>CM050926.1:32564470-33164470 GCA_027742785.1 Vigna reflexopilosa | reverse complement strand
ACTTAATTCGTGTCAATATAATATAACTTAATATATTATATTTTTTGTTTAAATTTCAATTAAAATCAGGTAAATTTGGCACTACTTTAAATAAGTATCAATGATTTTAATGTGTTTGTAATTTTCTTTTAATTATAATTGAAGTCATCTCAATTTAATACAATTTCACTAGATTATGATATAAATGAAAGCCATTTTAATTTAGTATTGTATTTTTTTTTAATTGAAATCTAAAATAACTTTATTTTAGTGAGTCAAAATCGTGTTAAGTTAGCGTGACATTTTTTACTAATTTGACACAATTTTCTAACTTTTAAAATTGTATCATTTCAATGAATTTGAAAACAAAATTGTATATTTTAGTGTTTTTTTTTTCTCGTTAACATATTCTTATTTAAATAAACTTATTTTTTTTCTAATTTTGTAGAAAACATGTATGAGGTATTTAATTTGTACTTATTAAATATTTAACAATAACGGCATTAAAAACATTATTTACATCAACATTTTACTTTTTATTAATTAATCAAAATTAAAAATTATTATGAATTATCTCACATCACTTTAAATATTTTGTAATAATCTCCTTTATAATTTTAAAAAGGGAAACTTAAGTTAAACAAAAATAAATATTTTATTATTTAAAAAATTATGCATAATATAAAATAAATTCATTTTTCATTTAACTATAATACTATATTTTTAAAACTATAAAATGTCTTACTCTCTTTCTAAATTTTAAAGCTGTTTTATATTACTTATATAAATACATAAAAAATACTAACTATAGAAGAATATAAGATAAAACTTAACCTCATCAAATTTTAATTCTGAGTAAGTTATTTTTTCTTTCATATCTTTTGGTTTCTTCTTACATGCATTTATGTTAAGTTTAATGGATAATACGTGGGTTGAGTATAGAAGACGTATATTTATTAGTTTAAGCTTATAATGATATAATTAGTTTTTGAATAAATTTTTTTCCAAAAGAAATTACTACTACGCGAGTATAATCATGAATTGAACGAATTAAAATTAAAAAGTGGTTGAGAAAACTAAACTAAACTGTATTATTTATTTTACTAATGTATTAAGAAATACAAAATTATTATTTTTTTTAATATTCACAACAAAATTAGATATAAATAAGTTGATATATATATATATATATATATATATATTGTCATATAAAAAATAAAAATGTTAAGTGATATATAAGAAAAAAAATTACAAATACCAAAATTTTTAAGTTTTGGTTTGAAAATTATATTATATTATCTTATATAAATTTAATTTAACTCATTGATGGTGAACTTTCTCAATTTATCTTTTAAAAAAAATCATCTGTTTATTTATTGGTATTTTTTTTATTAAGTTCTATTTATTTTATTCGCCTGTTTATTTTTTATTTATTTCTCTTTTACTAGTTGTATGTTTATTGAGAGAGAAAAAAAAAGGGAATAAGTAAGAACATGAAAATGAAAAAAAATATTGTAAAATAAATGTTATATAAATGAAAGCTAAACTTTTAGACCCTTTAAATTATTTTGTCGTTAATATTATTATGTACACACAAAAAAAAAAAAAAAGGAGAATAGAAACTTTGGACAAATGGGGACAACTGATTAATAATTTCCACGCCAATCCACTCTCATTTGCATGTATTATTCTCTTATAAAATATTCTTCACTTCTCCTCTTCAAACTAAAAATATTTCTTTTTATTTCTATACTTATGCATATAACCATAATTAATTGTTTATTTTTATTTAGTGTACTATGTGAAGTATATCGATCAGAATTGATTGCCATTTATGGACAATTAAACAAGTATTAATAGGTCAGATTGTCTTACACCCTGCAAATATACGATATTAATGATTAATTATTGGGTTTGATTACCTAAAATATATTACACTAATGGTTAATTAATGGACTTGGCTATAGACCTCTGTATTAAACATATATGACTTAAGCATCAAAATGTCTTCTGCAGTTCAACCACCAATAAAAAAAACTTACTTTAAGAGTTAGTAGATCGAAACATAATAAGAAAGAACGACCGACTCCAAATAAATATAACCGAAACATTTAGTATAATAATAGAATGACTTACATTTACCTTTTGACACAAATTACAATAATAAAATGATGATAAATTTTTATATTTTTAAGATAAAAGAAAATAGTATGAAATGAATGTAAAATATCTGTTTTATTTAACCTTTTAAAATTTCATTGAGTTTCGATTGAGAAAGTGATGGAAAAAGGCGAATTTATTTGGATTGTCCTTGAAGAAGAAGAAGAAGGTTTTCCAAAATTTTTGGACACATAGGCATTTGACTGATAGTAATTATGGGAACATGATAACAACCTTAGTGGGGGAGAGAGGAGAAGCCATTATTGGTGTCTCATAGAAGCCACTGAGACACAATGTGAGCAAACACAGACATAAGTCCAAACCTTCGAAAACTACATGAAATTTCTATGATTTGACTTCTTTGTTTCTTCCCTTTATAGCATTTCGGCACCTTCCCTATGTGCTTTTCTTCCTCTGCCTTATATAGCCATAAAACAATTTAAAAAGGAGGACTTGTCAGAAGAAACCAACAAATCCACCACGCCATCAAAAAGTTACCACTTTTCCAAATCTGTAAGACAAAACGACGTAATAATTGTGGGAGTATGAGCTTATTAGTTATGATCCTGTGAAAAAATATGTTATTAGTATAATCTGTATGATCCAAATTAGAGTACAACTATCGCTGTTAAACACCTAATCCAATACGAGTCTGAAATTAATTAAAATTAATTATGTGTGGGTCAACTCTTGCGGACAACATAGGTACCTCACGGCATCTTCTTGCTTTCCTTGTTTCTTACCTTTTCGTGTTTGGATTTGGCAAGGATGCTCCAAAACCCAACAAAGTACCAAATTTTTATGTCTCTCCAAACACAGGAAAATGCTAATTCCACGAGTCATTGTTAAGACCATTTCGTACCTTCGTTTGTCACACTGCAGAGGTTCCCACGCACCTTCCACGAAAGACTAACCCCTTTAGACAACATATCTCCCTCCGATTTCTCCAACTAAACATACTCTTCTCCCTTTATTATTATTTTTATTAAAAACTACAAAACTCTCCTAAAATAATAACTTAATGACAACAAATGTTTAAAAGATAACCCATCCATTTCTCTTTCATTCTTTTTTGTCATACTAATCAATCAAGATGAGATGTAGATTTAAAATTTTCCTTTACAAAAACCTCGAGTACTTGAATTGTCAACTTCTAAGAACACGACCATCACTCCTTCCTCCAATACTTTCTTCCATTTTTTCCATCATTCATCTGTCTATATAAATGTACATACCCTTATTAACAACTTCCCCACAACAAAAGTTTTCCCCTTTGGTCTCACTATACAACACAACCCCATTAATTTCTTTCTTTTTTGTCACAAGCATAGTGTTGCATTGAGGAAGTAAAAGTAGCGAAAGCAGCAATGGGATCCAGGAAGAACCCGGTTGTTTTTGAGGACTACTTTCCTGCAATGATGGAGAAACTGGGAACTGAGGGGTTCATGAAGGAGCTGACGAACGGTTTTCAGTTGTTGATGGACGGAGAGAAGAAGGTGATAACGTTTGAGAGCTTGAAGAGAAACTCTGCATTGCTTGGGTTGGAAGGGATGAATGATGATGAGATAAGGTGCATGCTAAGAGAAGGTGATCTTGATGGTGATGGAGCACTCGATGAGATGGAATTCTGCACTCTAATGTTCAGGTTGAGCCCTGCTTTGATGAACAATTCCAAGGAACTTTTGGAGGAAGCCATTTTCCCTTTTCATTAGTTTCTTCTTCTCTCACACAGCTCCTTTGCTTTTCTTTTTTCTTCTTTTCTTCTTTTTTTACTCTTTTTTTTCATTTATGGAGCTGTTTGTGTTTGTAATTGGGATTTGTGGTTAACTAGTTGGATGAACTTTTCTTATTCAACAATGCCACCACTTGATAAGTTATTACCATTACTCTTTACTCTTCATCTTTCTCTATCTGCTTTCTCAGCACCACCACATTGCTGTCGATCCTGAATACTCTGAATCATCTTATAAATCGTAACTTGTATATTTAAAGGGACTGAAAACATGGTTTTTTCTAACAACTTTGCTTTTGACAAAAGCAGACTGAATTGCAGACATGGAGAAAAGTAATCTTTCCTCATATACTGTTATATACAAACATTGCAAAGACAGAGCTTAAACAGAGCATGCCAAATTCCTTTTCACTTTTTATTTCCCAAACCTGAACTTTTAGAGTTTTTCATAGCTACTTCATTCCATAGTTAACTTTGATGTACCAATAAAAAATGTAATTACATATATTAACTGTAATGTGGCAGATATAAAATGGTTATGCAGACATTTATTACTTAATAATTTCAGGTGGAACCTTAATTTATTTATTGAATACGAATTTAAATGAGGAAGCTTTCAAGGATGGAGTAAATGATTTTTTTAAAAATGTTATTTTTCTCTTTATTCATTTTCATCACATTTTTTTATTATATATTTTTCTCATTTCCCACTATCTTTTCTACTTTTATTCATACGAACAAAAACATTTAAGACCCCTTACTAAAAGACAAAAACTGTCTTGGGAATTCTGTTTTTATTTATAAAAAAAATAATCCCAGTTATATATACCATATTAACAATATGTGCATTTTTATGAAAAGAATATTTAAAAAATTTGTAAATTGTAATACAACTGTGTGAAAAGATAGTAAACTAAGATAGTTCTCTTCACAGTTGCCATTAATAACACAAATAATATTGTCTCTGGTTTTGTTTAGTAGTAAAAATTTAGAAGTTAGAAATAAGAGATAAAAAGAAAAATAAAAATAGAATAAAATATTTAGTTTTATATAGAGTAAAAATTAATAAATATATATTGAAAAAATTGTTTAAAAGTTATTTCTACCTGTCAAATAATTTTAACTTATTAAATCTGATTATAACTAATTAATTAATTTAGAGTGGATTTTATAACTTAAATAGTTTTAATCAATTATTTAAAATTTCAATCAATTTAAATTTTTTGAGACGCTTTTATAATTTGAACATTTGAATATGCTTAAAGACTGAAGAAGAAAACAACAAAGACAAAGAAGAGAGGTGAAAGAGGAAAATGTAAAATTGTTTGAATTAAATAAAAGATAAAAACGAAAATAATTATAATTTTAATAAGAGAAAATAGATCGTTTGTATTTTATATTTAAAAATAATAATAGTTATATAAAAAATAATAAACTACATACAAATTATAAAATATCTATGTTCTCAAAAAATGTGAATGATTTATAATATGATGTGTCATTCAAATAAGTATATAGCTATGTTTAGAAATATATACTAAACTATAAATCTTGTGTTAGTATATGTTTTTCAGTTATAGAAGGGATTTATTTATTTAAAGAGTAAGTAAAATGATTAAATTTGTAATCTATATCTTTTTATTTAATTTTAAATTAACAGCTTCACAATAATGAAGTTTATTCACTTTTTGAATCATGAAAAAAAGTAACATTTAGGACAAAGATGTGTATGTTAAAAATAATTATGCAAAATCATTCCGTGTCTTTCCTTTGACATATTTAACAGTTTAAAAAAAAATAAAGACAATAGAAGAATTAAAGAAAGGTGCCATGAAAAAACTCCTTTTACCTATATAGCATTTTTTTTTCGTATTCATTATTTTATATTTTTCATTCATTCACATCTTACAATTCTTTCAATATATTTTTGTATAATTGTTTAGCAAATAATTCAATTTACTAAAGTATAAAATTACAATTTTATAATAAACAACTTAATAGAAGTTGTAATTTATGACATAAATTGTGTTGAATAATAACTTCAAATAACACATAAACTAAGTATATTTCATCAACTAATAAAAATAAGAATCTCTACATATGACATAGATAAACCTCATAAGTGTAATAATAAAACCTAGAAAGGAAATTAAATAATTTTTTTTCTAAGTCATACAGTTTTAAGTGAAAGAAAGTTAAATGCAACTTTTTTTCCACATTCTTTTTTTGTGTGGTCAAAACTATATTCCTTATCCAAAAACTTAAAGCAAGGAAGAAACCCTTTTTCTTTTCACCATCCAGGACTTTCATTTTTCAATAGGACCAAAAGTAAAACTTTAAAACTTAAACAAAACCCGTAGCAGTTTGCTCATTATCACATTGATATCAAGGAGTATATGACAAGAGTTAATCATTACCACAATCAAAATGGTCAAGTCAAGATTATTTCTTTTTAACTCTAGCTAGCTAGCTTACAAATCCCACAGTTCACATAGACCCAATTATGCAATAGTTCCACACATGAATGACAAAAATGGTTATTTATGCCATACTAATGCGCACACATGCAAAGCAGAAACCGCATAGTGACAAGGAGCAGAACTATCCCTATGCAGAGATATTGAGAAAAGTGAAATCAAGGACAACATAAAAGGCACAAAGTATGGAGCTGAGTTTTAATTCTCAGTGCGTTAATGTTGACGTACTTCGTTGATCAATCTCTTCTAAACAGATAACATTCAAGAAAATTTACCATTCAACATTAACGAGGTACAGACCACACGTGTCCTTTGGCAACCGAATAGAACCGATAGCTCTTTCAGCTCCAGCACCAGCAAAAAAGTAACAAAGGGTCTTTTACCCAAAATTTCATTATCACTTTGGATAGAGGATATCATAGTGACCAGGGCGATATAGCAGTGTGATGAAAGGAAAGTTCTTTACGGAGCTACAACTGGCACTTGGAAGATCACCAGCCACTGGCATGAAATCATGATGATTTACACTGACACCACCAGTATCACATGAGCTGCGGTCAAGGTACACAACACGGATTGGAACGCCCAATGCATCTGAAAGGGCAGTGATGTGCACATGGTCGCTCTCTTCACCCATTGGTTCAACAGATAGTTTGCAAAACTAAACCACAATAAATAACATGAATTATATTTTAAAACCGGAAGACTGAGACCATGGACAGTTTTTCAACCCCAGAACTAAGGGTTATATTGTTTCTCTTTTGCCAGATATTAACTTTACAAACAACTTTTGATAGAATTACAAAAATTTCAATATTGAACAAACCTGCTCGACTGTCGTATTGGTTAAGCCCAGTATGAACGGTTCAAAAAATTCAGTGCGCATTTGTATTTCAGCAGAGGTAACAAACCTGAAGAACATAACGACTAACAAAGCAGACTTGTCAAGACATCTGAAAGAAATGAGATCAAGGCATTTGGGATAGCTTTTAAGTCACTCACCATAATCGGATATTGACTGATCTCGGCTTCTAACAACGAGCTCTTCATGACTGCGATCATATTAATAAAAAGTTCATTCAAACAAAACCCCAGCAGAAATAGGAAAAGAATAAGAAAATTGCATGAACAGAAAATTGCTGAAATGAAATATTTTAGGAGCATATCATGCTTTGGGTTCATGACTGTAAACAAGGCATATTCGTGGTGAAGGAAAAATTTAACACCTTATGGACGTCTCTTTCCCTTGAATAACACATTCCAGCTGCTCAAGGAATAACTGAAATTTTTTACAAGAGTGTTTATCAAAAGTAAGTTTATTTATATCTTTAGAAGATGAAATTAATTGTATGAGCTTGATAACATATGCAAATGCCTCTACAGATTAAGAATAAATATAACCTGCTACTAGGGTCCAGTCCTCCACTTCCAACCATTTTCTTAAAAACAGTAAACATGTATTTCAAGCATTGACTGTACTTCCACCATGACGAACAACATAAAATAATTTCTGAACGCTCATTGATAGAAAATTTCCTGTATATTAAAACGACATAAATTTGTTCTATTGTATGATTTCCCTATTTATTTCAACAACCAGAAGTTTTTATTTCCTTGAATTATTTTCATTTGAAAAATTAAAACTTGAAAGAAAAGCAATAAGTTGTGAATGGCTTCCAGGTCAAAAAGACAGCCCAGACCACAGCTCCTGCATGTGTAAAGGCACTTTGCCAGGTTCATAGGCATAACATAACTCTTTATTGTTCAAGATTTCACAGGATATCAAGCCAGGGTGATTTGAAAGAGAAGAAGAAGAATAAGAAAAGGAAGCAATGATATTGAATATGGTAACTATCAATCACATGATAACCAAGGCAATCTACTTCATTTTATTTAAATTTTTGGAAGAAAAACAAGAAGTTCAAACATATCCCCACACATATTGCGCAAGGATTATTTTGAACACATGAATAGAAATTATCTCTAATCACCCAATTCTCACATGACAAGACTGTTAAGGAATTAAACAAGAAAAATAAAAAACCTTTTTAAACATTTCGCATTGTTTAAGGACTTAAATTTGGGTATAAAATGTATAGATTGCTACTTTCAACCATGACAAAGTTTAGGAGATTAGAGCATCCATAATGCATGGTTTCTTAAATGGATTACTTAACATAATTCTATGGACCTCATAATGCCGAGTAAATTTTAGCACTATTTAATGAAATTGACTCTAACGGAAAAATTGCTAAAGTGGTCACTGAAGCTAAATTTATGGATCCTTCAATTAATTTTCTTTGCTGTAATTTTTTCAGGAACTGAATTGTATTGATTGAGTTTCATTATGAGCTTCAAAATTTTAGTTTTCGTTGTACTTTTAGTTTTATAATTTCTCTCCTCTTTTTTTTTGTCCAAAATTTGTAAACAACGGTGCTTCAATAATTTGTAGACAAAAATGAGTACACCACACCCAATGCTAGCTCATACGCTGCAATGCCAAAAAAAGTGAAATGATAATGCTTAGCATTAATCAACTCTCTTAATTAAGCACTCCGATTGAAGATAGTCTTAGTACTACTCAATGTAATATACCTTTTTCCGATTAATAGCAACCAAAATTTTGGACATTTTTCAAACTTGAGTATGGTGTAGGCAATTTAGCCAATAGAATATTAAGATAATATTATAAAATAAATAAGCAGACATGTTTATCCCACAAAGATATGGAATTGCAGCCATAACTTACCGCAAAAAAATCTTCAAAAGTCAAGTCTGCATAACCCAAGGTTTGCAATGCTTTTCTACTTTTTTCAACATTTGGTTGGATACGATCGACTTCTGCTTGGTCTTGACATTCCATAATATGCTCCTGGAAAAAAAATTATGAGAATTCAATCATTGGCCAAAATTGTTGCAATATTTGATTACATGCTCCATACACCATAAAATAGCCCTCCAATTTAAAGTAATGGAAATGATTTTAAGGTAGATAAACTAAGACATACAAGATAAGAAAACATAAAGCTTCGAAAGAAGCAGTTTCCATCTCCCCGGGTGCGACGAATGGCAGCATATTGCTCATCAAGCACCTGCATTAAGGGTAGTATAAAAAGCTCAACACAAAAAGATGAAAGGGGAAAATAAAGCACAGATGAAGCTGAGATAAAAGATTAACAAACCTTTATTTTCTCCAGCAAGATAGGACTGCCAGATTTATATTCAGCAGCTAAGCTACTCAGCGGTTCCTGCCAATTTGTCACATGAAATCATTGTCCATACACACATACCCTCATTGTTAAACTCATATTCCACCCCTTCCATCCAGAAAAGAAGTGGCAAAGATAAAAAAAAATGATAATGGATACAAAAGCAATACAATTTGTACTTGATTACTTGTACCACCTTCCTCAAGCTCAAATGGGTCAAATTCAGAGTTTCAAGGAAAGTTATTACCACGATAAATTATAAGCCAATTAAACCTAAAATAAAATAAGATTGACAGATTTATTATTCACTTAGCCTTGCCTTGTCACCCACAAATGGAACTTTCTTAGCTTCGTCAGCCTGAATTGTATACTGTTGCTGCATTATGTCATCGTCCCCAAAATTGTTCCACTCGTCAAATTCAGTGTCTGGAGCAGTCACAGATGACGTTATTTCCCCATCCTCCACGACTGCTTCTTTACTCTGCATTTTCCCCCCAAAACAGTTCGGTCTTCTTTAATATCCACTGGGAGAACACAATCTACTCAAGAACTACTCAAGAACTGAACAACCCTGCCACAAGTAATATCCGTTCATATCAGTCTCCGGTTAATATTCTACAAATGAAATTCAATTAAACTCATTCACAACCGTAGATTTACAATAAAAAACTATTACGACAAAGCTAAAAAATTAATATATTAGTAAATAAAATCTTGCAAAAATTTCCACATCACAAAACAGATATATCGTACATATCGTATTTGAAACCTACCGGCAATTTCATTAGCGGTGCAAACAAACCCTTTCTCGAAGCTGCAAATGCAAACCAAATACACGTTGAAGTCCATTTCAATTCGCATTGAGAAATTAAAAGAAAAGTAAATGAGAAAGATTAACCGGAACCTGCGCGCGTTACGATGGATAGAGAAACCTGCAATAGTGAAATGCAAGACTGGGATAGTAAACCGAAATCCCTAAATTCCCAACAGAAGTGAAACGCAGGGTCGTTATCGTTTTATAATGTACGGCGCTGACGGTTCAATTTATTAGAATATTTTTACTTTCAATGAAAAATTTTATAACTTATAATTATTTATTTTTTATCAGCTATCTTAATTTCATGTTCAAACTGTGTTTTTATTTTAGTTGAAATAAGTTTGTAAATTTTTAAATTTTTAAAAGTTTTGAAGTATAAAATTATACTTTTCAAAGTGTGTTTTTATTTTAGTTGAAATAAGTTTGTAAACTTTTAACTATTTAAAAGTTTTGAAGTATAAAATTATCCTGAAAAATGGTTTAAAACTAAATAAGCGGTCTTCAATTTATTTTTGAGACATTCTTCCTACACCTCACATGTACAGTCTCCAACTTTTATGAATTTTCAGAATTTGTACATATTTTACAAAAAAAAAAAAAGTCTTTAATTGCTTTTTTTTATTAATACAATCATTTTTAAATAAACCCTACACCACTCTTCCCCACATTTCAGAGAATTTCTCCGTATACTTTAAAGCTCTACACATTTCTTTTTTGCCTCCACTCCTATTTGCACCTTTTTCAGAGAATTTTATTGTCATCTATGCTTCCACTCTGAATTCTTCTTCAAGATACTACATGAAGTGCACTTTCAACGCCAAATTTATAATTATAAAATGTATCAAATACTGCATTTGAAAATAAAATACGTTCTTAAAGAATCATAAATTTTCAAAACATGATTGTCTCCCGAAAATCTTTCTATGTAAATTATAATTATTAACCACAACCGAAAAAACATAATAAGTATTAAACAAACAAAAAAACATAAAAAACAATGAAATTTATGGGGTTAACTTCTTTCTTCCTTCAAAGTGCAGCCAAGAGTATTCATGTCTTCCAAATCCAGACATCATTTATGGGATTAAGTTCTGAAGCGCTCCAATCTTTGTCTGTCTTAAATTTTTAGATTCCTAAATCTCCAATTTCACTCCTGGATGAGTTTCTTCTCCGGTTTTTTGTCTCTCCCCAACTGGTTTTTAGGGCTTCAATTTCAGTTTTAATCATTACGTGTCTTGGATTTGAGTTTCAGTCATTGGTTTTGTTCATATCAGTTTGCTTCTTCATATATATTCTGCTTGTAGTTACACTGAGAATGCGTACAAGGTGTTTGAGTTAATGAAGCAAAGAAATTTGGTGGATAAGAGTGTCAAGACCATGAGAAACAAAAGAGAACAAACTAACAAACTAGCAATGATCAAAATTAATTTAGTAGACTTAATTAGTAGTAAATTTGTAAGATGACAGATGATGAAGGTTTGAAAACGAGAGTTGTTCACGGAGGACCATCAAAGTTCTTCATTCATTCTATATTACGTCCTCGCATCGCCAACTGCAGGCACCTCCACCTCCTCTACCGCACCTCCCAAGTGCGAACAGCAAAGCCACACCTCCCAAGTGTCGCTCCAGTCAACCGCACGACCAACTGCGGCGAGCACCAGCGCAACTCCACTTCCTCTGCCGCACCTCGCGAAATCGGCTAACAACAGCCGCAACTTCCAAGTACAATTATGCAAACAACAACAACCGCATTTCCCAAGTGTGACTCCCCTCAAACGCACCTCCCAAGTGCGGTTCTGTGCGATCAGCACCACTCTGCCCCAGATCTAAACCCAGATCAACCAACCCAACCAAATCAATCCTCAACCCCAACCCCAAAAACAGTAACCAGTAACAACATATAACCAAACATGCATTATATATGAGTAGGCTAAACTGGAGGCAATGCAACTTCCAGAAAAACAACAACTTATCATACACCTAACCACCACAACAACAACACGCAAAAACGGAGGAGAGGAGGAAGAGAGGAGAAACAAAAGTGGGTGTATAGGGTATGGATTAATGCGGCGGAAGAAGGGATGTAGGTTTTAAAAATATGAAATGTGAAGGAGAAAGGGTGTAGGACGAGGGTTAACTAAGAGTCAGCTTTTTTTAATTTCAAAATATTTCTATGACAAGGGAGGTGCAGGACGAAGACAGTGAGGTGTAGGGAGAAACACTCATTTATTTTTTATAAGATTTTTATAACAGTGAGTAAAAAAAGTAAAGAAATATATAATTTTTTTTCAAATAAGAAAATGCTACAAATAAGATAAAGGTGTTCAGTATAATTTTGATTTTATTACAAATTTTGTATATTGATGTTAAAATGGGTTACAACCGTAAGTCGATTCAGTCACCATGAATTTAGACTATATTAAGTTTGAAAAAAAATGTAATTTTTTAAAAGGATTAATTTTCAATCCAACTTACTTAGAGTCCAGTTCTTTTATATTGAACCGTGGTAAGTCGAGTTGGCTCATAAATCCACTTAATTTAATTTAATTATTTTTTACTTTGTGTTTCAATATTATTAGTTAACAATTTTTTTTATTGTGTTACATATAAAGATAAAGAAGAAAATGTTTCAAGACAGCAAAATATTATAGATTTATCCATTTAAAACTATAATCTTATATATGATAAGTGACATAAATTATGAATATTAGAAACTTATTTTTTTTTTTTTTTGCTTTTGGATTATATTTGGATTATACTGTACTTTTTTTATGGTTGACTATAAATGGGAAGTCAAAACAACATTTATAAACAAACAACAGTTTGCAAAATGTATCAGGACGTATCTTGTGCATGCCAACAGTAATTTAAAAACTGTAAAAAATAATTAAGATAGAGTGAAGTTGAGATGTATAGGGTCATTTGAGAGATGTGAATGGTCAACTTATTGTGCCTATTTGACTTCATGTAATACATAACAATAGAGGGGAGTTCAAGATAACCATAGTTCTAGTAGGTCAGTCAACATTGATTTAATAAATTCTAAATGGTTGAGTGACATATTGGAAAACTCATTAAGAGAAAAAATAAACTTGAAGCTGGTGGATATACGTAACAAAGTTGTGAGGAAATGAAATACAAATGTGATATTGTTTTTTACTCGTAGGTCAAAGTTATTGGTTGTAACCCAGGTTGAAGGATCTTTTAGAGTCAATTTAGAAGCATGTATGTATGACAATGCACATAAATTGTTCAAATCTAATCTTGGATCCACAATTAAAGTGAAAGTGGAAGATGATGATGGTGAGTGCATATCCATCTGATTTTACACTTGTTTGGAAGAATGCTAAGATAGTTTTGTGTCTTGTTGACCCATTATAGAATTGGATGATTGCCTTTGGAAAGACCAACATGGGGTGAATTGTTAACTATAGTGGGTTGAGATGCTAATGACCAAATGTTGCCAATTTGAAGTTGAGAACAAAGAAACACGAACATGGTTCTTACCGTTATTGATTGAAGACCTTGAAGGTCTTGAAGTTTGCGTGGGTCGTGCACTTTTATGTAGGACCAATAAAAGGTACTTTACTAGCTTACTTTGGTCACTTTTATGTAATCAATGTTTTTTGTAACTGTACTAATTTAATTTTTTTCATGCACAGGGTTTGTTTCCTACCATACATGAGCTTTTACCTAGGGCAAGGCAAAGGTTTTGCATGTTACATTTTATGCAAATTTTAGGAAACATTTCCAGGCCACAAATTAAAAAATATGATGTGGAAGACTACAACTGACACACACCCACTAGCATGGGAAAGAGAAATGAGAAGTATTAAAGAAGTCAATGATGAGACTTTCAAATATTTAATAACTATTTTACCGATGTTTGTAACATATCAAATATATGATATGCCTTATTTCAAATATCTAATTTGTATTATTTTAATCGTGTTTTGTTATAGCAGGATTTGGTCCAAATCTCGTTTTACAAATCAAGCCATGTGTGATACTCTAATCAACAACATGAGTGGGGCTTTTAACAATGTTATTATTGAGGCTAAGAGAAAACTCATTCTAACTATGTTGGAATAAATTAGATCGCACTAGGTGGACAACCAATAAATAAAGGGTAACTTCTTTTCAAGATTCAATTTGTCCCAAAATTCTCATAAACTTTCAAAGGAATCAAACAAAACAACATTGGATTCCAAGATACCTAAATTGTTATTTATAATGTTAGTTATTATTCGGTATTACTAATATGTACTGTATATGTGACAATTGGTTTGGAGAAAGTTATTTGAAAAAAGGCATGTTATGAATTTTGTCATATACTTTGAAAATTTTTTAGATTTATTTTCTCAATTTATCATTTTCAAACGATTTCCAAGTTTTATCTTATTTTATCTCAATAACTTTGAAATGCACTTTTCAAAATGTATTATTTTTACTAAATTAAAAGTAAATATACCAAAATTAGAACTACGTTCCATTCCATTCATCCTTTCATTCGTCACAAACGTTACAACAACATAACGATACAGACTTAACATAAAATATGCCACCCAAATGAACAAAATTAGGAATTAAAACCCATAAATTTTTACACATTTGTGATAAAAGTACTACGTTGATTACAAGAACAAAACAACTTGATCCTAACCATAATTACGCCCATTTAATCGAAACCCTCGTTGAATATGGTTATTACAAAATTATAACTATAAATAATTTATTGTCTGGTGTCAAAGTAACTTTGAATTGTTCCGCAGCAAAAATTCTGTGTGTGGAAGAGTATTTATGGCCTCTAATTTGGTCGATAGAATGTATTGCAGAACAGACGTGTCCAAAACCACCTATTCCAAGAGAAAAATAAGGCAAACCTCACAAGAAGCCCACAGATTCATTCACTACTGTACTGCCACGTGTCATATTAAGAATTTCCTTCCTTATAAAAAATCAAAGCTAATGTTATCTTTGGCCAATTGGTGTGTTTGTGATTCAGAGAGACAGAATTAAGTGCATCCGTACACTGTCATCAACCAAGCAACCAACCATACGTTGAGAAAGAGTGACACCTAACTAAAACATAATATTAGTGCAATCTGATGTGCCAATCTCTGCTTATTGCTCTGCGACTTCTGACTTCGCTACTTCAATAATATCTCATCTACCTCTTTCTCTCCATATAGAGCAAGTCTCAGATTTCTCCTTATTTTATTTTTTGAAAAGCAAAGTATATTTTTATTCATATATTTAATTTTTTTTACTTCTGAGTTTTAGCTTTAAAAGCGTTTTAATATCAGTCTTAAGTACAACAGCATTAATTACAGTAATTCTTGAAATTTGTCTTGATCAAATCCACGTAAGAAATTCAACTGGGTTCACCAAGTTCAAACACGGATGCAGACATGCCTAAAACTGGTAGCATGAATCATGAATGTGTTGAAAGTTGAAACTAACTGGCTGACCAACTTTGTTCGACTCCCAGTCATAATCAACTATAGTTTTGCCTTTTTCTTTTTCTCGAGTAAATAATTAAATTAACTCCTAAAACTATAACGTGATTATATTATTATTAGTCTTCAATTATAATTAAGGTCTCCAAATGTTAATTCAACCAGTAAATCATCAGTCTTCGAAGTATGGATTTTTCCAGTGGCAATATTCTTGAAGATTGAATGACACAAGGAGGACTAATTTGACTTTGTACAGAGACATAAACTTAGTTGCCATCATGCAAGATTCTTTAATTTCCGATCATTCAGGGTCTAACACTTTTTTTATTTTTAAATCACTAATATCAGAGTTCACACTACACCGTTTTTGTTTATTTTTCTTTTCTCTCTGCAATTTTTTCCACCCTAGAGCGAGAAAGCAAAATCTGTGAAAGGAAAAACAAGAGCGGATTGTTACATCAACACCATAGTTTATTTTTGTTCACAAATCAATATATGATATCTGGTCTGTGGTTTGGCAATAACAGCAGAGAGAGAACACAATTTAGTATAAGGCTGAGATGAGGAAGTGTGATCTCTGTAACAGTCCGGCAAAGTTGTCGTGTGAATCGGATCAAGCCAGCCTCTGTTGGGAATGCGATGCCAAGGTTCACAGTGCAAACTTCCTCGTCACCAAACATCCCAGGATTCTTCTCTGCCATGTTTGTCAGTCGCTCACGGCTTGGCACGGAACTGGACCCAAGTTTGTACCCACCGTCTCCGTTTGCAACACTTGTGTTAACAACAACAGCGAGAGCCGCAGCCGACAGAATCATGATGAAGATGATGATGACCATAATGATGATGATGATGATGATGATGATGATGATGATGAGATGGATGACCATGTAGAGAACGATGATGGTGGAGCGGAAGAAGATGACGAAGAAAATCAAGTGGTTCCATGGACATCCACACCACCACCCCCAGCTTCCACTTCTTCAAATAGTGCTGCAACTAGTTCTACCATGTCCTCCAACGTTGAAGAGGGGATCTCGGATTAATGTTTCGGATTTATGCTTCCGACATCTTGATGTACAAAATTTAGTTACAGTTGTTAAGTATTGTTTATGCTCTTTTTGGATCAGAATTAGAGTTTCTATATAAAATTCAATGTAACTTTTATAATATCAATTAATAAGATAAAACTCTAATTTTGAGGAAATAGCATTACTAACAACATCTTAAAAAATTGTATCTAAGTGTCTCCTGTTCATTGTTTTTTCCTCCACCCCTTTATTATAATCTCGATAAACTTTGCCTGGTCACCTCTGTTCGGAAATCAAAGATTTTCACGAGTAACAAACAGAGTCAGTTGATAGTTTGTGTGCTGTAATAATATCATGCATCCATCTCTTTGTAGTAAACGCTGCAAGTATATGTTTGATATGTTAGCATGTATCAGAGTATGAAACATAGTTGAATACGGATTCCGGTGCCTGTTCATCCATTCATTCAGGTGCCACGAGTTTTTGTTGTAATCTTTCTCCGCTTGATGCTTGATTTGAGGATTTGTCACAATATGTTTCAGTTTTCTGAACGAGAACAGACATTAACACTGATTTCGATTTTCTTGTTTTGAAAATAGTGAAGGGTCGCGATCAAAGAGCATTCAGCTTGATGATCTAATCAGAGATTACCCACTTGCATTGATGATTAGAATTTGTTACTGTAGTACTAATTAACTACAATAGTTTAGTTACATTTCATGCACTCAACAACTGTTTGATGTGATAACAAGGCTCTACACCCAACACGAAATGTGAGGAAAATTTATTCCAACCAATCATTTTCCCTGGCCGAAGATTTGTCTGATCTGGGATAATTGCCTATATTGTATCTGAACCTGAGAATATGCAATACAGAAAATGGCCATGTCTTGGATTAAAATAGAAAGTTAAGAAAACGAAAAAAAAAATCCATATATTTATGTCTAATGTGATTGAGCGTGAAATAGGATTATTATTAAGTTTTGAACCTGAGACTAAGGAAGTGGGACCAATGAAGTCCAACATCTTCACGTGCCTTCCAAAAGAATGTTAAAGTAAATTAAAGACTAAGTTTTTAAACAATATTTGAAGGAATAAAAAAAGGGAACGTGATGGGTTAGGAATTATATATATGAAAATGGTTGCGTTGCAAGAAGAGAAACCTGTGTGTGGCTGTAAGTGGAAGCTTTTATTTTGGTTTATGAAATATGTGCTTATTCCTTGGATTCTTTCCCCTCCAAAGCCGTTGGTTTGTATGATTTGTCTCTTATTGTGGGATGTGTATGTATGAACCAGGAGTGCCAAATATTCTGTATCATGGATATATATCCTTTAGCTTCAAACTATAGCCACCACTCTCCTTTGGGTATCCCACAGTTGTCAACTGTCTTTTCTCAATAAACTTCATCTTATTAGGCTCAAATCTCCTTTATAAATATTCTTCTTTACCACTTCAAAGTTTATGGTTTAAAAGTTTATGATTTAAATTAGAACTCTACAATTTTTTTTCGTTGTAATTACACTAAGTTGATATTATGTTATTATTTCAAATATAAATAAATATATAATGTTTATGAAATATGTCATCATAAAATTTGAAAGGATTAATGGATTTATAATTTAAAGGACTTCATGCTAAAAAAATGTATATATATATATATATATAGTTACGATTTGAATGTTAAGACAAATTATAAACTAATTGAGTTTAATTTATTGTCCTCTTATACAATCTATATATCTCCGCATGTCTAAAAGCTATAACAATCCTCTATTAACTTTCTCAAGATCATGTTCCTGGATTTAAACAAAAGATTCTATGAACTTGAAGATTCTTTTATTAATTCAATAGAGAATCATGAAAACAACTAAATAATAAAAACAGTTAATAAAGTGATTACTTCTTACATGTTTCTAACGTACTAATCTTTATTGCAATGCTTATTTGCTAAAAAATTATTAAATAATGTTGTTCTTTTTTTTATACTAATTCATATATTAATACTGTCCACACTTGTAGAGATAGAAAAATCGTGGTTCATTTCAAACTAATCTCCATGCTGATATCGATTATTAAAATACAAATGCTAATCTTTTTAAATAAATTTTAAAATTCTAGGTTTATGTTTTTAACTAAAAAGGTAAACGTTTTGGAAAATTTTACATGGATGCGGATACTATTTATATAAATTATAATGATACTTTGAGAATATTTTTTTGACAATAACATTCTATGAATAGTCCATGTTGGTGTTTATGATTATTATGATTGATTGTACTGTGATTTTGGATCAATCAGATAATGACACGTATACGGTGTTAAAATGTTGTCATTTTTTTTTGTCAAAGTATCATTATCCTTATATAAATATGTGTTATTTTTTTTATGATGATAAAAAATAATAATAACTTTATTACTATTATAAAATTAAATATAACTAAAATTTACAATTTTATTATAACTATTTTTATTAATTTTGTAGGTAATTTTATAATTGAGTAATAGTTAAAATTAAAAAAACTGTCAAATAAAAAATAATTAAATCAATAAAATAATTATTTTAATTTAAAAAAGTTATTTTAAAAAATAAAATTAGAAAAAAAAATATTAAGAGAAATCTTGATACAGGTGAAAAGGCATAAAAATATTATAGACGTACAAAATTAATAAAAATCCAAGCATTAAATACTCTACTAAAAAAGTATATGATTTTGAATGCTTCTTTCTTTATTGCATATATCAAAAAATATTATTTGAATCTTGTTATATTGGTCATTATTTAAAGAAAAAATGATAGTCTTTACTTAATATCGTACAAATATTTCGAATATTTAAAAATCTCGAATACCATGCCACATTTTTATTGAAAAAAATGTTCTAAGGTCTTTTCAAATCTTAATTAAATACACTCTCACATATAAACAAGATTATACATTTTAATAGATAGTATTCAATCATTGATAAAATAAATCGATATTTTCATCGGTTCGGTTACTGATTTAATTTTTAAAACATTGTTTTATTGCAATAATTTATAAACTAAAATATTTTATTCTTTTATTTTATTTCTATATTATAATTTAATACGTTAGCTTAAAATATTAACATGATTTTAAATAGTTATCTTAAGATAAGAATGGTATTTAATTTAAAATAAATTATTAACATGATATTTTTTAGAGGTTAAAGATGAAACTAAATTTTGAAAACACAAAGGAGTAGCGTGAATCTTATGTATACAATAAAATCATTAAAATTATAATTTAGTTTAATTATATCATATCTCATCTTATTTAAGATAAATTTCTTGGCAGAGATATTGGTTTTAGAAAAAAGAAGATAAAATTAGGAAAATGTTAACAAATTTGAGAAGGCCATTAAAACTGAGAGGCTGAGCCCATTAACAGGTCCAGTTCAATTCTGGTTGCTTCCTGAGGCTCCCTTCAAAGTCTAAGTTGAAGATCTGAAACCCTATCAATCGATCGTTTTGTGGTGTGATAAGGATCGTGTCTGTGTAAGCTGAGAATTGTGATTTGGGGAAAAGATGCCTCAGAGACACTCGAAGAACAACAACGATCTCGCGTTCTTCACGTACGACGAGAAGCGAAAACTAGGATATGGGACTCAGAAAGAGAGGTTGGGGAAAGACTCCATCAAGCCCTTTGACGCGTGTTGCCTCTGTCTCAAATCCCTAATTGATCCCATGAGCTGCCACAAGGGCCACCTCTTTTGCAAAGAGTGCATTCTCCAGTGTCTCTTGTCTCAGAAGAAAGACATTCAAAGGTATTCATTCCTTGCGCTTTTTAATTGCGTGCCTGAAATTGTAGAGTCTATTATTGAACTCCAAGTATATGCGTCGTTCAAATTCGTGCTGACGAATGGCGTAGAAATTGGGGATACGTGATTATTAATCGAATTGTATTGGTCGTTCTGTAGTTATCTTTGTTAAGGGTGGGAGGGATGGGTTCGTATGAAATTTTTGAGATATACTTTTATATTTACTGCCTACCGAATTGTTTGTTTTATCGAAGCTGTTCGATCATATTGGCATTTTGTGAACTAAGAATATTCATTGTTTTGCAAGAATTCATGGGTGAAGCTTTCTTCAAGGATAGTTTTTGTTCTTTGCTATGATCAATACGCTTCACTATTTTTTTTAATGTTTTGGTATTCGGATAGTTGAGCTGTGTTGTTTAAGGCATCCCTTTTGAGTGTTGTATGATTTTTTTTTTCCTTTTTGTGAATTTGGGTTGAATTATATATGCTGCGACTGAGTAATGGTACACCAGTCTTGTAAAGGTGATGTCCTGCCTGTGCCTATTGGTTTGTTTCTTGTCTCTGTCTCGACAGTACTTTATGCAATCTGCAGATTGAAGATTTTCGCTTGTTATGTCCTCTTTGAGATATGCGAGTTAAGACTTAATTGGGAGATAGCTTGAGAAAAACCCGGATGATAAGCATATTCTTTATGGCTTTGGAAGTAGGTTATGGAATCTGGTTTCCTAATGGACACAATAGCTAGTTAAATGTCACATTTTATAAGTATGCTATATAAAATGGATATATTCGTGTGTGTATGCTATGTGGTGACTAAATATCAAGAGTAAGAACTGATAAGACTGACACATCAAAAGTTTGAAGAGCTATTTCTTGGACATCCTTGTTCAAACAAAATTTTGCAATTTAGGTTAATGGAAACCGTAATCTTTTTGTTTAATAGCATTAGTTGTTCCATAGGATTTGATTTTTTAACTTCCTCACTCTTAATATGGATTTCATTGGGTTCTTCTGAAAGAAAACTAAAGGATTGGGGGACATCCCATTTACTCTCCCCCCTTCCCCCTCTTGTTCTATGGTATTCTTTTTTTTTTTTTATTGAAAAAAAAGGAATAATGAAATCCACTATTTTAGATTTTTTTTTCCTACTTATTTTTGTTTATAAAAGGAAGATTGGGGGGATTCCTCAGTAGTTAAGGAAATTAACTAATAAGATGAAAAGTATCACTTTCTGTCATAAGTCATAACAATATTATTTACCGTTGGTTATCAACTATTTGATAAATTTTAATCATGATTGACCATTTCTGTGTGCCACTGAAGTTCAATACTTTATTACATTACCTTTGTATTTTCTTGTGATATGGTTCATGTTGACCATCATTAGCCCTTATCAGTAATCTTTTAACATTGCCTTGTTTAATTTAACTTTCCTTTGTCATCAATATTTATAATGCTTCACTTCTACCTACTAGATCCCATCTCTGCTTTACATATTGTATGGGGCTACCATTTAAAATTATTTATTCTATCAACCATTGCTTAACGTTTTTAACTTCATTTACAATAAAAGAAATGATTTTACAATTTCCATCAAGAAGGATTTGCTGTTCTCTGTGATTTCTCAGAAGTTTTAAATCTATATTGTCTTTGTTTACTATATTTCCCTCGGTGTGGATCCAATGGCTGAACCTTAACAATGTGATTGCAATATTGATATATATAATAAAACAGGAAGCTTGCAGCCCATGCTGCTCAGCAGAAGCAAGAAAAGGAGGAGGAGGAAGAGAAGTTAATGTTGCAAAAGGCCAAAGAGCTTGATGCATTTGATCAACAGAATCATGGTGCTGTACCACAATACAGTGACAGAAATTATAGCCGTGATAAGAATGGTTTCCATGGGGCAAACAGTGTGAAGGTCACTTCCTATGAGGAAGAAGCCCTTCGGACAATGAAGGCATTTTGGCTGCCTTCTGCTACGCCCGAAGCTTCTGTTAAAGTAGAGGCACCTTCTACCAGTACTATCTGTCCGGAAGGCAAGGAGAAATTGAAGTTGAAGACACTTTTCCCTGTCCAGTTTACCGAGGATACGAGTGAGCAGAAAAAATCCAAGGCACTTGACAAGACCTACATTTGCCCAAGCTGCAAAGTTACTCTCACCAACACAATGTCGCTTGTGGCCCTCAGTTCATGTGGGCATATCTTTTGCAAGAAGTGTGCTGATAGATTTATGGCCGTTGATAAAGTCTGTCTTGTTTGCAACAAGGCTTGTAAAGAGAGAAATTTGGTGAGTTTGGAGAAGGGAGGAACAGGTTTTGCTGGTCATGGGGATCATCTTCAAGCCACAGACTTCAAGCATTTGGGAAGTGGTACTGGATTGGGGCTGGTTAGACCTGCAATGAAAACTTGACGCCTTATTTATTGATTTGGGTCGTTAGGTGTATGATTCTGTATTAAGGGGAAGAAAATTATGTTTTAACTTCTCTTAATGATGTTGTTACGTCGTTATCATGGTAATCGGAATCTGTGTTATCTAGGTTTTCTACTTTGTTTACTGTATTTTAGTTTTTGTTCACCCGAGAAAAACCTTGATAGCGTGAAAAATCGTCTTGATGGGCGAGAGGTTATCTACCTTGTAAAAATGGATTCATTCTTAGCTGTCACCACTGTAGGTTGGTGGGCGAGAAATCATCTACCATGTTGATGGGGTTTGCTAATATGAAATTATTAATAGACAGCTATAAACTTTTGATCGAGTTGTTCGCCAACTTCGTTGGGATATTTATGTTTTTGAATACTAATACTTATTTTGATTACTGCATGAATTTGCAATTTTGGTGTGAACATGATTAGGACTCGTAATAGTCAATAACGTGGTGGAGAAATTTGACTCAGCACGAGTTATCTAATACGGTAGTAAAAGTAACAATTAACCCTTAATTTCTTGGGTAAACTAATATATCAGAGAAACTATTCTGAATTGGTAATTTAATTTTATAAAAAATATTTATAATTTTCTAGTCTATTGAAGGTGATATTGATGTTAATCTAGGTATAATGATTTTTGTTGTAGCGCTAATTGTTTTTATCTTAGAATATTTTTAATTTGGTTACATTTAAAATAAAGAAACGAGCGAATATATTGGCTTGTCAAATTTTGCTTTGAACTACAATTTGAAAAAGTGAGACAAAAATATTCCCCTGTTAAAATATACGAATTAAAACTGATAATATTTTTTCATAGATTAAAAATGAACATTTTAGGATATTTTGAGGAATAAGAATATATTTGATAATGGTGTCTTTATGTGTATATGGTCTTGGCCATATTATTATTTCCTTGCTGGATATGATAGATAGCAGAAAATGAGGTGTTTCTGTGGTCAAATCGTTGGGGAATAAGTAGATGCACGTGGGGTGGTTGAGGGAACACACAATAAATTATTTTACGCTCTTAAACCCAACCAGGCAATCCTAAAAAGAAAACCTTGTGTACTTGTTTCGCTTTCAACCATCATAAGCCTAACATCTTAAATTCAAACATTATTAGCCTGAAACTACACCAAATAAAATGTATACAAGTATTAGAATAGACACTAATTGTTTTCTACATCATTAATTTAGACGAAGAAAATGAAAAAAATAATTTTTAATATAAATAATTTAATTTCTTTTACACGTTCTACTTTTTGGAAAACACAATCTTTCCAAGGCACAAAATGAAGATGAAGTTGGCTTGGCAACGCCATGTTGTTTATCCTCATCTACAATTCATCACTTTTCTTGCCCCACTTATATTCGCCATTTTTTTTTATTTCTTTATATAAAGATGACATCCATACGACATGGAAGACAAGTTCCAACCTTTTAAGTTTTACCTCAACCTTTTTATTTTCATTTTTTAATTTTTAAAATTGAAAAAATATCATGGAAGCTTAAGATATTTATAAACAAGCAAAAGTATCCTTGTTAACCAGGCAAAGTAATAGTACCCTTTCTTTGTTTTTAAAGTTTATAAGTAACAATCTCTTCATATATAAAGATAGATCAATCGAATAATATATGAGAAGTTGGTATCATATTCTTTTACATTATTTAAATTTTGTCCACACTGTCCAAACTTTAAAAATAATATAATTAAGCATTTTAAAAAAAAACTGTGATAACCTCATAAAACGACAACATTTGTTTTCTTAATTGAAAATACAATTAAAATAAAAAAAAAAACTTTCATAAAAGACGAAACATTTCATAAAGTGCTATTACTTCAATCAACATGTATTATAACGATAGTTACATTATAATATAACAATATTTGAACTTTCTAAAGAAATGTCTCTTATTTAATTTTTATTCCAAATATCTCTATGATTACTATATTGCTATATTTTGGGAACGCTTATGAAAAGCCACATTATAGAAGATGCAACTTGTTACTATGATAGTGAAATCCGTTTCCTATCCAACCAATTAGTTTTTTTTTTTAATATTAACATAATCCCATTTGCAAAAAACTTTGTCCTTTTTCTCTAATTTCAAAGTTTGACCCTCTTTCCTTTAACAAAAGAGAAGAGAATGAGGATGCAGTAATTTTTGGCGTGCCCTTTGACATCCTTAAAGATTTGTTTATTATCTATCCGATTTTATGAACAAGAAGAAAAGAATGATGTTTATTATTAGAAAAATTACCCAAATTGAGAAGAAACAAAATCAAAATTAGTAGACTTTAAACTAAAAGGAGTAATTTATGGAAAAATAAATCCTACCTATATTCGCGTGACAATGTGGTAGCTGCACTGCCATCCAAATTGACTCACTTTTAGGGTTGTAGGTCCAACACGCCATTATTACCCGCCAACCGAGGATCATACTGTTTAGTATTGTTATTTTTTTTATATTTATTATCGCCGGAAAAACATTGTTCCACTTGCTTTCATTGCATGACCTACTCAAGCCACCACGACACAACCAACATATATTGTTCGTGAATTCCCAATTCTCACTGTCTTTATTTTTTATCTGAGAAAAAAATATTCTTCCTTCTCTTTTCTGAAACTCCTTAAAGCGAAATCGCAAAGGGTGTCTTGGAAAGAGAGGGTTTGATTGAAAAGCAAAGATCTTTAAGGAAAGAGAAGAGAAAGGGCTACACTTTTTGTTTTCGGGGGCAATGGGGGATTTGGAAAAGCAACAGAGGGCGGGGGAGGGACGGGAAGAAAATGGGGATGATGAAAAGGAGAGTCTTTTGGAGAGTAAGGCGGTTGTGGATTTTGACATGCTCTGTTCCTCGGTGGCGTTGCGAAGTTCGCATGGAAGTTGGGGGAAGCTTGGGGGTAGGGATGATGAGCAGCAAGGTGGGGTTTTGAGGATGTGGGAGGGTGAACTCCTCGATTGCTTTGACGATCGCCGCATCGCTCTTGAATCTGCGTGGTGAGGTTTAATGTTACTTGCTTTTTTATTTGAAAAAAAAGCACTAATATTGTGGTTTTCATGTTCTTTTGTGCTTTTCTCAATGGAACAAATTGTGTGTTTGGAACAACGTTTTGAAGAGGACAGCGTTAGTTTTGTCTGAGGCTATGCTGATTTTGGAAAGAACTAAGGGGAATTATTAGGTTATTGTAATTATTAATTCTTCATTTCCTGGTAGAGAAGTCCTTATAAGATTGTAATTTTTGTCCTGTAAGATATTCTATTTCGTCGTTAATCTTTAGGTACCTACTTAATGAATGAGAATTGTGCAATTGGAAAGCGGGTTTCCTGTTTAGTGTGCATTTGTGGGCTATGGATTTTCGTTTCGTTCATAGGTTTATGGTTTAAATGATAGAACTCAAGAAGGACTCTGATTTTTTTATTTTCTCAATGTTGGGGGTGAGGGATTTGGGACATTGATATTTATTGTTTCTGAGTTCCTGATATATTTGGTTGCGTTTTGACGGATTAAGCTAAAATCATCTTAATTTGATTGTTCAATTACATGTTTATGCCTTCTTCTTTACAATGTATTTATGTTCATGCTTCTGGGCCAATGAAAGACTAAAATTCAAAATGACATGTAAAAACTGATAATGTGCGGTGGTTTGTGGTGAGTTTACAAGGTCTTTTTGTGATAAGTCATGTTTGTGAATGGTAGAACTTTTCGTTTTGCAGTTGTCCTTGCTACCGATTTGGGAAGAATATGAAGCTAGCTGGTTTTGGTTCTTGCTATCTCCAGGTATAATTAAATTTCTTTGAAATTAAAAGTGCATATGTTGGTTAGATTGGTCTAGTTTTAACTAGAACTAATGGGAAACACTTTTAGAATTGGCAATTTCTTTGTGAATTTTTCTTTTAGTTTTGGCAATGTAGGTCTCTCAAGTATGAATTTCCGTGTTTTGGATCGCAGGCTATAGTTTATTTTGTCCTTGTTCTTGGTGCCCTCGTTAGTTTCATTGCTTATACTATCTGGAGGATTCATTACTTGGTATACCTAGCGGTTGCATTCACCATTGCTGTTGGAGTATACTTAGGATTCTACCGAACTCGTATGCGGAAGAAGTTCAACATCAAGGTGACTTTTTCTTCCTATACTGTAATTGTTTATGAGCACTTAATTATTCATAGACATGTTTTGATGGAGTTATTTACGTGTTTTCTTCTCCCTGAATTATAAGTTTTGTCTTGTTTGAACATGGCTCTTCTACAGACTACATTAACCATGTATCCACCCTTCATTTGGTTGTAAAGAATTTCAGTTCATCTTCATCTTAACAACCCTCTAAAATTGAAGGGTGGATTTTGTATGTATGTAATCACACTACTAAACGATGATGTTTTCAGGGTAGTGATAGTTCGTTGGACGACTGCGCTTACCATCTTGTCTGTCCTTGTTGCACATTATGCCAGGTCATTTCAAAATCCTATCCTTTTTTGTGATTTGAGTTGACTGTGATTGGAGTTATCCATTGTGTTGAATATCTGGTATATGTATTGCAGGAATCAAGAACACTTGAGATGAACAATGTTCAAAATGGCACATGGCATGGTCGTGGTGACACAGTATGCATAGGTGGCTTTAGAAATGAAAGTAAACCTCTGTTCGAGTTACGTCCTCCTTCTGCTGTGTCCATCGAGCCTACTGATGAAAATCGCACGAAAAAGAGCACAGATGCTGCTACCAATGGTTCTTGAAAATTTGGTTCTTCATCTGAATTCATTCGGAGTTCTCGTACGTAGGGATGAATGTAATTGCGGCTGCAAGGCAGGTTCATAGGTGGACACAAACTGGAATGATTAACTAAGTTGTTTTTAAAATCATTGGAAGGGGTCTTATTTTTACCAAACCCCCCTGTAGTATAGTTTGATTAGTATTGGAAATATGTCACCATAAATGTGTATTATATAGTGAACTTTTAAAGTTTGATCCATTTTTACCATCTCGCCATCTCATGCAAAAAAAAAACTAAATTAAAACATTTTTTCCGAATTAAATTAATTTTAATTAAGATAAGAACGTAACTAATTTGAGGATAAATTTAATGTTTCATTACAAGTTTAGCATATCAATCCATTTGGAGTTTTTGTAGATCGTTATAATTGAAGTACTGAAGAAGTATTGGAATAGGATTACACGTTAAAAGGTATATGCTAATATCACTGGATAATGCAGTAAAATAATGGATGTATATGTTAATATCATTGGATATAATGAAGTAAAATAATGGATGGTGAAGATTATATACAATTAATTTATCATTGTATGCTTTGGATGTCAACAATTTTTAAAATTAAAATGTAATTTCATAATTTATTTAATCATATTTAAAAAATATTTTTCCTAAAATATATTTCATTGAAAATTATTTACAATAATTAATAAAAGTAATTTATTGGTTGAATAAATAATATTATTTTAGTATATTAATGAATAGCACATATTGATGTTCTTAATAATCATTATATGCAAAAACCTTAATTAGTCTTTACTTTTGAAAATATCTTTAGTTATCCTCTTGTCTTCTATTGAACATTATTTAGAAATAGGCATTTTAATTTATTTAAAACTTTTTTTCAAAGATTCAACTTCTGAAAGTAGAGTTTTCCCCTTGAGCAATTTTTTCTGCACTTCTAATGTTCATTCTGCACCTTAAAAATATTATAAATATCTTCGTTCGCGTGTTCGAAAATCGATTAAGAAATTTACTTAAAATTATAAAACTAAATTAAAAAAATTATTTATTTAAATTTAATAATCATATATATATATATATATTTTAATTTATAAAATATTATTTATTAAAAGTAAATAAATAATTAAAAAAAAACTTAAAAAAAAATATCTCAATCCGTAATTGGAAATACGGTTAAGTTATAATATAATTTTGAAGGGTAAAGTTAGAATTTATGGGGTGTAGGAAGGAAAACGTTGAGGTGCGGGAGGTCTTATTTTCATGAATAGAATATCTTAAATATGAAAATTTTACATTGGGAAGATGAACTTTGCATCTATATGGGAAGCACGTGCTTTGTTTTAAAAAGCATTTCAGGTCACAAAACAAATTTCTAGCAGGAAGTGTTGCTTAAGAATCTTTTTTCTGATGAAGAAACGCAAGAAAGAAAACAAGGATGCAACTACTAATCACATGATCCTGTCATTTCAGAGTCCCTAGAAAAATCCATTTTTTTTCTCTAGCTTTGGTATTCATAGTATTCTTTAAATTTATCAGATAGATTGGTATGTTGTGAAAGTAAAAAAAATATCCTATATTTTATTATTTAGTTATATTGCAAAGAAATTTTACTCAGAAATTTTTTCAAACTTCAGTTAAGAAATTAATTGCGAGGAGTTTCTCTTTAAAGTGTTCAGTTGTCCTTGGTCTTAGAAAGCTGAAGAGTGTTGTTTAATAAGTTGGAAATTGGTTAAATAAAAATAAAAAGGTCTTGGAATAATGATATGTGTCATGATACTTTTGACCAGAGAAGACATCCTTAACGTTAGAAAAGGCAAGAGATATATGCATGACAATGATCTCTTTCCTAAAAGCAAAGGACACAGCCATCCATCTAAGAATCGAATAATGATTTGGCTTCCCTATGTTTGAAATGCAACATAGGGAACATATCAGGTGACCTCAGTGTATTCATTTACTGCCACAGCCAAGCCTAAAACAGTGAAACCAACTACGATGAACCAGTTTTTAGAACTTTCTTCTGTGAGATTGAGGCCATGATTTAATTACCTTGGGATTGAAATTTTGACTATTTTTTTAGTGGCCGTTAATGGGATATATCAACGTTTGAAAATAAATGTATACGCCAGGCTATGATAAACAAACTGCACTCAGATTCGTAAGTACTCTTATTACTTGTTTAATTAGACTTAAAATTTCATCTATCAGCCGTTTTATTTCATTGCATTGGTTGGTGCCACCTTACAAAACTTCCATTTGATTTAATCATGTAATTTCTGAATTTCATGTTATGCAATAGATTACAATAATTCCTTTATGGTGAACGACATATGGACCAAACATGATTGTTCTCCCTCGGCTTCCTCCCTCCTGAGTTTGGAGGAAAACAGGAATTTGTTTCTGCAACATATAGACCATTAAATTCTCTGTCGTTTGGTGTTTCTCTCAAGCACACTCCCTGGAGTTTCTGTTCTTAAAAAGCATCTTTCTGTCTCTAACTCTTTTGCTACCGTTCTTATCATCTCTTGCATCAAATCAAAGCACTTGGACAATGTCTCCTAAAACAACCACCATCATTATGTAGACGCTATAGCAGCAAAGAATCAAAATATTTGCTTTTAAGGGTAGTGATTCAATGTAAACTTTACCTCATCTAGGTACTCACTGGATATAATTGAAGCTCTCAGAATACAATATTGATGAGGGAGTAGTTCATGCGATGCAATGACGAGGGCAGTTGCTGCAATAGTTGAAGGCTTATACTCTAAAAGCTTAATATCTGCAGACATAAGAGAGATGCAATTCAGAGCTTGCGATTGTTGGAGTTGAAGATAAAATCAAGTTATACGTATGAATGGAAACAAGCCACTTACCATTTTGAGCATTGAAGATTATAGCAGAAGCTCTCACTTTGAGTGCTTGCTTCAGTGATTGGTCTTCCATTTCAGCTAAAGAGATGAAGAAGCGCAGGAAAGAAAAAGGTGTGATAGACCTCATACGCCATTTCAGTGCCCCGAGAATCAGAGGCTCCATTTTCTGAATACTTTGAACCTTAAAGTTACAACCTTCTTTCTGTTTCATTGATCATAAGCACCACATTTCCAAGTTACCATGCCATGGTTGGAGATTGTTTTTCTATTAGAATGATTCAAATTACGTGAATTTGAAGATTTACCTGCATTTCCAAAAATGGAAAAGTTGTGTTTTTCATCTTTGAAGCAAGAGAGAGACACGATACGACAACAAGCCTAAGATACCACGGATTCCCCTTCTGAAAACTCAGGACTAATGGCATCAGGGTAACATTGGAAATTATGGAAATGTATTAAGGTACAACTATTCCAAGGTTTCTTTGCTTTTTTTAACAATGAAGTGAACATAAGCTTACATAGGCATCATTAGATATCTGCTTACCGGAACTTCCTGGCTGGACATGAAACGGTGCATGTAATTTATAGCAAGGTAAGCTACAAAAGGGTCTAGTTTGTAAGAAAGCTGAACCTGAAGAAACATAATAAATGTAGCAAATATGACACGAAGGAGGGGAAATGAACCTATAACATAAACATAACTTCACCTGAAGAATAAGAGATATGGCCTCAAAACAGAAAACGTGAAAATGTGTTAGACTTAAGTAGTTTGGCGAGGGCATGTGATCTGATTCGGAGGCAAAGAGTTCTGATACAGTAAAGGGTTGCTCTTCTCCCAAGCTGACTAGTGGATCTTCAAGATCAAACTCCATCTTCCCTTTAGTGATATCCTAGTCTGCGTTCTATATTCTGTTCATTGCTATTGAGGAATTCAAGGCATAAGAAAGACAAAGAGACAAAAAGTCTCAAGATGGTAACTGAATTGATGGAAAAGAAAGAGAAGTTTCGGTTTCTGTGTTGATAAAGTGATTGTGTTGGCGTTCTTTATTGGAAGTAGTAGTGTTTACAAATACATAATAGGAATATGAACTCTTTGCTCCTCGCTCTTCCTCATCATAGAAATCAGGGAAAACACCAGAGATGAGAGAGGAGTACCTCAAGAGTTTAACAAGTTTTTGGACTGAATATTAGGAATACTACATTTTCTACCACCTCCCAAAGATAAAAGTTCTACAGGTTTAAAAATATAGGAAAGAGAACATAATTATGCAGCATGTGCGCTTGATCTGAGATGGAAGTGACAGCGTTTTGATTAACATTAGGAGTGGTACGGTTACTTTCATCCCCACATACAAAATGCTTAAATCACCTAGTCCAACTCATAATAATGTTCATATATTTTAAATTATACACCGTTCATGCTTACACATTCTAGGCAAAACTATACGGTGCAATTGCTTATTCTTGCAATTCCCTTCTGTTTCTGTGGCTGAGGGTGTCATGTTTTGTGTCATACAATTTCACTACAGAAGATTCCTCCATTCTGTTTAGTGAATTTTAATTAATTAAAACCCTTTAATTAGCCTTACTTTTATAATGGGATGCCTGTACAATGCAGTTATATCTCGGTCATTTGCATCAAGTGTAAGTGGTCCTCTGGTTGATCTGGTAATGAGAGCATGTGCAACTGGAAAACCAAGCTGTCCTATTTGGGTTCATTGTCACACCCTTGCAATGTAAACCTGAGTACCTCCTTTTGTGTCATTTCAGAACAAATTGAGCTTGTTAACAACGGAGCATTGTTTCATGGCATTCTAATTAATTATGTCGTAATGCACACCCATTTTTCAGCTGAGAAATGATACATCAAATTTGAAATATATCAAATGGTGTAACAGAGAAAAAGATAGGATGATGTGGTATAATTGTTGTACATGTATCACATAATCTTAGCTTCGGCTTTTGAAACCCTTTTGCGTGAAACAATGATGGAAAAGAAAAATGTGTTGAATGATAAGAATTAAAAATCTTTACCTTATTCCCTTTGACCGGTTCCCTATCTGAATCACAAGAAGAACAAAAAGGAATCTTCTTTTACTATGACATCCTCAATAATAATAATAATAATAATAATAATAATAATAATAATAATAATAACTTTGACTACCCGTTTTGATACTCTTACTATTGTTGTTAGAATGGGTGACTATGACCATTCTTTTTTGATCGAGGTCACCCCCACTTTGAAGATGAAGTTAAACTGTTGCCATATTTCTCATGTTGCAGAATATTAAACAGTTCCCATAACTCATGATGGAAGAGTGAATCGACATGAATGCAGAGTTGTTCACATGATGATGATGATGATGATGAAGAAGGGAAGGGTGTCAGAAACGTCTCGCTTGACTTGACTGTGGTCTGGCTTGGGAATTATCTGTAATGTTTTGGCCATTGGGGTCTTCAGGGACATTCAATTGTTTGTCTTTACCAACATTTACCACATTACATGTGACTTTGGTTACACAAACATCTAACTTAGTACTGTCTATGGGTCAAATCTTCCCAAAATTTCAAAAATCAAACATAAAACATAAATCTAGTAGAAATGTCAATTCTGTAATAAAAGGTTGTCACCATCACTCTGGATAGAGAAATTACTCGCTAAATGGATTTGGATGTACGTATTCTAACATCCCAAATTCATAAAAATCATCTGCTAATTTAAAATATCTCACATTAAACATAAAGCAAATAAGCAAAGTTTATAAGTATTGCATTATTCTTCAATATAAATATATATATATATATATATAATGTTTTCAAAATATAACATTTATTTAAAAAGGAGGAATATTATGCAATATAATATAAACTATACATAAACAACTATTCATCTCTACTTTAGGACTTGATCACGGTTAAGTTTCTCATTTGCATTAGGTTTCTCACTTACATTATCCCTTGTTTTCTTACAGCATACAAGAAATACAATAACAAATGAGGTAAGGTAGTATATTTAAAAAGAAATTACTTATGATTTAAATTAAAATAAGTTTAAAATAATCAAACAATCACGTACAATAAATTCATTCAATGATACATCATTACTAATATTTTAAATACAAGATATTCTTTAATAATTATTAAATGAGCAAGTAATTTAAAATTATAAAACAATATAGAAATATTTTCATATTTAAGACAAATTAGTTTAAAAAGAAAAAAAATAGATAAAAAAAGGTAAAATAACTTATAAACACATTTGACAAAATAAATAGAAATCGGAAACAAATTAGTAATGTCAAATGATTAAAATACTAACTTTTGATATACTTATCAACAAACTAAATATGAGAAATAAAGCAAATTTTTTAATATATTTTTTATATTATAATAGAAAATAAATGAGTATTTGTGATGAAAAGTTTACTAGTAACAAAATATTTATTTATTTAATAAAACATGTTTACATAATACAAGTGATTATAATTTATAATGTTTGTCCAAGTGGCATAGACAATGACCTCATTTTATATGGAAGTTATGATGAGACCTATCGAGTTTTCAAAAATAGATTAAAACAAGATTTTGGATCATCTCTTTTCATTAGTGCTTTTGGATAAAGAAAAAGCACCAATACAACCTATCTCTTTTTTGATTGTGTTCATCATCTTTTATAGAAAAACACAATCAAGAAATGTCGTCCCCTTTCTATTGTAGTTATCTTTTATAGAAGAAGATCTGAAAATTAATTAAGTCTTGACCATAACAAAGTGTTTAGTGGTTGTGTTGTTCATTTGTTCAAAATGAACAACACAACCATAACATCTATTATGCCTGATAAATCCATAATTTGTTATACACCATTCATGGTAACAACAAATGGGTTGTGGAAGAGCAATAACCTTTTAGATTTCTCTCTTCCTCTGTTTACCTTGCAATTAACGTTAGTTGTATCTGCAACACGTTTCTTTGTTTTAATCCTCAAGCCCTTTCACCAACCTCGTGTAATTGCTGAAATCTTGGTAACTTCATTTCTCTTTCACCTTTTATTTTCTTTCTCGAATCAAACACACCATTTTATTTTCCTTTTCCAATCACACACAACATAGAAAAAAGACACAATCATCATTATTTATTTATTAACTCTTCCAATTTTGGAATAATTTATAATGTATTAGAATCCAAATAAGTCATAATAATGTTATGAGTAAAAATTTTCCTACTATTTTTGTTGTCGGATCAATAATTTGTTAGAGAACCTGTGATTCATAAGATTAAGAAAATGTATACAATAATTTGAACAGATTATGTTGTAACCATGTGGAGCAAATATGTGAACAGGAAATTAAGGTATAGTGGGTAACCTTAATATGTAGCCATAGTATAGCAGATGTGTTTAATTTCAGAGCCTTTGATGTTTTTTTGTTCTTTCAATATTTTATAACTAGATGGAATGATTTGAAAAATATATTTACAGGGTGGATTGCTTCTGGGTCCATCAGTGCTTGGAAGAAATAAAAATTTTGCCAATATTGTGTTCCCTATGAAAAGTGTAATGCTGGTGGAGACAATGGCAAACATGGGTCTGATATACTTTGTGTTCCTGATTGGGTTAGAAATGGACGTTTCGATCATCAAACGTGCTGGAAAGAAGGCAGTGTTAATTTCCCTTGCTGGTATGGTGATTCCCTTTATGGTTGCTATTTGTTTATCCTCTTTAATAGCTAACACAGACGAAACCATAAATCAAGCCAGTTATATCCTCTATCTTGGTATTGTTCTATCTGTCACTGCATTCCCGGTGCTTGCTCGAATGCTTGTTGAGCTCAAACTTATCAACACAGACTTAGGGAAGCTTGCTCTATCAACTTCTCTCATCAATGATGTGTGTGCATGGATGTTGTTGGCTCTAACTATTGCTTTATCAGAGGAAATAATTAGCGCTTGGGTATCATTGTGGGTTCTGCTATCAAACATTGTTTTTCTTTCTTTCTCCTTTCTTGTTGTTAGACCAACAATGTCGTGGTTGATAGAGAAAACTCCAGAGGGAAAACCCTTCAGTGATTTTCAATTATGCATTGTGCTCACTGGTGTATTGATGTCGGCCTTCATCACGGATGTCCTTGGAACGCATTGTGTTTTTGGAGCTTTTGTGTATGGCCTAGTTATTCCAAATGGGCCACTTGGAGCTGCAATAATAGAAAAGCTTGAAGACTTTGTTTCAGGACTTTTGCTTCCTCTCTTTTATGCCATCAGTGGGCTTAAGACAGATATCAGCTTAATAAGTGGAGCTAATACTTGGGCTTTTATTCTCTCAGTGATTTGTCTGACTTATCTCGGCAAGATTGCTGGGACTCTCCTTGTTTCAAACATGTTGCAGATACCAAATCGTGATGGAGTTGTTCTTGGTTTACTTATGAACGCTAAAGGCATTATTGAAATTATTGTGCTCAATGTTGGGAGGGAACAAAAGGTACACCTTTCAATTTCTTTGTTAATCTAGCTATTACCTACTTAAAGGATCAACACATGATGCTGACTAGTTAACTTTGCATATGCAGATCTTGGATGATACAATATTTTCAGTCATGATCATTGTAATACTGATAATGACAGCATTCATTTCACCAATTGTAAAATTAATTTATAGGCCAAGAAAAATGCTTGCACCTTATAAAAGGAGAACAATACAAAGTTCAAGACTTGATGGAGAGTTAAGAGTTCTTGTGGGTATTCACACCCCTCGAAATGTTCCCACTCTAGTTAATCTCCTTGAAGCAACTTATCCCAATAAAAGGTCTCCAATGTGTGCTTATGTGCTCCACTTGGTTGAACTCACTCGTAGAGCTTCTGCAATGCTAATTGTCCATGCCAATAGACAATCAGGAGGTCCAGCCCTCAACAAAACACAAGCACAAACCGACCACATCATCACGGCATTTCATAACTTTGAGGAACAGGTCAATTATGCTCAAGTCCAACCCTTAACAGCCATTTCCTCTTACTCCACCATGCATGAAGACATATGCAATTTGGCTGAGGAGAAAAGGGTGTCCATCATCATCATTCCTTTCCATAAGCAACAAACAGTAGACGGACAAATGGAAGATACAATCCCAGCATTAAGAATGGTGAACCACAATCTACTACAAAACTCACCATGCTCAGTTGGTATACTTGTGGATAGGGGATTTAATGGATCCAACCGCTTGATTGGAAATCAAGCATGTCATAAAGTGGCTGTGCTATATTTTGGAGGACCAGATGACAGAGAGGCATTAGCTTATGGATGGAGAATGTCAAGACATCCGAGGGTCCACCTTACTGTCATGCACTTCATTCCAACTGAGTATTCGTATCAGAGTTCAGAAACAGATCGCTTATGGGCAAAGATTGATCGAAGTTTCACCACTATAAAAAATGGGGGGGAAAACCAACTGGATAATGAGTATATAAGTGAGTTCAAGAATATGATTGCACATGATGATTCAGTCATTTACATAGACAAGGTTGTGAACAATGGGGAGGAAACAGTTGCAGCAATAAGATCAATCAATAACGTGAATGACTTGTTCATAGTTGGGAGAGGACAAGGGACAATGTCACCACTAACAGATGGCCTTACAGATTGGAGTGAGTGTCCTGAGTTAGGAGCCATTGGGGATTTACTAGCCTCTTCAGACTTTGAAACAACAGCTTCGGTGTTGGTGATGCAGCAATATGTAGGGCAAGGACCAGATGGAGAGGACAATTTTGTAGTTGAAAGACCATGGGAATCAGCTGAATCCCGACATAGCATAAATCAACAACAACAACATATGCAAAGATATGTAATGCCAATGGGAACAGGACACTCTTCTGTAATGTTTTCGATACCATGAAGCCCATAAAATTAGAAATCAAATACAAACAGTTTATTCATATATACATTTAAATTAGCACAACGACTATATAGTTGATGCTAATGTTACCTTAGAGGCTACCCACAGCTAAAGTGATAGATGTTCATAAAAGGTCATCATAGTTATTCTTTTTACTTTTGGATTTAGGCTTCAGCTTTAACTTGTATGTTCATTCAACACAAAAAGAGAAAGAGAAACATAACTTAAAATGTACAGTAAAAAGATGGTAGTTTTTTTTTTAATTTAATTTATGGAAAAAAGAAAAAATAGTTTTGAATCTTGATGTTCTTTTACCTTAATTTAAAACCATAATTAACTAGTTCAAGATGAAATAAAGATCTTAGTATTGATTTTCATATTTTTCAAAATTATACAAGAACTATCCCTAGTAGGAGATACAGGTAAAATGTTTTAGAATTAAATTTTTGAGAAAAAAACACTCTCCAATAAATTTATAGTAGAGATCCCTTTATTAGGGAGGATTTGGGGGCTGGGGGAATATCATTGCCCCCCAAACTTTCAAAATTATTTATGGTCATGAGGAATTTACAAGTATTAAATTAGGTGAATTTTTAATTTTTATACGTTATTTAATATTAATAAATAATAAAATATAAAATTAAAGTTAATAAAAAATAAGCAAGTTTATTAAGATATTTTTTATTTTCTTTCTTCTTATTTATTAAGTTATTCATTATTTTTGTTCATTTCTCATTCTCATATCCTTTTGTTTTTTAAGAAAAAAGGAAAATTAAATATAATTTTATTATTTCTGTTCTGATGTGATATAGTATAATATGTTTTTTATCTTATGAGTTGCTTTTTTATGATTTCTGTTAGAACATAAAAGGAAAATTTGACCATGTCATAATATGTTTTTAATTGGATTTAATTATGATAGATTTATCTTTTAGTAAGTATATCTCTTAATATTTAATTAGATTTTAATAATTATTTTTTAATTTTATACATTATTTTTTCAAAATAGGTATATTACTGAATAATAGATTAATAGTTTTATTTTTTAAAGTGATAAGAGGCAAACCATATGAAAAGATAAATACAGTCCAAATTCAATTTTTTCACCTACCTATCATGAAGAAAAAATATTAATATTTTATATTTCAATAAGAGGGGTCCTTTGTGAATATTTTTTATTCTTTAAATTTTAGTGAAAAAATTAGATTAATTTAAAATATCAACTTCAGCCTTTTATTGTTGATGCTCCTAAGTAATCAACTATATTTGAAGAATTTATTAATTATAATTATGTCAATCTTTAGTTAGAATAAAAAATTCAATAACATTGTTTTATTGATTGCTTTATTTATTTATTTTTGGTCTTTTTATGTGTGAGATTTATTTTATAATTATAATTATATTAAATTATATATTTATTTTTATTATATTAATAATCATAATAAAATATATAAATTTTGAATATATTATTTTACCTCTTCTAATGTTATTAATTAAGATCGGTCACTAATTACATGTTTTTAAATGTGATGTAACATAAGTTCATCATTGTTAATTAGATATTTAAAGAAATGTTACAAATAAAAGAATGTAATTTATGTTGTTTGCCGTATTAATTTTCCGAAATTGTAATAATTTTATTCAGAACTTATTATTTCAGCATTTAAAAATAACTATTCTTTAATTAAAAGATCACGCAGAAATAGTAACAGACACACAAAGGAGATAGAAGAAATGGAAAAGGGTAAAATGCGTTATACGAATTTTCTAAGCTTTTAAAGTATTTTATTATAATTTTTAAAATCAATGGACTTTTTAGTATGCCCGTTCATTAATAAAAAGAAGTTCCACGCTATAGCACATTTTTGGGTAATCTTAAAAATCCCAATTAAAAGTAATAAAATGCTATAAATTTGGTGTCTAAACAAAAAAAAAAATGCATATTGCTAATCTTTTCTTTTGCTAGGAAACAAAATCTGACACCTATTGCTTTCTGAATCTTCTTCCAAACTAAGCTAACTATTTTTTAATCTTACCATATCTTTTTATTTAAAAGGGTTTAGGATCTTATTTTGTAATGGATATTTTTTAATAAAAAATTAAATATATTTTTGGTCAATTTTAAGCAAAACTGAAAATAGTCTTTTTTTTTTCTTTCAAAATTTAATCCAATTTATTTTCTCAATTTTAAAAATTTTTCAATTTAGTTTTTTTTTTAACTTTTATTAGATATATTTTTGTTTAAATATTATCTAAGAAATAGTATTTGAAATACAAAATAAATTTAATAAAATTTAATTAAAATAACTAAATTTATATCATTCTAAATATGAAAGTCTAAATTGATCCAAAATTTTAAAGGAAAAATAATTTCAATTTTGATTCAAAGTTAAACATTAAATACATACTCAAGCTTTTAATAAATATTTATTTTGACTAACTAACCTTTTATTTTAAAAAAAATAATTTGAAAATAATAAATAAGAGAAATGATTGAAACTTAATAAAAATTGTGGAATATGATTCTTGATGACAGGGTGTTTTAATATGTATGTGAATCCTGGGAAGACTCCCTATGTATCAAATTAGCTGTGAAAACTTTGGATATAATGTAATGAAGGAAAAACTGGACCAATGGTTTTCTTAATTATGGATGTTATTGAGAGACAATAGATAATATCTTAGAATTTGTCTTTTTCCCGATGCTTGATTACACAAAAGTATGGAAAGATTCACTTCCAAATCTCAACTTGCTACTTACAAATAATTTATGACGATTTTGGCATACACATCCAATTCAGTTGACTTCCTCTTAGTTAACATCACCCATTATTAGGTTATTTATACTCTCCATTTCCAATTCAGTTTATTTCTTTTTTATTCTCATTTATTACTCTATTCAATCATTATATAACAATATATATCATTGTTTTATTTTAAAATTGTATTTATATTTATTATTATCATAATCTAAATATAATATTTTACTATTAAAAAATTGAAAAGTTGTTCAAGAAAAAAAGGGGTTATGAATATTTTTTCGTTTTTTGTAACTGTTTTTTTTTTATATATTTTCTTATTCTTTTATATGTAACGTTATGATAACAATTATTTCTTTAAGTAACAAACAATAAAAACCAGAATCACAAATCATGAATTAAATAACTTCTAAAATTGTAATTTTGAATCAAACAATTTAATTATTGAATATTATTAATATATTATGTTTTTAATTATAATGGTAAATATTTACTAAATATGTCATTTTCCAAGGTTTCTTCCCATATATGTGGTAATGTGAACGTTGTTTCTTTTTTCTTTATTGTTTCTTTTTTCCTTTATGGATTTTTTCTTTTTCTTTTTCTCACTGCCAAACCTGATAAATGTTCATTAACCAGTCTATTGTTACCTTAACTTGGTTGTAGCAGATTCGTGTAGCCATGAGTCTTTCTAATGACAATGAAGCACCAAGAAGATTAGAGGTATGCTATTGTTACTATGATGTTTTCTTGGTATTCATCCTCCATTATTGCTATAATGGTTGGATTAATTTGTTTCAAGCAGGGGAAGTTTCAAGCCATGGTGGTTTGTTTCATTCTTGGATTGGGATCTCTGGTTGCTTGGAACAGTATGTTGACAGTAGGAGATTATTACTATACTCTGTTCCCTGTGAGTATCTCATGAACTCAAAGTTGTCCGTTCTTCTTTCTGTGTTGTATATTTGAATTGAAATTGACTGTGAATAAATTATGAGGTTTATTGGTCTGTCTAACGACTTTTTGCCATAGAAATACCATCCATCGCGTGTGCTCACCCTTGTTTATCAACCCTTTGCACTTGGTACTATGGCAATACTGGCGTATAATGAGTCAAGGATCAACACTAGATTGCGGAACTTAATTGGCTACTCTCTTTTCTCCGTCAGTACTTTGTTAGTGCTTGTTGTGAGTACACCTCCTATTTAACTGTTTTTCATTTTTTCTTTTTCTAGTTTGAAAAAGATAAAATCTATTGTCTTATACCGCTTCAAGTCTGCTGCAACTGGTTTATGTGGTTGTTAATTTCATTTTTTCTGCTTTGTGTATAATAGCTTCAGAATATTTTGTGTAACAGTTAGACCTAGCAACATCAGGAAAAGGGGGAATGGGACCTTACATTGGTATATGTGTCCTTTCTGCTTGTTTTGGAATTGCAGATGCTCACGTCCAGGGTGGCATGGTCGGAGACTTGTCTTTTATGTGTCCTGAGTTCATCCAGGTTCGTTATACTCATCATTTCTTTATCGCTCTTGTGATTTTTGAGAAATTCTCAACCCTTATTTGAAGAAGAATGAAGAAAAAACTGTAAAACTAAATTTAATCTTTTTTTGTTTAAAAGAGAATATAGGCGATGGAAGTTAAAAAGATTATAGAATACCAAAGGAAGAGATCAATTTAGTCGTTCTCATGTGCCAGAGAAATACATTATTTTAATTAGTCTAGTAACGATGCTTAATTTGTATGAGGTTGAACATGATACAGAAAAAACCACATATACTGTCTTCTAAAATAGTAGTCTTGTTTTTACTAAATTCTACCATTGAATGCTTTACAGTCTTTCTTTGCTGGTTTGGCTGCCTCCGGAGTTCTAGCTTCTGGTTTGAGACTTGTCACCAAAGTGGCTTTTGAGAATTCAAAGAATGGTCTTCGGAAAGGGACTAGTATGTTACTCTTATTCACTAATGGACACTGCCACAGATTAGTTTTACTCACTTGTTTTTGCATTATTGCAGTTTTATACAGCATGGTAGATTTGGTTATCATTAACTCTAAAGATTGCTGTTCTTTGACACGAGATTGATTCTTTCCTCATCTTGCAGTGCTATTTTTTGCAATCTCTACCGTTTTTGAGTTTTTCTGCATAATTCTATACGCATTTTACTTCCCTAAGTTGTCCATAGTAAAATATTACCGTTCAAAGGCTGCTTTAGAAGGATCAAAAACTGTATCAGCTGATCTTGCAGCTGCCGGTATTCATAACGAGACCAACCACCAAGTAATGTAACAGCTGTTAAAGAAATTAATAAACTAAGCTCCAGAAGTATATTACAGTAATCTGAAAGACTTGGAACTATTGCAGGTTGGATTTGATGCTAAAAATCAAGACCGGCTGAGCAATAAACAACTATTTCTACAGAACATTGATTTCGCAGCTGATTTGTTTCTAATATATGTGTTAACACTATCAATTTTCCCTGGATTTTTGTATGAAAATACTGGATCTCACCAGCTAGGAACATGGTAAGCGTGTATTAATTCCCAATCTTTTGGTCATCTAAATGCGTCTTCGGCTCATCATATGAGGTTCTTGTAGGTACCCTCTTGTTTTGATCGCAATGTACAACGTGTTTGATCTAATATCCAGATATATTCCCCTTATCAAATGCCTGATGTTGGAATCCAGAAAGGGTTTACTCATTGCAGTGCTTTCTAGATTCATGTTGATTCCAGCATTTTACTTCACAGCAAAATATGGTGACCAGGGATGGATGATCATGCTTGTGTCTTTCTTGGGACTAACCAATGGTTATCTCACTGTATGTGTATTTACCATCGCACCAGAAGGTTACAAGGTCAGTCTCTATCTAAAATTCTATTATTATACTCATGTCTTTATATACATTTTCCTATATTTTTATACCCGTAAAATTAATATATATATATATATATATAGTAACTGAATAATAAATTTGTTTTAAAATTATTTGTGATGTGTTTTTAAAAGGTACTTTTGGTTTCATTTTTTAATTCTAAAAAACTGGTTCTTAAAAAAGCATTAATTTTTAAATATAGATATTTGAAGATAAATTTTGATAAGGGAGGAAGTGTAAGAGTTGGTTATATATCTAATGATGGCTTGTTGGTTTTGCAGGGCCCTGAACAAAATGCACTGGGTAATTTGCTGGTGCTGTTTCTTTTATGTGGCATATTTTCTGGGGTTGCTCTTGATTGGCTGTGGCTCATAGGAAAATCAGGCTTTTAAAAGAACTCAGTAGTGTATGTAAATTTGCTTGTCTCTTTGAGCCATGTTGCAGGTATGGGAGAAAATAATTGAATATAACAAGATTTTCTCTTCTACCCCCAACTGCCTAACATGAGAACCTGCTGCAAGTTACGTGCTTCGAGCATGTCATAGTATTGAATACATTTTATGATAAGGAAACTGTTTGTAGATTTTAATAGTTAAATTTGTAGAACTTTTTTCTGAGAATATACATTGTATATGAAATTTTGTACTTTATAATTATTTTCGTATAGATTTATTTTTCTTTTAACTTGATACATACTCTTTTTATTATATTAAACAATTAATTATTTTATTTTTCTTAAAGAATTATCTAAACAACATTTTATTTCTAATTAAGATATGTTATTATTATTACTATTACTATTGATTAAATGTATACTTTATTATCCCAAACACATCTTATAGTATAAGTCTCAACAGTGTGTTACTATTTCAATTATAAATTCTCAAATTGAGATGGCAAATAAATTTTCTATTGTTTAAACTCGTCTCAATTTAAGTGAAACTTTTTTGCTTTGACCAAATATAAATATAATTAATATTTGATTATTTAAAATAGATATTGGAATATAAATATTTACATATTTATGTAATTTTTATTTTCATATTTGTTTTTATACCTCTTATACTCATTTGTTTACTAAAATACTTATTAGTTAATCTAAAAAATTTATTTCACAATTTTGATTGATTCTTAGCTCTCTTTTTTTCATTTAAAAGAATAAATCTTGACTTTTTCAATAATTACAAAATTCACCCATATCCTAATGTAATTTTTATTTTATCATAATCTTGAATGATTTTTTATTTATTTGCAATTTTATTCAAGTAATTTAGAAAACAAAATATTCAATTTCATTATCAAGTGATTTTTAAGATATATATTTTATTGTTTTTACTTTTTCTAATAAATTTATTTATTGTTTGTTTTGTTCACATGAAATTTTTTAAGATCAATTAAAACGAATACTTTTCACAACGTAAAATAAATATTTATAATATTTGAATTGTATTCTAAAATGTTTAAGATCACAATCTTTATCATCTTTCCAAAAATAAGCTTATTAGATACGTTGATGTACACAAAGAGAGTAGTGATAAGTGTCCTCAAACAAACATTTGTATCTATGGTGTTTAAACAAGACATTGCGTTCATCATTAGTTAATACTAGGATAAATATTGTCTTCATTGATTTTTCGTTAAGAATCTACTTAATCTTTACTAAAGAAACTTTATTTTTTTTTATTTTTATGAGTAAATAATTAAATAAATACAGAAAATAATACAATTTGAAATACATATATAATTTTGTAAAAATATTAATAAAAGTTATGTATATATTATTTTTAAAAATAAATTTTATTTAGTTATTCGAAATAGAGATAAGTTAATCTATTGTTTATTGCATTAAATAAATAAATGGATAAATTTTATTGGATAAATAATTAGTTTAATTCACTATTGTCATATTTTATTTTAGTATTAATAAAAAAAAATATGTTTAATTTCTAAACTTAAAATTGAAATGTATAATGACACGTTAAATTTTTTAACATAATTTATGTTAAAAAGTTTATATTTCTTCATTTTTATAGTTTTAATATTAAAATACATTAAAATTTGAGGTAAAAATAAATTCTAATTTTACATTTAAGTGTATGAAATATAATCATATTTAACTCTAAAAAATTTATAATCTTAATATAAAACTTTAATTCCATTAATTTTATTTGAACTGATGGTTAAAGTAATTGAACTAAATACAAATTTGATATTTAGTAATTGTCACATATATTGATTGAAATAAAAATTAATATATAATTAAGAAATTAATAACATATTAATGTCAATTTTTTTTACTAAACTCGTGTTGCATTATCTTAAATATTAATGAAACTAATGAAATTCAAACAAAATTACAATAATTGATTTTTTATTGTACTAAAAAAAATTATTAATACTTGCTGTATTGAATCAATCATTTATTTTTTATTTATTAAAGGATAACATTATCCAATTAAAAATGTACACCATCGCATGTTTTTCTAAATAATACCATGGATAATATAAAAAAAAATGTGTACATTTTGTTTGAGATAGAAAGCGTCCTGTTTTCAGTTGAGCTAATAGGAAATATATTAATAGTATATTGACATTCTTTTCTTTTAAAAAAATTATAATGTTAATATTTTGTGAATAAACTTAATATAGAAGCTATTGAATCAAGAATTAACATATTCTAAATATATTTAATAAATTGTTTCATTAAAGGTAAAGTAAATCATTTTAAACCCTCCATAACATTGACACGAGTAAATTGTTTTACATGGAAATTAATGTAATTAATTAAATAACATTTAGAATAATAAATATTAATTTGACTCAGGTGAGATTCTTATTTAAAATGTGCAGATCTCGAGCACACCGCAACACAAGGCATGAAAAAGGAGTTTGAGCGCGTATGCAGAAGAGGAAAGGGTGAGAAGAACCAAACTCTGCCACTGATTTGTTTGTTGTCATCTTCACAACAACAATTCTGCTTCTGGTAAATACCAAAACCCTATCACTCTATTCTTTTGTATTCACTGCGTAATGGATTCCTGCTTTTGTGAATGGATTACTGTCGTCGCCCCAAATGTCATTTTCTGATTACGCTTTCTTGCGATGATTGCATTGATTGTGGCCTTTGGACGAAACGTTTTCTCATTCTCAGTTTGATGGTTACTATCTACCATACTTTTACATTTCTTTTTCTTGACATTTGCGTTGCAATCACCTATTATTGAGAATAATTTAGCATTTGACCATTTATATATATGAATAAGAAAATTGGAACTAGATGTATTTGAAAACCAACAGCCAGATCTTTTAATCACTTATTCAGTGTTAAATTTTTGTGTATGAAAATGATTTTTGACAGTTTGGAGTTGATGCGATCATTTCTGTGAATGCATAAATTTGTGTATTGAAGTTGAAAGTTCCTATTTATTGGATTCAAAAGTAGCAAGCTCACAGAGTGCTTGGGTATGGGATTTGTTTCGGAGAGTTTTTTAATAAAGTAGAATTGAATTTTAGGCAAGGGAATTACGAAATATATTTACATGTGTAGTTTAAATTGATTTTAACTTATTATCTGTATAAAAAAATGTGGTCTAAAACTATTTTGAAAATATTTTTAGATACAAAATAATTTCTCTATTTCTTTTACAATTAATTTATTCTAATTGGTAGGCATTTTAGGGCTCTCAAGATTGGATAATGATACTTTGATACCTAAATTGTGACAAATTTTTGACATCACCACGTGTCACATTCTGGATGGTCCATGTGTTTTAAAAAAATAAAATGACAGAATGAAGTGGATTCAATGTGTATTAACAGACTTTTCGAATCAATGTACAAATAAGTGGGTAGGTTAGACTAACTTTTAGCATTAGGAGGACATCTTTGAATCTGTCACTTGTTTTGAACTCCACAGTTTATTTTTAACCAATTTTATTGAATAAAATTCATTAATTATCATTTAAGAACACATTTATATCAAAGTTCATCCCGAAGGAAACATTTTTTTTAAAGTGATGGTGCAGAAAGGAAAATGGTAGCAATGTACAAATAACTAGGTAGTTTAGGCTAACTTTTAGCACCAAGAAGACATATTTGAATCTGACACTTGTTTTGAACTCCACAGTGAATACATGTCATTCTGTCATTTTATTTTTTAAAACACGTGGATCACCCAAAATGTGACACGTGGCAATGTAAAAAATTTGTCACATTCCGGATGTCAAAGTATCATTACCCAAATCAAAATCAAGTATTTGTTTAAAGACAAAATCAATCGTATTTTGAAATATGAGGGCCAAAAATATTATTTTTAAAATAAGTATTAAAGCCAAATTTAATAAAAAAAAAATTCAGAAACTCAAAAGACATTTTACCTATCAAAATTTTCAAATAAATAAATAATCAAAACTTAGAAGAGACATGAACCATTATAAAGTAAACACCTGTTTTTTTCTTATTACTGTCATTCAATTTATTGTCAAATTAACGGTACAAGTTTCTTTCGTTTTTTACTCCTTAAAAATATGAGTTGGTTTGCTTCGAACTCTATTAATATGGATTTATTTGCTTTTTTAATAATACGTATAAAGGTAAAATTTAATATATATATATATATATATATATATATATATATATATATATAAACTTAAAATTGTTTGACCTGTTACATGAATATGGCTTGAATTTGTTTTGGTTTTGACGAAAACTTTTCATATTAATTGAATATAGATATGAATTTGATTAATATCCTATCTTTTAAATTGAAGATGAAGTGAGTATGTATATATTATATCCCTTATCAAAAGTAATTATTTTTCTTTATATATGATATCATATGTTTCCCACATAATTTTGTCTACAGGATTATTACATTCATCACCAACAAGAAAATAAGAATAAGTCTAAAATTAGACACAATAAACATAAATATTTATAAAAAATCACAATTCACATATAATTTTCAATATGCATATTTAATTAATAAATTCATTAATTTATCAATTTTCAAAAAGCCAAACTTTTAAGTAAAGTTTAATATTAAAGTTTATTCATTCTACATCTTTAAAACTTCCACATAACTTTTTCTCAAATTGGAGTTGCATATAACATGTTATTTTCTTAATAAAATTATGAATTTTATTTAAGGATAATTTTTTCATACTTCAAATACTTCAACTCACAACAACTATATTTATCTTCAACTCTTTTCTCCCAAAGTTCTATATGTAATAAAAATATTTATAAACATTATAATTTGAAATTCATTACAATTAAATATAATTATAGAAGTGAATGCATATCACTATCATTTCATGTACATATAAACATAGATATCAAATCACACATTTTATCGGTGAAGCATTATATCGATATTTAAACAATGATATTTAGTGTATAATTTAATAAGTTCTAAAAATATTATTAGCTATCATCAATCCTCTTTAATATGCATTATAAGTTCTCTTGACAAAACATATATATTATTGCTTGAGCAACGACAGTTTGTGTAAAGTAACCATTATTTTGACTTAAATACACTTAAGCGTCAATGTTGTTCGGTGGATATCAATACAAAATCACAATATTTAAAGTTTCAATATTCATAAAGTTTTAAAATAATTAGAGTTACATAAAGATAAAATTTGGGCAATTAAAATAAAAAAATGAATTATTATAATTTGTTTTTAAAATTTTAATTATTTATATTGACAATTTCAGATCTAGATTATATTTTTAGTCATTTTTGTTAAAAGAATTAACAAGAATCTCAAACAACTACAATTAAAAATATAATTTATTTTTAATTTTTTTTAAACAAATTAAAATTATTTTTTTAAAAATTGATATCAACAACATAAACACATTAAAAGAAAAATATTAATTATAATAGTATTATTTACATGAGATAAAAAATAGTTAAAATTTACATATTGATTTAATTGCTTTTTTCTACCATTATAATGATTTGTTTAAAATTCGTACCATTATTTTAAATCTTCTTAACTTAGTTATATTTTTAAAAAGAATGAGTTAATGTAATCTGTATTTTTAAAATATAATAATAATAATAAATCATATATTAGTTAAAGTTGATTTCACTTGTTATCACTGAAGGAATTAAATTCGTTTATTTAAAAAAAGTAGAATTAATTAAATTAAAAATATTAAAAAGAATAGACTATATTAAATTTTATTAATCTTTTTAAAATGTTTTTTCTTTTCTTGTACTAAAACTGAGGCGCAGTAGAACAAAAATATAGGATTAATAACATGTTTATAAGAAGAAAGGAGTGATTGTTGAAGAAAGAAAAGATCTGGCCAACTTTAAACACGTTACGAGGTTTGGGTCAATGAAAGCGTGTAATAGCAATCCATCTCCGACCACATCAAAATTAGGTTCCAAATGGGAATGCAACGTCAAATAATTACTGCAATCTTATTTGCGTTCAATTTTTCCAATCAAATCCGAATCATCTTCTATGGCATCAATTGATAGGCGAGTCACCCAAGTTAATGTTATTCATTTCTCCTTAATTATTCGTCTTCTTGGCTTTTAAATCCTAGTTCACTTTGTTCATTTTTAATAGCAAGTCACTGATAAGAAATGGATCAAACGAATCAACCGAAGAAGGAGTTGTTCGTTCATGTATTTTCTTAACCAATTGAAGTGTGTAGCCCACAGCACCTCTGCATAGAGCTCAATCTACATAAAGCGTACAACAAGATTTTCTTCAGATAATACCAATGCTGCTTTTCTCTATGTAAAATTTAGTTCTTGTGATTAACGAGCTTCAACACCATAACACCATCTAGCTCGTGTCTACTTCAACATCGCCTGTTCTGGTATTTTTGTTGTGGATCCATTAATTACCACATTAGGTACCAGTAATTCAATACCTTAAAAAAGAACACAATTGCAGGTCCAGTGAAATTAATAAGGTGAACCATATAATTTTAAGTTCTTCGTGCTTGAAGATTTAAACTGCGCCAATAATAGTATTCTTCATCTATATTTGTTCTCTCTCTCTAATTAATGACAGAACTTTATTCATGTATTAATCAAAACGTACTTTCTTATCCAAGGACTCAGAAATCTGTGGACTAGCAGTTATTGCTGATAAATATTAATTATCCTCAGCGTTTATTTTTCAAGAGGAGAGCCATGGATGCCAGTGATTACTGTGGAGCACCAAAAAAACCCAAGGTCAGAGCAATTTTTACTGCTAATATGTATAACGGTAACATTTCTCTAGAATGGAATTTGTCATCTTGTCGGTTTGTTTTCAATGCAACCAGGGAAAGTATGGAGCTATGACAATTTGTTTCATTCTTGGAATTGGGTCACTTGTTTCCTGGAACAGCATGTTGACTATAGGAGATTACTATTACACACTGTTCCCCGTAAGTAATGCATGGTGCTTTCAGTTTCTGATATAAGTTGATGTAACTGTACAATGTCTTTATTCCCAACAATAAATGTTTCTCCTATAAAAGATGGGAAATGGAAATTTTCTAATTGTGATTGACCGATGCTTCTTAAAATATGGGTTGCCTAATTCATTCTAAAGAATCTTTTGTTCGACTCTGGAGAAATACCATCCTGCAAGGGTACTTACCTTGGTCTACCAACCATTTGCAATTGGAACAATGATAATACTGGCTTACTATGAGTCGAAGATCAATACTAGAAAGCGGAATTTGGCTGGATTCACTCTTTTCTTCTTTAGCACTTTCTTTGTTCTTGTTGTAAGTATAACATTTCCAGTTCTATAATCTGCAGCGTCTGATATGTGTAATTTCCGTAGTGAATCAGTGGCTTATTTTCCTTGGCTCATAAAGCTTCAACTATATGTTGTTGTGACAGGTGGATCTAGCAACATCAGGGAAAGGTGGAATTGGACCTTATATTGGTATATGTGTGCTTGCTGCTTGTTTTGGAGTAGCAGATGCTCTAGTCGAAGGTGGCATGGTAGGAGATCTATGTTTTATGTGCCCTGAGTTTATCCAGGTCTGTTTTTCATATAATTCATTCAGTATCTTTCAGTGATAAGCTTTCTAGTTACAATTCCTATATATTGGAGGTACAGTTTACAAACTCATAAATCGAGGTCCTCTGCTATCTTTTTTTACTTAAATAACACATATTGCTATGCAGTCCTACCTTGCTGGTTTGGCAGCATCAGGGGCTCTAATTTCTTTTTTGAGAATGCTGACCAAGGCAGCTTTCGAGAAATCTAGTCATGGACTTCGCAAGGGAGCAAGTATGCTTTTATTCTTATTTTACAATGTATCTTATATTGTCTTGATCGGTTGATTTTGATATAGTATTATTTTGTCATGTATAAAGCTCCTGTCAATTTTCAAACAGCATGATGATGATTCTTAGTGCAGTATCTTTAAAATAAAGGTGATGGTTTCTTATTCTTGCAGTTCTATTCTTGGCAATTTCCTCATTCATTGAGTTAGTTTGTATCTTCCTGTATGCAATCTACTTCACCAAATTGCCCATAGTGAAATATTACCGTTCAAAAGCAGCATTAGAGGGATCAAAAACTGTTGCAGCTGACCTTGCTGCTGCTGGAATTAGTACAAAGACTAAAGATCAAGTAATATAATTATGTTAAAACAATAACAATACTTTATCACGTGGAAATCATTTTTATCATCTCCTAAAATGATTTGGAACTTGTGCAGGGTGGATATGATGATAAGCAACAAGAGCGGTTGAGCAACAAACAATTATTTCGTGAGAATCTTGATTATGCAGTTGATTTATTTTTTATATATGCGGTAACACTGTCAATCTTCCCTGGATTTTTGTATGAAAATACGGGCACCCATCGGTTAGGCACATGGTAAGTGTTTTACGCTTTAGTCTTATTTAATCCAATTGCATTTGACATGACTTGATGGAGCACACAACTCCTCTCCAATCCATTAGAAGAGAAAAAAAAAACATTAAATAGATGAGACCCACTTTTTGTAATTAGAATGTAGATATGACATTTCTAGAAATTATTAGGTGATCTTATATCTCATAGTTAGGATCAGTTAGACTGATTATGTTTTTCTCTGTTTTGTCCTTTGATGACCGATGAAACTGATAGAAAAAAGTTAAAATAACTTTATTTGAGCACTGGATATGTTTACAGGTACGCAGTTGTTTTGATAGCTATGTATAATATAGTGGATCTCATATCAAGATATATTCCCCTTGTGCCATGGCTGAAGTTGGAATCCAGAAAGGCTCTACTGATAGCAGTCTTTTCTCGATTCTTGTTGATTCCAGCATTCTACTTTACAGCAAAATATGGTGACCAAGGATGGATGATTTTACTCACCTCCTTTCTGGGACTTACCAATGGCTATCTCACTGTGTGTGTTCTTACTGTGGCACCAAGAGGTTACAAGGCAAGTTCATCCAACTCAACTCTCAAATATCAAACTACAACTTCAAATGCATCTATTAGCTCTTGTTATATCATAATTATTTACTCATCAAGAAATTAAGTATCTTCTCAATTATTTAAAATATTCAATTCTTTAGTTAATAAAAATGTTCAGGGCTTTTTTTTCATATTTATCAGTAACATTTAAAAAAAAGAAAAGGTATGGATCAAAGGTAAATATATCAAATTTCATGCATTTTTTTTTTCTGGAAAAATGTGTTTTCGACTTTTTTTTTTTCTGTAAACTTTTATTTTTAAATTGATAAATAAGTTTTTTAACTCTTTTAAATGTAATTTTTATTTTAAAATTATTTCATTTTTACTTTCTTAAAGACAAAACACTCATTTTATATATTCATTTTTTGAATTGAAGAATTAATTCCTCGTTTAATTTTTTTTAAAAAAGATGGATTAAAACATATATTTATTTTTTTATATTACAGGGTCCAGAGCAGAATGCTTTGGGTAATTTGCTTGTCTTATGTCTTTTAAGTGGCATATGCGCTGGGGCTGTCCTTGACTGGTTATGGATCATTGGTAATGGAACATTCTGAAGATAATACTAAATCTATATTTATTGTATTAATCAACCCTCACTCACTTTTACCTTCTGTTTTAAGTCTTTGAATGTCTCTCAGAGGGCAATGCAGTGTTATATCAATTAAATGAATTAAAATATTTAAAATGAATATTTGATATTTGTAATTCTTTCATGAATTTTTTAAAATTTAATCACTTGTTATATTTTTTTTATACAAGTTTTATAATTATTATTTAAGTATTTTGTTTTTAATTTTTAATCTAATACATTTAGTGAACTGTACTCATTTAATTTTATTTGAATTTCAAAGACTAATCTGACAACATTATACACTTTCATGGATTAAAAAATTGATTTGATTTTCTATAAAACCTATTTGACCTAGATTGTTATTAACAAGATAGTTTTCAATGTTAAATATCCCGCCCAAATGAGATAAAACTTAAATAACTGAAAACCTATTGGTATAAATCCATAACAATAGTGTAGGATAATTATATGCCATCCTTCCATTTAAAATTAGTGTGTTGGTAGGTTAATTAACTTTTAAAATAATTACTATAAAAATCATAAATATAAAACATATTTGTTATAGTTGTTTTTCAGTAAGATTACATATTATCGAATGTCAAACATTTTGCACCTTCACCGTCCTTTTATTTTGGAATAGGTATTTTAAAATTTTGATTTTTTTATTTTATTTCAGAATGCTTATTTTAGAATACTCATTCCAATATAAAAAGAGTGGACTAAAATTTTGAAAGGTTTAAAAAATAATTACATTTTCTATTTTCTTCTCTCTTTCTTCTCCAATTTTAAAAATAGTCATTTCGTTGAAAAGTCTTACAAATAATTTCTTCTCCCGCTCTTAATATTTTACTGAAATATTACTAATTGGATTAACAGAAAAAAAAATCCATCATTGGCGTCGTTGAAATAAAAAGGCACGTGAAAAGAGTGACAAATTGCGCAAGCAATGGCTTGCATGAAGCACTAATTAGTAATTAGCATCCGACATCAAAATATATGAACCACACGACACCAATGATCCATTTGTCCACGTCATCCAATTGTGGTCAAACGGATCACCCAAACCAAAGCCCAGTACATTTCGTTTCAAATAAGCCCAAGGTGTTCCATATTTTATTCTGTTTTGTTTTTTGTGAAAAATAGTCTCATTGAGATTATCAAACATAATCTGTTATGTTTATGCTAGAAATAATGATTAATTGAAATATTGTCATTCCTTGTTATCTATTTGACCAAAGCAGCCGACTTAATCAAATTCTTATCTTCAAAAGATGAATTATAGATTTTTTTTATTATGTTTTATGCGTGAATTCATAAATGTTTTTTTTTCTTGGGAAATGTTCTATAATAACAAAATTTGACAAAGCTTCTAACTTCAATCATATGCTCTATATTTAGGTGTTCAAACTCTAATTTTCTTTCAAAAATTTGAACTAATTTCACTTAGATCAACTTTACGTTGGTGGATTAATTATATAATTTTTAACTGAAAAAAGAAATTATCTTGGGTATAGCACTCTAAATCTTCACGACAAATTATAACTAAATAAAAAAAAAATTAGTTAATTTTATTATGATTAAATTTCTGATTATGTCGCAGCCGACAAAAAAAAAAGCAGTGTTTGTTTGCATGTGACAGTTATTGTGCGTGCAGTTATCACCGAAGGAAGTTGTTTTTTAAGGAGCACTAAAACGATATCTTCTTATTGATATGTATTATTACAGATAAATCATTCTACAGTGATTTTTTTGTTCAAGTTATTTAACGTACGCACGTTGATTTTGTTGCATGGTGTGGTTGGTGGTGCAGACAAATATAGCCGTAATAGAGTTTCCTATATTTGGATGATGAATGCGTTTTTTAGGTTTTGTTTGTAATAGTTACTAAAATATAATTCAATGGTTAACGTTTACGTTAGAGAAAAGAACGTGCAGTCTTCTTTATTCTCCTGCAATCTTTATATGATAGTTCATGCACGCAATCTTCTTTAGCAACAGAATATGCTTAGTTTAGAGAGTTCCTGAAGAAGAAACCTCTCCCATTTCTCCTTATTTCTGTATCAAATGAGTCTCAATTTTTGAATCTTCTTTCCTTTTTCTTCACTCCAACTTCATTTAATGCGAACTTCCGTGAAGCAAGAACCATTAATTTACTTTCATAATAAGCAGCACAACCCTATTCATCAACCCATCATCACCATTATTATTGTCTTTCATTTTTCAAGGTTTCTGTGTTTCTTCTATGCATTCATCATACCTTACATCTTCCTTCTTTTTCAAACCTTAGTCTCAAAATTGGTACGTGTTAATTTTAGTCTTTCTTGTTATTTTTTGCTTTGGTGGAAATTGAATTCGTTCAGGAAAGAAAAACAAATATATAGAACAAAGATTTTCTTCAACTATTGTATTGACCATCTCTCAAATTAGAACAACTGTTTTCTTACAGTTATTAGGAGAAATTAAGATTCTTATGCTGTCGTATGCTCAAATTAACATTCCAGATATCGCAGTCATTTGTTTCAACTTGAGTGGTTACTAGGAAAACAAATGCACATAATGTTGGGTCTAATAAATATTTTTAGGTGCCAAAAACCAGTGCAAAGTCCTGTTTGCAGGTTGATTAGGTATTTCCACAAGGAAATAATCCCAGTGGAATGGAAGAAACCAAGCATTGGGTGGACAAAATTGAACTTTGATGGATCCTGCAAAATTCTAACTGGAACAGCAAGCATTGGTGGTCTTGTCCGAAATCACAATGCAGAATTTTTGCTTGGCTATGCTGAATCCATTGGAGAAGTCAACAGCACTATTGCTGAACTCACTGCACTTAGGAGAGGCCTTGAACTAGCACGTGAAAATGGTTGGAATGATCTTTGGCTTGAAGGAGATGAGAAAACATTGCTTGAGATCATAGAGAAAGGGAGAAAAGCTAGATGCATGGAGGTAGAAAGACATATCAGTGATATAAAATCTATTTTACCAGACTTTAACAAGTGCATGGTGAGTCACATATATAGGGAAGGGAATGGAGCTGCTCATAAATTTGCTAAAATGGGTCATGACTTGGACCATCCTACAATTTGGAGACTCATTCCTCCTGATGAACTCGTCACCCAGTTGCTTCAAGATGCTCAAGGTACAATTGTTCTTAGAATGAAGGATAAATCATACTGATTTTTTCTTCTTCTTAGTATATATACCAATATATATGATTTTGTTTTCAAATTAAATGTATATACGTATGTGTAAGTACTGTAATTTATTATTGTACATGTATATATGTAAATGAAAAGCTAAGTTGGGAGCAGCAATGTTCAATTTTCAAATAACTATATATATAACTTCTTTTCTTGATCATGTTAATGATTAATGGAATAAATATTCTGACCAAGTTTTACACACACAAACACATGTAGCCTGAATGAATGGCTTCAACATGCTACTTTATAATGGAGGTCAATTACTGAAGAAATTAATTATAATGAGATGGCATAAAATAATAAAGGAACTTATTCTTTCTATTCACTTTATAATGAGTGACTTGAGTTGGAAGTAAGATGCATATGCATCCTTAATGGATAATTTCTAACTTTAATTGAATTTACACTCTATCTCATGATCCTTTTATAGCGTGTATTTTGCACAATATATATATTACTAAATTATGGGATTTTTTTTATCTTTTTAATTTTTTGGACCACACAAAATATTAGGGATATCTATTTGGCTGGTTATTCAATTAATCTAATTTAATTCTATTATATTAGGTTGAATTTCATTTATATATAGATTAAATATGTTTTTTTAGTAATTAAGTTGAATAATGAGTTTATGTAAAACCTACAAAGTCTAACTTGCAAATAATCCCATAAAGTGTATGTGCAAAAAATAAATATGCTTTTGAAGAGCCGAATTTGTAAGCCCACATTCAATAACCGTTCAATCGAAAGACATTTTTCTCTCCTTAATTATATTATGACATATATAATCTGGTTTATAAAGCTGCAATTCTAATTAATTTAATGAATTCCCGTATATTAGCAGAGAGATTTAATACAAAATTAGTCATTACAACTTTTACATTTTTAAGGTAATATACAGAACAGATTTTTCAAATACACTATGTAGCAAATGAGCTTTTTCAACCTTTGATGTTGTATCTATGCTACAAATAATCATGAATTTTTACAATGTAGTACACAGGAGAGAGCCTTGTAGTATCTGTCTAAAAGCAAAACATATCTCAAATAAGTGCTCATCTCTTTATATCTACAAAAAAGAGGAGCTGATCTTTAACATTATTGGAGTGGCAACAACCAATATGCAGAAGTGCTTCTAAGATATTCGTCATAAATGTGACACATTACTTACAAAACCAAAAAGCCTTTAGAAATTGCTGATATATATACTGATTTGGGATTAAACAAACCAATTCCTTTAGAAATGCTAAAACAGATTGCAGTTTTAAGAAACCAAAACAATCCAAATTTCTTAATGGTAAAAAAAATGTTTTTTTTTTATCAAATATATGCAGCAGGTAATTGTTATCTCTCTACATCTAATTTAAAGCCCAAAATTTCAACCAGAAAACTGGACTGCATCAAACAATACTTAAACAATATTTCGGCCCATAATAAAGTACATTTGGTACTCTAACTTATGCAACTCAACTGCAAAGAAAAAAAAAAAAAACTAATATCCGGCTTAAGGAAACATTTCATGTACCATGCTCCATTTTTCATGTTATTAATCGCTATGAAATTATCTCAGTTTAACTGATAACAATGTAAATTTGAAGATGTAACGTTAAATACTTGAAAAGTAGTTTTTTAATTGTTTCAGATATATGAATCCAAATTTACAGCACAGATCATTAAAATATAAACTTAAGAGAACCAAATATCCAAAAACAAATTTAATCACATGACCTTTCATGTGATACCTTATATATAAAGAACTTTTTCACCAAAACATGTGTTATATGAACCTGTGATCTGATATAAGTTCAAGTTTCACAATTTCTTCACTCATCACAACCAAGCAGATTTATTTACGTTTTATATTTGTATATTCCTATTATCTAAAACTAGAAATCAACAGGAAAATCAAAACATCTGACAAGAAAGCTTTCCAAGTTTATCACTTTCAAAGAAGTACTTTTCAGAGTAGAATATATAATGCCAACGGGTTTGGCATACTGTTACAATCAGACACCAGTTTTTGTGTACATGAGATTGCACAGAACCAACACATATAGAAAAAACATTTACTTTTATCAAAAGCACACACATACTAATATCATAGACATGAAAAACAGCTATCTAATTCCAACCACCAATCATGTGTTTTATTTTATTTATAAAATCTCTCAAATGGTAATTCACAACAGTGCATTAATCTCAGCGCTGGCATTTCCAAAACAAGGAGCCTGAAATTTTGCAGTGACACGATTCACAACCATCCAAAATCAGAGCACCACCAAAAAGGCAAGAAAAAAAAAAGAGAGAGAGATTAAAAGCATTGTTTTTAACAGAAAAGTTTGCAGCTTGTGAGGTGAGTTAGCGAAAGATAAGGATTTTGGTTTTTGAAAGATCAGCGATCAAATCAAACGAGGATTCCAATAATAACGCGAATATGCCACGCGCACACATGTTATGAGAATTGGACTATTAGTATTTTGTTTTCCTGCTATATAAATAAATACACACAAAATCACAGTCTTTTAGTTTTAGGCGTTAACCTGTTCCCCTTTCTTTTCTTTTATTCTGTTCCTCTGTTCTCTTCTGCCTCTTTCACTCCCACTTTTACCACAAAATATCCCAATTTCGCCACAGAAAGAAATAATAAAAATTGAACTGTTATTACTATTTTATGGGGAAAAAATCGACGCCGGAAGAGCAAGGAAAAGCGGTACCGGAGCATCTGCGGTGCAACCGGTCGGACGGGCGGCAATGGCGGTGCCGGCGGAGAGTGATGGAAAACCTAAAGCTCTGCGAGATTCACTACCTGCAAGGTCAGCATCGGCAGCACAAGGAAAAGGTTCCGGAGTCTCTGAAGCTTCAGAGAAAGAGCCAAAACGACGCCGTTGAGACTCATATTGGGGCGAAGCGGAAGGGCAACTCGAGAGAGGCATTTGTCAATAGGAGGAACCAATTGGAGCTCATAAGGATGGTTCTGCAGAGAGAGGTTGAGAAGAAGAAGGAATCGCAATTGAATTTTCCTTTGAATTTGAATTTGCACTCCAATCACGACTTGAGGAGGGAGTTGCCGAACGGGGTTATGGCTATTGCTTCCGCTTCAACGCCCAATGTGGCTTCTTCTTCTCGTTACTTCAGGTCCAAGAATGTTGAGAGGGGTTCTGGTGGCAAGTTGCAGGTGGGTTTTGACTTTTTACTTTTGACATTTTGACTTTTTCATTTTTTTTGTCTTTCTTTCTAGTGATCGGTGAGTTTGTTTGTTTCTTTTAAGGTTGTGCAGTGTGGACGACATTTGAAGAAGGGGAGGAGGAAGAAGTGTCATTGGTGTCAGAGAAGTGATTCTTGCAGTCTTATAAGGTGCTCAAATTGCCAGAGAGAGTTTTTCTGCATGGATTGCATTAAACAAAGGTTGGAACTTGGACTTGTTTCGTTATTTCGCTACCAATTACAAATGCTCTTTTTTTTTTCACTGTGAATTTCTAGCTTCATCGTTGTCCTTGCCTATGAGGCGTGAAGTGTTGCTTGATCAGAGTTTATTACCTAGCTGTAGTCTGTACATTACTTGTGGTGCAGTTCTAGAACTTCTTAGATGCCCCTTTTGAAGTAATATCGTCAAATAACCGAGAACCGCCTCTGTAGCACTATGGCATTGCGTTTTGTAAAGGGAGGTCCGCGGTGGCGGCACTCTAGACTGCAATGGCTTGTTTATATGGTGGAATTTCGGCGTTCTGCTATAACCACCATCTTCCATTGATAACCTTGGTTCATAGAGATTTGTGGACTGATTATCAATGTCAACAGAGGTTGATAAGAATAAAAGATTAAGTGAAAAAGAAAAGGACATCGTGTTTTGTACATCCAATTCCATTCCACTTTCCCGTTCCCTGTTATTTTTGTGCCGCTTCTAAATCAGTTCTACTACACAAGGTTATTGAATCAAGATTCAAATTGTAAACTGCCGCGCTATTCCGTGAATCGTAATTTTGTATCAAACAGTAACTTTCTGGTATGAAAAGTTACCTCAAATATGTGTGTGCTTGTGTGTGTAAAATTTAATGTAAACAATTTAAACTGGAAGAAGATAAAACAACTTAAACAAAAGGCATACAAAACAAATCTGCTAGTTATATCTAAGACTATGAAATCTTTATTTTAGAAGAATGGAAGCAGACCATTGAAATAGCTAAACAGAGTACACGCATTGAGTGAGGGAGTAACAAATAAAGTTGGAATAATCAAATAGGTTAAGTTCACAAGTGTTCTTTCAAATTCCTTTCCATGTGAAAATTTAAGCTCGCATGATTTATTATTTTTTTCATAAGATTTGGTGAAAAGTAAAAACATAAGAATTGTGTGGGTGATACAAAATTACATTTGTTCATTTATGTATCTTGGGATTTAAAGTCATATAAGTTTCATCTTGGAATACGAATTGGTAGATAGACAAAAATGTATCAAATCCCAAGATTTTTATAACTATGCTATTGCATAACCACATTGATCAATAATGGCTAGAACTAGGTGTTGCCAGCCTCTTTGATGCTTCTGATCAAAATATGAGATATTTGGCAATTTATCTGTTGAAAAAACTGTAGGTATTTTGAGACTCAAAATGAGGTTAAGATGGCATGTCCAGTTTGCCGAGGAACTTGCACCTGTAAAGATTGCTTGGCACCTCAATATGAAGACAGTGAAAGTAAGGTCTGACATCAAAGATAAATGCTTTTTACAGCTACTACAGTTTTTTCTTAGCAGCATTTGCTGACAGATTGGTTTTGTGCCTTATTTTTTAAGGAACATTTAGCTGGTAAAAACAGAGTTGATAGGATATTGCATTTTCATTATTTGGTCTGTATGCTCCTTCCTGTACTGAAACAAATAAAAGAAGATCACCACGTGGGTGTAGAAACAAAAGCGAAAATTAAAGGTAGTGACTATTATTCTTCTAATATGATGGTTGCTAAATTAGTCTTTTTGATTTCAACCTGGTTATCTTACATGATATTGTGCATGGCAGGGAAGAAAATGAATGATATTATCATCAAACCAGTCAAGTTTGGCTGCAATCAGAAAAATTACTGGTAAGTTCTCTTTTGTTGATATTATTGAGAAAATTAAAATGTTTCTCTTGTGTTGCTTGCTGACAATTATAAGTATCTATGGAACCCTTGTCTCAGCAATCATTGCAAAACACCCATTTTGGATCTTCATAAAAGCTGCCTTAGTTGTTCATACAGTCTTTGCTTAAGTTGTCACGCTTTAAGTCAAGGAAGAATCTCTGAACAAAACAACTCTTCTATATCCAAGCAACCTGACAGGATAAGTGCTTGCATTTCTGGCGAAAGGTACCTATTGGATGAGAAGGCCATTTCTAATGGCAATTTAACTGATACCTCAATGTTAACTGAGTGGACAAGTTGTAATGGTGCTGCCATAGTATCATGCCCACCTACAAAGCTTGGTGATTGTGGTAATAGCCACCTTGATCTGAACTACGTTTTTCCCTTAAGTTGGATCAAAGAAATGGAAGCAAAGGCAGAAGAAATAATTTGCAGCTATGACTTTCCTGAAACTCTGGATAAAAGTTCAAGTTGCCCAATGTGTGTCGACAAAGATCATAAAACTAGCAGATACAAGCAGCTACCGGAAGCAGCTCAAAGGGAAGATTCTAATGATAATTACTTATTTTATCCTACAGTTTTGGACATCGGTAGCAATCATTTTGAACACTTTCAGAAACATTGGGGAAAAGGCCATCCTGTAGTAGTGAGAGATGTGCTGCAAAGTACACCAAACCTTAGTTGGGATCCACTGTTCATGTTTTGCACTTATCTTGAGAGGAGCTTGACAAGATATGAGAATAACAAGGACTTACTTGAAGCTTGTTTGGATTGGTTTGAGGTCAGTTTATCAATATGTTGTATATGCTAAACACATTTTAAGTTGATACTGTTATGTTGTTTGAGATAAAAGGATAAGCACCATCTTAGAAAACTATTCATTGCAATTAATGTACTTGGTAGCACAAAATACATTTTAATGTTCGAAGTTCTTGCTATTTGTAACTTTCAATATCATGCAGCATAAAGACATCATATGCTCAGATCAGTGAAACGTGAAGAATTGATGGATCCTTCTGTTGAGTCTTGAACAGAACGACCATTATTGAAAGTATAATATTAAATACGGAACTCTTACTTTGGCAGGTGGAGACTAACGTTAGGCAGTATTTTACCGGGTCTCTTAAATGTCAAACAAAGAAAAATACTTGGCATGAGATGCTGAAACTTAAAGGGTGGTTGTCTTCCCAACTATTCAAAGAACAGTTTCCGGCTCATTTTGCCGAAGTAATTGATGCTCTTCCAATTCAAGAATACATGAATCCCTCGTCAGGTCTTTTGAATTTAGCTGCAAATTTGCCACAGGGGAGTACAAAGAACGACATAGGACCATATGTTTATATTTCATATGGCTGTGCTGATGATGAAGCTGAGTCCGTGACAAATCTCTGTTATGACTCATATGACATGGTGTGTAATATTTCCTGAATTAGTTTATTTAATTAAAACTTACCATGGAAAGGCAATTTCTCATCTTATGGAATATGCTCCGTCTATTGATATTTCCTTTTGGCTACAAAATTTCCATGTTCATCTTTTATGCATGTAAACGGTTAGATAATCTCGCCTTTTGAAGTAAAAAGCACCCTCTTGAAATGCTGCCTATTCAGGAAGCCTTGTGTCCTCGTATGCTTTGAAAACCCTGTTCCTTGTATGTATGCTTGTTTTCAGGTGTTGAGTAAAAGCATGAAAAGTTTTCCAGTACATATATGGCTGTACCTATTAAATTCTTGTAATTGTTTAAATTTTACCATTTTTTTATTTTAATAGACATGACCTATATATTTATATTGAATAGTTACTTAACTATGTCCGAAAGTATATATTCCAACCAAAGCAGCCAAATATGCCACTCACTATGGTTGATGTGTAATTCCAGGTTAACGTTATGGCACATTCCATGGACATCCCTCTGTCCACTGATCAGCTATCTAGAATAAGCAAGTTATTGAAAAAGCACAAAGTTCTATGTCAAACGGTGTCATCTAAAACTACTACTGAGCACGCAGAAGACAGAGAACAAAATGAAATGCAAAGTTTGGTAAGAGAAAGAACTGATTTTTTAAGGAGAGTCAACAGAACATCTTGCATCTCTAGGCAAGCGAAATCAATATGCAATCAGAATTTAGACAACAATATTTCCGGTGATAAAGAATGTGGTTCCTATTCTGAAACTGAAAAGGCACATTGCTCTTTATCTTTCCACAGCATAGTTCTAAGTTCTGAGATGTTTCCAGACCATAATCCTAGAAATTCCTTTGACAACTCAGACAATGATAAAAGGAAGAAGGCTACAGGGAATGCTGGTGCTCAATGGGATGTCTTTCGAAGACAAGACGTGCCAAAGCTCTTAGAATACCTTAAAATACACTCTGATGAATTTTCTTATACTAGTGAACATCACGAGAAGGTATGTTTACAAGAAGACAATTCCTAACATGATGTTGTCGAGGTTGGTGATGATCAATTTTATATCTCGTATGCAGATGGTTCATCCACTTCTAGATCAGAGCTTCTTTCTTGACAATACTCACAAGATAAGACTTAAGGAGGAATTTAGTAAGTATACCCATGTTTTAAGTATTGTAATTGTGCATAACTAAAATTGATTCGGCTGTTTCTGTTGTCAGAAATTGAACCATGGACTTTTGAGCAACATGTTGGAGAAGCTGTCATCATTCCTTCTGGATGTCCATACCAGATTAGGAATCCTAAGGTCCATTGCGTTTGTATCAAAGATTCTTACCCTGTCTGTCTCTTTTGTAGTCAAGTTAAACAACAGAAATTTTAAACTGTTCTTGAACTTGATGTACATGCTTGTTGAATGTGATTTTCACATTTGGAAATTTACTTACAACGCCAAATTTGAAGTGAAATTCAAGCAATATGAAGTTATCAAAGCTTACATTGTACCCATACATTTAAAAGGAAACAAAAATATTAGCACACCATCGATGCCCAGGCACTGACTTTTGTTTCACTTTTTATCTTGCGTTTTTTAGTGTATGACAAGTTTGTTATTATTGATCTGCAGTGTTGTGTTTGTGTGGAATTGGAATTTGTGTCCCCTGAGAATGTTGCTGAGTGTATCCAATTGATTGATGAGGTCCGGCTGCTTCCAGAAGACCACCCCGCAAAAGTAGAAAAACTGGAGGTAGTCTTCGTAATAATACTTTTATTTATAAATTTAGCCTTTCTCCTTTTAGATGTTTGCCCTAAATTCACAAGACCTGTTTCTGTTTTGGGTTTATGAAAACAGGTGAAAAAAATGGCCCTGCATAGCATGAATACAGCAATAAAAGAAATATGTGAACTTACATGCAGAACATGATTACACGAGCTAAAGTATATTTTAAGATGCCTCTGAACCTCTCATGTCTAAGCTCCATATCATGTATTTTTTTTGTACAGATTAATTCTCAAAATTGATTGCTGCCTATTTTTATTCTTTAATTTGCGGTGACGTTTATGCTTTAGCTGAGAATCTGAAATAAAAAATATATGCTCTATATATGTTTCTCTTAGACTACGAAAATTCCAATTAGCCAATACCACTCCATAATTTCATAGAGTGGATTTAATCCAAATCTGTTGTTAGGTTCTAATTAATTAGATTTAGATTCCGTCTTTCCAGACGTTGTTTAATGGGTGTCTCCTTGTTGTTCAAGTTCATGTCATTTCGTAACTAGCTTTCGCAAGGTGGGGTGCTGCTCTAGACAATTGCATTAATTTTTTTTTCATATATTTTAAATAATTGAGATTTAGTAGTCACTATATTAGTATTCTTCACTCTTTCTTTCTAATGTGATTTGCTGACACCCAAATCATTCTTCCTAGCCAAATTTTTCTATATTTTTTTTATTAAATATGAGGTATGATTTAGATAATTTAGCAATCTTATATAAATTGCACTATATGCTAAGAATATGTTAGTATTATTTTCTTTCTTTCTAATATGATTTGAATGCATCAACTTTAAAGAGTGCGATAGTTTATTTATGATTATCGAAATGCAATTACCCAATCTGTTCGAGTGTGGAAGTCGGTATAATTTAAGAGCATTGTTAACTATTTTTTACACATTTTTATTGTCAATTTAATCAGAATGTGTACCATAGTGTAAAAAATCTTTTATACTGCCATAACTACAAATTATTAACTTTAATAATAATTATTTTGAAAATCATGTAAGGTAATTTCTAATAAGATGACATATGAAATTGTTATATTGGTGACATGAAAATTTTATTATAAGGTAAACTTTATCCTTTTAAACAAGTCATGAAAATTACCCAGTTGTAAAAAGTATATTAAAAGAGCATGTTGAAAAGATTTCTCAATTATTAAACTGCCTCCAATGGTACTTTAGTATTTTCATTTTTTTTGTTAAGTTTGATTCCCATATTTGTCTTACAATCGCTGCAGCAAGTAAATAAAATCGTGTTTTTACACTTTTCAAAATAAATCAATTTTAGAAAGAAAATTAAAATAAGTTAGGATTTATTTAGTACAAGAGAAAAATTATAATACATGGCAATCATGATTTAGGAAATAATTATATTTTAATTAGCCTAAAGAACTATCGTTAAAACTATTTATAAACGAAGTTTTAATAAAATCTTTGATTTCCCAATATATTAAATAATTTAATAATATTTCTACTCGAAATAATTATATTTTAACTCATTAAGAATAATTCAATGAGGACTAGGTCCAAAATTTCTTTTTGTAAATGTTATTTTCTAATATATAAATTAAACAAAAATGTTATATTTTTTTTCAAACCTCCGATTCTCTTCTATTAAATAAAATCGAAACAAAAACACGAGGCATTAAAAAATGAGTGTACTTGATAAAAGAAAAGTTACATAAAACTACTAAGAAAAGAAATTAGTTATTTGAGTATTAACTCGCCATTTAAGACCAGTTTTTTGTTCATTTCACTTTAAATACGAAATATGCAGAGGCATTAAACGTATATTCACCGTTTTATTACTTCTACTTCCATTTTTCTGGTAAACTATATGATGCTCACAACAAAAATAACTTGGTAATTAACCAAGATGAATACAGGGGATAAAACTTTCAAAAATTAAATAAAACAAAAAAATGTGGGAGAGCCATTAGGACGGGATGTGTTTGTTTAGGGTTTTATGTTAGTCAAAATTGTTTCTCAAGAGCCTCAACAAAGAAAGAAACTTCCTCCTAAGGGGCCATGAGTCCGTCAATTGTGTAAGAAAGAGACTTTGCCCAATCAGCTCTAAGTAACAGCGTCTGCAGCGTCTGCATCACATTGTAACCAGGATCAAGCTTTCGCTGCCAACCCTACAAATTAAACAATTTCCAATAACAGGTGAATCACATCACCAAACAGAAATAGTATATGGGAAAGTAACAAGCATTATCTATCTTCTTCCTTGGCTGTATCAGTATATGTCTTATCACATATTTAGAGAACACAATAAAATTGAAGAAAAGCAATTACCTCAAGAACCAAGGTAGTCACCATGACAGTACAAACATTGCCATCAATATTAACTCTGTGACGCCTAACTTTCTCAAGTAATTGCTCCATGCACTCCGCAGGATGAACCAGGTCACCTTCTGGAGTGCCCCAAAAAGTAAACGATTCTTCTACTTCCTGTCAGAAGACAAATTACAGACATTGTCTAACATGGTTCAAGTAAATAAAATGCATTTATGTCCAGAAATTAAGCAATCAAACAATAACCAATGTCAATCGTTCCATGCAAAACTATAATAGAATAAATTATTTAACATTCGCAGTCAATAAACCAGAAAGCAATATCCATGTAGCATATGAAGGTTGTGCATGTAAATTTCGATCAAGATATCACAGAACAAAACCATATTAGTAAGATCTGGCTTAATTCATCGATTTTAGTTTCCAAAAACTATTTTCAGTTTATAAAAAGTAAAGAATAGAAAAACATGTTCAGATAATTGTTTTCTACATACGTATTTTGAAATTTGTTGCCAATTTTACAGTTCTGAAAAAAGGAAAAGTGAAAAAACTTAGTGCTATATATGTATCCGGAGCCATACTTCGCAGATGTTAATGTCTCATGCAAATTTTTAAAAAAAAAAACTATTGAGACATTTTTTTAACAAGTTTTTTGTTTTGTTTTGCTTTCAAAAACTATGTAGTGAAAAAAAAAATCTATTGAAAATAAGCTTTTTAGAATAGCAAATGAATGGAAGTTGAAGACAAAAAATACCTCAATGAAGGCATCAGGATTTGGACAGTTTTGTTGCTTTGACAAGTTAAGGGCGCATTCTGCAGCAGTTCGACCATCTCGGCGAGCAACAGCTTTAAAAAATTCCAGTAAATTTATTCTATCACTTCCAGAGAGTTCAGCAGTCATGCCCACATCAAGGAAAACTACATGAGGCTTTGATTTGAAGAGCCGTTTTTGCGACTTGCTCTGAGCCACTCGAACAAGGATATTTCCAGGATGCATGTCTGCATGAATGAAGTTGTCCACCTGAAAGAAGACATTGCAATGTCTTGGAAGCTAAAACTTCATGATGTTACAGTTTAAAACTATTACAAGAAGTCAAATTTTTTTCCGTTCAAACTAAGGATTAGGAGATGCATGATATGATCATTATTATCAACAGATATAAGATGTTCCTTCAAAAAACAAATTATTATTTTGGACGAAAGAAAAATCATTTTGACTGACAAGGCAAAGAAAACTCAATAAATAATATACAAAGTAGATCTAAACAACCAAGGCCATGCAAACATGACCATACTTCACGAATATCCAACAAAGAAACCTTCTAAATCTAATCTGTAATGATCTGAAAAATCATTATTGAAAGACATGGTTTGCTATTGTTATAAATAAAAACAAGCATTACAGCAAGTAATGTGAGATTTTAGGTCATCAGTCGTGATGACTTATGCTTTATGTCGCAAAACAAATAAAGTATCCCTATACGCAAGTAAATAGTGGCACAAAAGACTGCAAATCAGAGATACTTTACCAGAAGCATTTTCAGAAGAGCATGAGTCCCAATATGAGCAAGAGAAGATTTAAGCCGTTCGTGTCCTTGAAGATCATCAACATAATAAGCGACACTCTCACCCTTCTCATATGTTTCCACCAAAACAGCAGGGTGCACTAGTGGATAGACAGGCTTAGGGAAAGAAACATCCTTCCATCTACGGAAATTATAAATAAAGCGACTCAAATGGGCAGCTTCCCTCGCAAGGTCAACTTGGGACATCATGAAAACTGCAAATTGTTGTACACTCTCATCTAATCTTAACCAATTAAGGGCAGGAATGAATTTTGAAATTTTTGCCACCAAATTAATGATAGCAAAATCCCGCCTGATTGACTCTCCCACACCAGGATGTCTAACCTTTACCGCAACCACCAGTGGCTTTGCTTGCTGACCAGGATAACGATATTTTAAGGATGCGCGGTGCACTTGGGCAATGCTTCCAGATGCTACAGGAAGTTCTTCAAAATTGTCAAAAATTTCAGAAATTTTTCTCCCGAATGCTTTTTCTATAGTTTTCTTTGTGTAGCTGAAACTATGCTCAGGAGCTTTAGTATGAAGTTCGGAGAGCTTAGTACATAAGTCGCGAGGAAAGAGATCAGGCCGCGTAGCTGCCCACTGACCCCATTTTATGAATGCTGGCCCTGATTTTTCTAGTGTGCGATGAACAACATGGAGCCACAGTTTCCTAAACTTTGGTCCAAAACTATCTGCAAATGGTGCCATCACAATGCTAGGAGAGAATAATATTGCTAGATAGAGAGCCCTCACTAATAAAATAAGTCCTTCAACTATTATGAATGTAAATGTAAACATGTAATTATACCCATCTTGTGCACGCATGTACAAAGCATTCTGTGATGGGTACCGTTCTGCATCTGCCCAATTTCGCTGTGCGTATGCAAGCTCTCCACATGTAAATGCCAAAATACCAGGAACTAGCAGATAAGAACGAGCTAAAGCCAAGCTCACTGCCTGCGCAATAATATTTACGGTAGGTGCACCATCACCACTGGAATAATACTTTCTGTACAGCCTTTTCCAAGCAATCTGAGAATCATGTGTGACTGTATTGCTTGCTGAGGCTAAAGTAAACTTCCTAAAAGAACAGCATTTATGAAAGGCTTCCCTTGTCCCATGCAACAAGAATGAACTGCGTGCTTCACTAGGAAACTTATATTGCACGTACAACCGGCAGTGGTGGATATTCGGTCCAACTGCGACAATTGGTCCATTTTTACTCGCTTCCTGGTATCTGCTATTGTGAGTACGAACAGATCGAGAAGCTCTCCTTATATTTCTAAGCATCAAATATCTGCAAAGTGCAAAACAATAATCATGTCAACTACAATACAACAATACTTTGATCACATGATTCGAGTATGTTTCAGGTTATTCCATCCACAAATACTGTACACAAGTAAACCGTTACTTTGGAAATGCTCCCTACAGTGACGTCTCTTCACTCATCATCATAATATGTATAGACGTAGAAGAGCACTAAATTTTACATCCATCCCTCCAAGAGGCATAAAGGGGATGAGAAAGTTGATCCCGCATATAGTATGCCCCACTATATGTTCCTCAGTTTTTGGAGTCCTAATTTATTCCCAGTTTGCCTGTATATATTACCTCTCCTTTCCACTCTGTTACCGCCCGCTTTACAAACTAGAAAAGATGTTTAAAACAACTATAACAAATTTTCTCACCCTCCAAGATGGGAACTCAATGGAGTTAGACATTTTAATTAGAAGGTAAGAGCTGTCGTTTCTAACATTTTCCTTTGGTTGATTAGATCTCTACCTTTTGAAGGCAAATAAATAGAAATACAGGTAAGAGATTAACGAATAGCCATAAAAAAACAACCCCCAAATTGCTGGAGAATGAACAATAGACCCTTACAATTTTTTGGGTGCAACAGAATTGAAGGATCAAGGATTGCTACTGAAACTCCAGATGCATTCCCCACATGAGAGATCCTGAGTCTAAAATTGAACCCGGAAAGAAAAACGACGAAGATTGTTTCGTTTAATCAAGGAAACAAAGAAGCGCGTAGACAATAGCCATGAAATAAAATAATAGCAGGAAATAAAAAATTGAAATGACCTAAATGCAGAGGCGAAGGAGAACAGAGAGAAAAGAAGAAGAGGGAAGTAAAAGGTTGAAGAAAAGGGAACCTGAGAAGGAAGAGATCATGCTATGGTGGTTTGATGAAGATGATGAAACGGAACGGAAGGAATGAAAGAAGCGATGCGATTAAGGAGGTGTGATGAGGTGAGGCTGAGAGCACAGAGAACACGTCTCTCCTTGACTGAAGCCGTCTCAACCAATGGAACAAACCCTAACACAACAACACCCATTAAATTAAATTCATTTTACTCCCAACATGGAAAACAAAATCATCTTTTCACACACCAAACTCAAAACAAATAATAAATTAATAAATTATTTCTATGCTATTAATTAATGATTTTAAATAATTACATTAATCCTCTGTGTAATACCTTCGATAATATCAGTGGTCAATTCTTAGGGGCGATCTGTGTAGAAAAATTCATGTGGAAACGTAGCTCAAATACTATTCTAGGAACAATCTAAACTTAACCCAAAAATATAAATAAACAAAATACAACGAACCTTCTGGGATCAATTCTCTATTTTCTATGCCTATATTCCTGTTTATCAAATGAGGGTAAAAAGATATAAACACGATAAATTTTCTGACTAATTTAACACCTATTAAAAATATTTCAACTGAATTATTATTTCCTTGTGTGATGAATCTGTAAATGATTTTTTTTTATGAAAATATTTAATATAAATAAATTTCAACATATTTTATGTCAAATTTATTTTAGAATTTGTCCAGTGTATATCAAATAGATACGAGGATTTTACCTTACTCGGGTTATCTGTTTTGCACGCAGAGCGTCATGATGAATCACTTCAAAAATGTATTTATCAATTGGCATAAAAAATAGAAGAAAAAAAACTGTCAATTTAGATAATATGGAAACTCAACGAATTACAAATATAGTCATTTTTTTCATAAATTATTATTATTATTGTTTACAAAGATATTATTATATCTCAATTTACGTTATTAATTGAATTCTAGATAAGATCAATTACTGTGTATTCAAAAAGGTATCTTAAAGGATAAAAATAACAAGAAATATATAAACGGTCTTAAATCTCTACATATGAGATTATTGGGTTGGTAGGTTTTAATATAACTAATTACATAAAATAAAATGGTATTGTAGAAAGAAAATTTAATAAACATTTAATTTTCATATTAAATTAAAAAAAATAAATCAGATTTCTTTTAAAATAATTACGTATTTGATTGGAAAGTTAATTACAGAAGTTATATTATTATTAATATTATTATAGTGGTTAAATTTAAATAATTATATCTTAATAAATTGACTATATCTTCTTTAGTTTTTTCAAAAGAGTCATTTTTAGAATTATAAATTTAAGAAATTACGTTTTATAAGACTCTAGATCATTTATAGAAATATTTTATAAGAAAATATTTGTGGATTGAAGTATAGATATCATATGTAAAACTCTTATATTGGAAGAAAGATATATATGAAATATTTTAAATAATGTGACATAATAGGGCCATAAAAAGATAATTAAGATTCTATGTTATAACTTTTATAATAGATATGTCTTTTATGTGTTTAATGATATAAAATAAAATTATAGAATTTATGATTAATTAAGTTTTTAATATTTAATCTGTAACTTACATTAAAATTGATCTAAAAATAAAAAAAGTACATATTAGATTATAAAAGTATTTATTGTATGTATAATTTTAAGAAATCTATAATTATGCATTTTAAAAATAATATATTAATTTTATAAGGAGTGAAATTGAATTTAAAAACATTTAAAACAAATCATTGGATATATACTAAGCATGAGATAGTTTAAAACAGGTTTTCAAGAATACACTCATCAAGGATAAATGAGATAATTTGATTACAAACATTTTTTCATGTTATATATATTATTAAGTTTCAGCACTGTATATATATATATATATATATATATATATATATATATATATATATATATATATATATATATATTATGATATGTGAAAGGTTGTTATATTAATCAATATTTAATAACTTTTACAGTGATTTGATAAATTCAATTGTTGACAAGTAAAAACTGTGATAGTAATTTAAAAATTGAATTTGTTTTATCTTAACAATTTATTTTTTTGTTTAATCATTATATTTAACTCGAAAATATTAGAAAATCAAACGTTAATATTGTTAATTAAGATCAAAATTATCTCAAAATTAGACTGGTGAAAACTATATTACTATTGATCCGACTATTGAAACAATACTATATTGATCAAATATTCTTGAATATAAAAGATATTTATACATAATTATGAAAATATAATCATGTAATTTTTGAACATTTAAAAAATAAGTATTGATGAATATGCAAAAACATTGCTATATAACTTTATTTCGATTTAATTTATTTATTTATATCATAGTATTAGCAGAAGTTGTCATTAAATAATTTAATTTATGTTAACATTTTGAGGAACACCTATGCTTGAAAACAACACGAGTGTTGTGATGAAAGGGAACGTGTCAATTTTAAGTACACAACAAAAAAGGAGAAAAGTCACCTTAGCCCATGCTTCATAGTGTCAGCTTTTAATGTCTATGTAACATATAAACATTTATTAATATTGTTATGGCGGTGTGATTTTATAGGATTACATAATTATAAAACATATTTCCTCCAAGTCCATTTTCACCAAATAATGAAAATAAGAATTTTACGTTAAATATGTTTCTCACAAGATTGCTGGATTAAAATATGAAATTGTTGATTTCTCATTAAAATTCGAGTTAACTCAATGTGCTGGTTTTTGGATTTACTTGTGTTTATTATTTGAATTGTTGATTAATATTTAATAAATATATTATTTTAAATATATATGTATATTTTTATTTAGTTGTTTGGTTTAAAGGCACATACACGTAGCTGTAAAGTCCAGGCTGCGGACGGTGGCCATGCACGTCACCATTCACACCAGTTCAGTTATGCTGCCACCCTCATAAATATATATATCATTCATAAATACTTATATTAAAATATCTACATTTTTTTCTTCTCAATTGCGTCATGATATATGATACAATCATTTAATTACAAAATTAACTTACGTTCACGCATAAACCGTTGTTTTTCTAAAATGTTTCTCAGAATTGATAATAGGGCTATTGCGCAAACAAACTAATTAATCATTCACTAATTTTTCTTTTGCTGTTCTCATTTCCTTATAAGGAGTAGAGGAAGTTCCATAAGTAAGGCAAGAGTAAGAATTCAATCTTAATTTAAGATTTTGATTCTAGTGCCTAACTAACAGGGAGGTGAATAAGTCAGCCCGTCTTGAACCCACATTTCTGTGTATAGGCCCATAGATATAAATGGGCCAATTAGTTTAAGCCCATCTTTTATATTGAATTTTGTTAAAAAAATTAACACAACAATTGAATAACTAAAAAGTAAGGTAAAAAAGAGGATGGTTTGAAAGGGTGAATTTTTTTTTTTATTATTATTATTAATTGAAAGAACAGTTCATGAATACACCGCTGTATGTAGTGATAAAAATACTAAGAACGTGTAATTGACAGCAGAAATAATGAGATCATTAACCTTTTGGTCTTTTTAATTTATAATTATAATAAATGAGTAAGTTAATCTTATACATTTTAATTTTGACAGTGTGATTTTTTAAATTAATAACCCTAATCACAAAAAGTGAGAAAAATATTAGAAAGAGAAAATTACAATATAGAAAACACAAACTAGAATGAAAGTAAAAAAATTAGAGTCAAACGATTGGAATGGACCTTAACAAGGATGAAAGTCTTTTTCTAATAATTTAAGAACCAATTTTTGTTTTATGTTTGATAATGATTAGTAGTAGAGAAATTACGTGACACTTGTACACTACAGACCTAATTGCAGCCATCTTAACCTAATTATGGACAAATTTTATGAGTGGAAATCACATCACTGAGCTATTTATTGACTAATCAAACACTGCAATCTCTAATTTCTGCTGACCTTGTTCTATTCTAATAGCCAATTGATTCAACTTCTTTTCTACGCCCACAGTTTTCAATATATCTCCCTCATCGGTCACTGCCATTAACATGTATGTTGTTGAAAACTGCACTTCAACCTTCAATTATATTTTTCCAGAAGCTTTTCATTTTCTATTGGGTCACATCTCACGCGAATAAATGACCTATATATACAAGCCATGCATTTTTATATAAGTTTCATTGTTCATCTTAAATTTGTTGTGCAGAAATAAATATATACTGGGACATCAATTTAATGTCATTGTTGAAATATTAAGGGAGAGAAAGATTGCCATTATCCACAGCAGACACGTTTTATAGATAAGCATTTGACAAATCATATTTAATCTATTTCAAACCATTTTCAATACAGTATAAAAAAAAATCAATGAGGAATTTGCGTTAAATAAAGCTATGCTCTAGATTAAAGTAAGCGTTCTTTTTGGACTCCGACATTAAAAGATATGTCTGAATATTTCAAAGGAAAAATGGATAGACGTTGCAAAAGTTCAACCCAAGAAAGTTAAGCAAAATTCAGAGTAATTAAAGGGCTCAAATAATGCAGTTTTAAGTTTTAGTTTTCATCTATATTTTAACATGCAGAAATTGTCCTTTTAACACTTGTAGAAATTAAACATATTTTGTTATCATTAAATATAAAAAGTAAAAAAACAAATTTTGAATATAGGTTATGATAAATGTTGCACATATTCATGAAATAAAACAAACTTAATAACATTAAAAACATGATTTAAATCATATAATTAGAGGGCCAAAGATCTTGCATACAAAATTATAATAGAATTAGTCAATTATAAAACCTAATGAAACGAGAGAAATATGGCCCTTGTTTGGGTTCAAATGCATATTTATGTGCTTATTAATCAGTCCTTATATGTGTAGTGTTGTGATCATCTGAAACTGAGAATGAAGAAAGAGACATTGAGAAAAGATAGAAATAAGAGAAAAAGAAGAAAAGGGAAGTGAAGCGAAGCGATGACAATAAGACATGGATCCACTTTAAGTGTTTACTTATTCAAAAACTTTGAAGTTGGAAGCAGTTTTTCTTTGGTCGGTCGAGACAGAAAGCGAGAGTCACAGTGCCAAATACATAGGTTCGAGTCAAACACTAGGCCATAACAACCAATATCCTTTCCTTAATAATCTAAAACAGATGGACATGCATGTCTCCATTGTTGGACACGTTCTGAACCCTTTGCTTAACGACAAATGCCACTTACACACCTAGTTGTCTACAAAGTCAATCATTTTTCTGTGACGTAAACCTGACGAACATGTTACATGCGTACGGCGAAAACAAGGGCATCTGCTTTCAAGAATGCAATCAGTAACCCAAAGTTATGAACCTTCATTATCAACGAGTGAGACAAAGAAAGCTATCATCTAAGATAAACAAATTAAGATGGTGACTTAGCAGCTTACCATGCCTATATATAAATGCAAAATTATGCTTCAAAGATAGTATGTGGTCGAAAGCTTGGCGTTGACCAAAAAATGTCCAACTTTCCTGCTTCGATAGTCATCCGAGCCACCCATTATGATGTGATGAATAATACTACTAATAATGCATCTGTTTTTACAAAATGCCATCAAATGATTCGTGGTTCTAGCAGGTCTAAATGATTGAGTCTTCCACATTAATTACATTACCAGGTAGTTTCAAATTTTCCACTTCTTTTAGACACAGTTTTTCAAGGGAGTAATCTTCCCTTGTATTTATCTAATAAGTATATGATGTCTACCACTGATTTCGTAAAACCCTTCTCACTGTGACAGAATTGAAATATAAATTTTAATGTCTGCTAAAAAAAGTTATAACTCTTATGTGAAGAAGAACGTTGTGAAGATTACTCCTCATATAATAAATATTGCAATATAGATTCAAATTTTTAATAGTTCGCTTAACCAAAACAATAAAATATGTTTTTTTTTTCCTTTAAATTCATGTACTATAATTTGACTTTATTTTTGTTGAACGCTCAAACCGATGGCAAGGAAAATTTGACATTACTTTTTGTGTGTTTTAAAGCAAAAAGTTGTGGGAAGAGAGAAATGTAGGAGCTGGTTGTGAGCTTGTGAGGGAATATTAGAACATGTGGCAGAAACCATGTACATGCAATTCCCAGTTACACAGAGACGGGTCAATGTTGAGGATTCGAAACACAAAAGGACATGAAAAGTTGAGTATAAGAAGATAAAATGCAGTTCAAATATATATGAATCGTACTTTCTACATAAACGATTATTGTCGAATAGACGTAATTCAGAAATCTGGGCTAAGCAGGAGAAGTCATTTACCTAACACCTGTACAACCCTCATTTGCTTCCGACAGCTCAATTCTTGACAACATACTTTAGAAGTAACTTCCATGTCATATGATGAAGGAAGATAGACTTTTGATACAACTTTCGCGTATGATTACATTTAGTTCTTATTTCTCGGTCTTAATTTTTATTTATTTACATCATTATTTATATAAAAGCAAATATTTGCTTCTGTTCTTTCTAGGTTGTATTTTCTCCAACACTAAAAAAAAGTCACTTATTGGATCTTTAATCCCAATTAAAATTCAGTATAAATAAGCAGAAACAAAAATTATTGGTTCAAGTACATAAATGTTCAAGTGATTTGCTTTAGCTTCTTCTTGGTTTTATCTTTTCTTATAAATGTCCCTTTTTATCTTTTTTTAGCTGTTATTTTGTATATAGGTATTTTTAATCTATTTAATAATAATAATAATAATAATAATAATCACAGTTATTATTAGTATTAAGATTTGGACATATTTATTATAATAATCGTAGGCTATTGATGATATTCTTCATTCAATAAGAAAAAAAAAGTTTTTTCTTGTTTAAATTTAAATTTAAAAATATCAATTCAACAATAGCATTACTTATATCTTTTTTCCGTTAAATTAATTTCCTTAGTTAGTTGTTATTTAGTTTATTTAAAGCTTTGAGTTGAACTGATTAAGTTATTTAGTTTATTTACTATATCTAAATATTTACAGTCAAACAAAATTACATTTGGCCTCTTATCTACGTTAGTTGATAAAACATATAATAATAGGTGAGTACGTAATTTAACTGTGTGAAATTGTTTTAATTTGTAATCTATGTTAAATTATTATTGAGTACGAATGCAGTAAGTTTAATAATTTAAAATTTACAATCATGCATTTTGAAACAGTATCTCCATTCCTCTCTCTCTCTCTCTACAGTATTTAATAGTTTGTCTAAATTACTTCAATTTATTTGACTAAAATAGTGATATTTTTACATGTATTAGAAGGAAAAATAACAAGAGATAATAAGCTTTAGATGTAAAATGAAAGATCTTTAAAGATTGAGTTTTCGGAGTTTTCTTTTCTCTTTTGATTAAAATTGAAATATTCGGTTTCAACCTTTTATTTATATTTATCAAATTTTTTAATCTATTAAACTTAAAATTGATTGGTTTTGCCATGCCAATCGGCAACAGCAGCGTACCTTTTCAACTCAATCATCACCACATTATTGCACGCAACCCACTTCAGTTTAGTAACGGCGTTCTCGGTTCAAAGCAAATAACCGGTTCAGCGAAACTTGAACCGCTGCCCTCCTTCATTATTGAACCCACGTGTCTCAAACGCTGAAGCAATTAATAGTAGTGAACAGTAAACCAATAATTATTAATGGTAGCGCTCTCATAAAATAATAATACTAAAAAGAAAAAGACACAGCACAAGAGGCACGGCTTGTGATTTCAGACGAAAAAAGCAACATCGTGGGCCCCGCATGTTGCGGTGTCCCCGACGTGCATGGACACGTGCCCCCTTTCTGTTTATAAGTCAATGCCTCCTGAGCTCCAATTACCCATACCATAACCCCATGCAAGTCATACTATTACTTATCCGTTACAGGTGTCCGGGACACGTGTCATTCGCACGTGTTCCGGCGTGCCGTCTCCGGTCACCTCGCCAGAATCTTGGACTCACTGTCGGGATATCTGAAACCTAATTTCCCTTCCTCCTCAGTCTTTCCTTCCCGAAGATTTCCTCTCACTGCAATTTTTTTTTATTTATTTCTATTTCTGGGTATAATTCCCCATCGAAGTATCACAAACACTCAGCATACGATTGAAAAGGAAAGTTTGTATGTAAAATGTGATAGTGCTAATATTTTGTATACAAGTAGTTGCTCTACCCAAAGAATATTGAATATTATGTTAAGCATGCAGATGACAAAAGACATGTACAGTCTTAGTTTTGGCTTTTCTGGCTATTGTATAGTATCTGCTTGCTCAAGTGTTGGAGTGATATAGTTGTTTTTAATTCAGCACTTTTTTCTTAAAGTAACGTATAATCTATAGAGGGAAAGCTGACATGCATACCATAGCAATAATAGAAACTCCATATAATTTAAAAAATAGATATGACGTTGGTACTTGCTAATAAAGTCAAAGCTAGATCAATTAAGAAATTTAAACTGTCAATCAATAATAAAAATTACGAAAATGTTACAGGGATCAACACGGATCCGTATCAATGTATCCCAGAAAAACAATTTGGGGGACATATGTGATAAAATCAATCAACTTTTTGGTTGATTTAATTAATCGTTGATGATCTGTGTATCTGATCACATTACATGAACTCATTCACATCTAAAATATCTGGGATTTCAAATTTCAACATGCTGCTACTGTCATAGCTCTGGTCTCTCTCGTCTTCTGTGTTGCTCCCGTTGATTATCGTGGAGTTTGAATTCAAGGGTGTGGGGCTTGACGAAGGCGTGGATAGAACTGAAGCGAAGCTGAAGTTCTGATGGCTGTTATTGGAATGGAAAGTCGAAGGTTCGGACAAGGGAGGATACACGAGATCTTGAGCATCAGAACTGTAATAATTATAGCCTGATAACTGAGGGACATAGTCATCTGTTAAAGTGCTTAAAGCAACCCCATCTTTGTGCCAATCACTTATTATCTGATCATCATGGGAATGTTGTTGGTAAGTGAAGTCTGTGAAACTTGATGATGGATATGGGTCCACATTATGGGGCTCAACCAACTGTGGTTGAGAGAGAGGCAATGAAACACAAGGAGTGCCGAACACGGTGCTGCTGCATGCAGGCACCTCTTGAACTGGATCTTGAAATTGTGGCAAGTGTGGAACATGATTCTGAACTTGTGGATCGCAAAGCTGGTTCTGTTGACCCTTTGAAGCACACATTTCAAGGTGTCTGTGTTGGTGTGAGGAGGAGAAGAGTGAAGAAGCCAACCTTAAAAGCTCGGGGTTCACCATAGAAGGCTGCATGCCAAGGAGCATTTGTGATGAACCGTAGAAAGATGCGTTTAGAATGGAAGAGATGTCCAATAGATCAAGTCGAGGACTGTGTGTGACAGGGTCAATTCCCATCCTCAGAAGCCTTTTTCTAATGTGTGTGTTCCAATAGTTCTTGATTTCATTGTCTGTTCTTCCCGGTAAGCGAGAAGCAATTGCAGACCACCTACACAATCCAATAATAATACTAATGAGTCTACGCAGAAGAAACCTTAAAAATATTTAAGGAACCGTCTCTTATTAAATAATTTTGAGTAAAAACTCTGAGAAGAGACAAGAACTGACTTGTTGCCAAGAATGCTATGTAGCTGAATTATGGTCTCTTCCTCCTCAAACGAAAACCGACCACGTTTTATATCTGGTCGGAGATAGTTTGTCCAACGAAGACGGCAACTCTTTCCACATCTCTGCAACCCTATTCAATAAATAACACCAAACTCGTCAGTTGAAAGTCACATAATTAAATTTAAAAAAAAAATGAAGTTATTTTATTTTGTTTAATTTGGTGAGATACCAGCATTCTTTGGGAGTGTCCTCCAGTTGCCATATCCATGTTTCTGAATGTAATCAACGAGTTTCTGATCCTCCTCAGTGGTCCATGGTCCTTTCTTGAGGCCATTCTTTTCGCAACAAGGAGCTCTACCCATTTGTTGAGGTAGTTTTAGAAGGTGACGAGAGACAGAGGAGGAAATATTTGAGACGTGAGAGAATAGGGAAAGAAAGAGAGGGAGAAAAAAAACGGAGTTATGATAGTAGGGTCCGTAGTGGGACGTAGTAGTAGTTTTGTGGTATAAATAGAAAGAAAGTGAAGATTAAGAAACAAGGGAAGTCAAATTGATTCGGTGCCGTCCTCCTGTTATCCCTCTGGGCATTGGCTACGTGTCTCATCTAATCTATGAAAATTTTCCCCTATATTGTTAATGTTATTATAGAAAAAACCATTCCAATTATAACACTGTGTACGTTAATCTATTTCTACGTAGGTTTGAGTTTAATTAGCATGAAATGATAAGGAAGAAAGTAAACAGAATTGTGAATGTAAAATTGTATTAAAAAAGTGATTAAGATTAAGATGGAGTGAAGTGTGAAGGATGGTTTTCCGGGAGTGTGACTCCTGAAAGTTTCTGGATTGATATTAGCTGTCATGAAAAGGAGACGCCACGTGGCCCTCTCTCTTTTTGTGTCTGTATTATTACATTAGAGGAGTAGACGGCGTTGGTTTTGTTGTTTTATTTTCTTCTTCTTTTTTCCCTAAAGCAAGCCTTTTATGTTGAATGCTGTGCTTAGCTTATCTGGAATACACACATATCTCACTCGCTTTCATTGCATCGTGTCTTTCATGAACAGATGTTTGAATTTAAAACAATTATTCGTTAAATAGATTAAGAAATTTTGACATATAGTGTCATAGTTATAATTCTCAGACAACAATATCTCAAAAAGGAGAAATAAAAATGAAAGTAATTTGATGAAAGATGTACTGTTATAGTCAGCATCTTAAATGTGTGTACATAATAAATGAAAAGAAGGTTGAGGATGAGCATTTATAGACACCGTGGCAATAATAGAGTTCGGTGTTGCCTTAATTTAAAATACTATAACATTTATTAGGCATGATATGGGATAAGATCTATTTTATTAATTTAGATTATTCTGAAAAAGCACCTTTTTTTATTATTTTCTCCCGTTTTTATTATATATATATATATATATATATATATATATATATATATATATATATATATATATATATATATATATGTTACACCTCTTATCACCCACCCTCCGCAATACGTCATCGTTCTAATACGGTTCCCTCTGAAAATCAATTGTAAGAAAATAAGGTGAAGAACATTATTAATTGGCTTATTTTTCTCCTTTGTTGTCAAAGTGAACTTTGAAAAGTTTATTGACTTCTGTTTATGGTAGTGGCACTTCTGATCCAAACTACTAATTTTAATTCATTTCAGTTTCTCAGCTGCTGAAGCTGTTTAGGTCACATGCAAAACTTACTTTTTTTATGAAAAGAGAGGTCATTTTGACAGTAGAATGCTGCATTTTTCATCCCAACAAGACTATAATTATCATAGCTTAATTATGGATTATGATTTAAAAAACGCAATAAAAGCATAGTTATTAGTTAATATGCATCTCCTGTATCATATTATTGCCTTTATTTTATCGATCATCATATTTTAACAACTTTTTTAATAACTTTTTGATCAATTAATTGAAAAAATTATACTGAGTCCTTTTTATGATATGATCAATTAATTGAAAAGTTTTGTCAAATATATCTTCAAACTTTCAAATACATCTTAATTATTTGTGTATAAATTTATTTGATTTTTAGGGTATAATATGCATTATAATAATTTGGTCAAATATATGTTAGTCAATCAGTAGTAATTAGAAAGTATTAACTAAGTTGATTAACTTAATAAACGTAATATAAGTATGATGTATTTAATTGACTTAAACGTAAAAATATCTTTTACAAATACTATATTTGTTTGGTTAAAAGGAATAAAATATATCTGAAATAAATATTCTTAAACTATTTAAAATATTTGCAAAGTATATTCGATTTATAAAAATAAAAATATAAAGAAAATTATTATCTTTGTCGAATATATATGTGTGGTACGTAAACCTATGATTGGCTAAAGTTTAATATATTTTTTTATTATTATTGTAGTGAATCTCCTTGACAAGAGACAACTACTATTCACGAACAAATAATTCAAGAGTTCCCTATATTGAAACATACAATAAAACTCTGCAAGTGAAAAAGAAAAGACCTTAATTTTATTTTTATTTTAAAAGAAGTCTATTTAACAGATTTAGCAAGAGAGATTATGAAAAGATTATGCTTTTTTAAATTTATGTGTACATCCTGGTCTTGATTTTTTAACATAAAAAACTTACATTTCTATTATTCCAAATAAATAATAAAAATTTAAAAGACACTGTATTATAAGTTTACTAATGACATTAAAAAGAAATTGGTAAAATAACTTCAAATTACTCACTCTCTCAGTGGCTTAAAACAATACAGTTTAGATAAGATGCTTTTGCAAAAGTTGTTTATCTAATGATTGGTAACAGTGTCGTCTATGAGTTCAAATTTCCGCAGGCGGAAACATTCCTTACACAAAATTTAATCTATTTACATTCCATGAATTTTATGAGATAAGGTTGAATTATCTTATAAATAGATATAAGTTTGATGGTGAATTTTATATTAATGAATATTAAAAAAATTATTATAGAAAATGTGAGAATATTTCAAAGTATTTTTTTTAAAAAAATATTACAAACGTTTTCATTATATACAATTGTATATAACTCAAAAGAACATTTATTGAGTTGATGATAACACTCGTATCGAATTTTTATCTTTATAATATTTAATGTGGAATTTTAGTCTTAATTTTTGTTACAAATGTGAAAGGATCACTGTCTTACAAAAAAGTAAGAGAGGGAAAAAGTTGAAAGAAGAAAAAAGTAAATACAATAATTAAATTGAGATTTTTGATGTATATTTGATATTATATATATGTTACTATCACATCATATTATTTCTATCATGTGGTAACATTTACTCTTTTCATCACATTCTCCTCTTTCACCTAATACACGTTAAATATATATAAAATTGATGTTCTTCGTACATGTTTGCTGGAAAGAAAAACGACAATGAACAAAATGGTGTGATGATAGATATTGATAGTTTTGTTTTTAGTCATAGTTTTCAAGATGCATGAATGGAAAACATGGTAAGGTGTGAAATTACCATTGGTCTCACCAAACTCTGCCTAATGCGAACAAGCTACAAAGTCAAACGTTAATTTAATCTTCCACTCAGATTTTCTCCCATCATTTCTTTCCCTTTAACATTTCTCCAATCACACAGCCACCATTTTTTTAAACCTAACTCTTCTCTTTTTGGCAACAGTTCGAGAAAATCTTCAAACTTTCGTATTAAACTATCCTTAAACATCTTACAGTGTGGGAGCCATTGCTAAACTATGCATACCTTTATTAATTCAAACCTAACTTCTCTGCAATCTACAAAAGATTATGATACGTCGATCAAGCTTTCGTGCTACATGACATGCAACGAAATCATCACATAGTTTATTATTACCCATTTGTGGCATTCATATATATATATGGTTATTTAATTTGAGCATCCGCAAGAAGGTGTCCACGTGTAGAGAAGATATATTCGTGTACAGAAATTTGGTGACTGCTGTCTGAGAATTTGCTAATTATTTGTTATGAGCTGTTCAATAGCTTCAACAAACTTTGATAATTATTTCTTGGTTTGAAGGCATTATTTGCAGATACGAGATCCGAAGCTTACGCAAATGAAGAGGAAGCACTAATATTTTAATGAGTAAGATTTTTTAATTAGCATAGGAAGCTAGGAGGTTGTTTATCCAGTGTAAATAATTGATTAGGATGGAATATGATTGGCAGAAGATAAGCAGTGGTGAGAAAATGGTAGTATGCTAGATTGCTACTTCAATTCTAGAACTTATTATAATGAAATAGGTAGCATTAGCGAATGAGAAAGTTTCACGTCCATTAAATATCATATTAATTCATAATATATAAAAAATATGCAAATTTCATTTCCAATAAAATTATTAAGTTAAACTTAAAATCAATTTTTTAATATAATATCATAATCATAAATTATAATTTATTATAATAATATATTGTTTCACGGTTAAGAATGTTTAGTTCTATATTAAATTTTATATATAAGTATTTACAAATCTTTCATGTCTAAGAAGTGAAATGACACCATACTTTAACTCAACGCCACAGATTTTGAAAGAAAATTGTACAGGTAGATCCTTAAAAGAATCCTTCTTGTCAAACATAGATAATAAATACCAGTATTTGTATTATATATATAGGTAACATCCTTGGTTAGGTGCATATAAAGCATTGCAATGCTTAGGTAAAACACTTCTGGTGAACTTTGGGGATGGAACCAGAAGATTTATGTAAGTGATAACTAGCTAATATATTGATATACAAGATTAAATAATTTAATCGTGATCGAACGAATATTAATTAAATAATTAAAATTAATAACTATAACTATATCAATAGTATGTAACATAGTTGTTATTTACTTCAACGTATGTAATATACTTGTTCTTGTCAAGATTCGATGTGTTCGTACTAGTATAAGCCTAACCAATGTATAGAATATTTTGTGAGAAAAATATTATTAAATATTTATTCAATAGATTTCCAAAAAATGAGAAATGAGTCATAATGGATAAACAAAAAACTTGTATTTTCTAGTCAAAATTCTTCTCATATATTTTTACTAATTTTTTCACAATAATCTTAAAAAGAAAATAACATCAATATTTTAATAAAAAATATTACTTTAAGACTTTTTTTTGCTCAAGTCAATAAAAAAAATTTTAAATTTATATAAGTAATATAAGAAAGTAAGAGAGAATGACGTGTATTTTTGAGTGAAATACTATGTATACTTTTAAGTGAAATACTATGTTTATTTTCTGATGAAATAATATATATATATATATAATTCTTAAACCCTATGAAATTGATTATAAAAATTAATAATATCAAATAATATCAATAAATATAACAACTTAATATATTAAATTTGTACAATAATATTAACCACATATTTTATTAATATATGATATTAAAAAATATTATAATGTAATCAAATTATCAAGATTTAATCTCATATTTTCTTAATATATAATAATTGTATCAACAAATACCTTTTACAATATTTTTTGTTAGTATATTCGTTGGTTGGATGCGTAAAATGTAAATTTTATACATTAATCAACAAAAAAATTACAAGGATGAGTTTTAAAATAATTATCGTAAAAATGAATAAATTTAACACAGTTTTACGAAAAATCATCGTAAAAAGTCCTAACAACATCAGTAGATGTACTATTTTCATATAAATCAATTCAGAAATAATTGGGATGAAGAATTCCCCAAACATCAAACTCCTGCAGTCTGATAGATAATCTGCAAAACCTGATTATGTATATGGCCGTTGGTGACAAGGATACCGTCGGAGGGATATATAATCCGCCGGCCATCACGATCCGCTGCCAGATCTATTTCACTGCCGTTCCAGTCTGTTACCTGATCAAATTTGATAAAATTGGATATTATCATCAAATGAAAAAAAGAGAAAAGGTGATGCATTAAAGGGTCAAAGTATGAAAATCGTACACATGTGTCTGTGAATTATAAATTTGCTAAATAACTTTAAAGGTGTTTCATAAAATCCAAAACTGGACAATATAATAAGACTAAAAGTAAAAGATTACGAGTTCGACCGCTGGGTTCAATCACCACACCACATTATCAATAAGATAATTAATTCCTTTAATAAGAAATGAACAATGCCATGTACATCAAATATCAATAAACGCCTTTTAAATTAGACGAAAAGGGAAACGTATGTAAATTACCTGCCATCATTTTTATACTGGGCACAACAATCATCTAGAGTAGTAATAGTCTAAGGGTAAATATTTGGCAGAAATTATTATGCATAACTTTAACTACATGTCTAAAAGGGAAATAAATGAGCAAGAAATTATTATTGTCTCACATCCTACATGCATAAATGAAAAGGTTAAAGGACAGAGAGAAAGAATACAAAGCTAGGAAGGCTGCCTCCATTAATGAAACGAGTTGCAATTAAGAGAAATCCATAGCCACCACAAAAACTTTTTTTCAAAATAATATTTCTTTGCTTTTTCTTTGTATGCGTATGCGTAGTGGGTAGAGGGTAGAGGAGGGAGCATCAAAATGATGCTTGAGCCTGGCCTCAGGCAATTGCTGACAGTACATTAGTGTATGTCAGTAGTACAGTAATGCACGATGTTCGAGAAAAGGTGCAAAATTACTACAGCAATATGATACTGCCCTGTTAAGAAAATGAAAACAAGAACTTTACACATCAATCTTCTGATTTTTTGAATTTACCACTACTCTTAGTGGTACATTTTGATATTTATTTGGTATGACATATCTATCTAATGAGCAAAATTAATCCAGGCACACCAGATAAAGCGAAACATCAATTTATTAATAGAGAGGGGAGGGAATGGATTAACTGAATTTTGGGGCCTTTTATTCGTTCCTGGGTGTATAAGCTAAATATGTGTATAAAGCCGGTGTCTTGTCAAAGGGCGTTTGGTATAAGTGCGTCCCAGAAACTCGTCAAACAGGTTATGCTAGGCTAAAAAATTTTAATTTGATTTGAAACGGCAGGGTTTTTTTTCTTTTGTGATTCGTTTAGTCCTGCCAAAATGGACTTCAATTAGTCCAATTCCTGTGCATTTAGGCTGAACCAATTCTATGTGAATAATAATTATTTAAAATAATAAGGTAAACGACAACCAGAATATAGACAACAGTTATGTTTTAAAAAATATTAACTGTTTTATTAAATAATTAAATAATTCCACTTTTACAACTTATTTATTGTTTCAAAGATTTGTAAGAAATGGTGAAAATAAAAACAAAATGATATTTCAAAATTTCCAATTAAAGTATTTTAAAAATGAAGCAAAGTGAAAAATGGTCATATTTCTGTAATCAATTGAGAAAATTAGAAAAAGAAAACAAAATGCTTTGGGAAGCTGTATTCTGAAATTTTCAGCATATACCTAGGATTTTATTTCTAAAGCCTTGCAAAAACATTTTTTAATGTCCAATTCGAAAATGCTACTTACCTTGCTTCTGTTGAGTTAGATTAATTATATTCAGTATTCTAGCATGTTTAAAACCGAGTCTTGATAAGACAAACATCACGCTATTAAACTACAATTATTGACCATATTCTATTCTTTTGGATCTTAAATTAAATAAGTGGTCTTTGAAGCATTCATGTAGAAATTAAATAATCAAGTATGATTTTGCTATAATCAAGTTGAAAAGATGAAAATTTACAATTAAGGAGACCATGTGCTCACTTAAGTAAGAGTGAACAAGGTTCCAAACATTAATGAAGAACTAAGTCAAATGCTAGCTAAGGTGAGAGAAAGATGAAAATTTTTAAGTTGAATATTCAAGGGATCACTCAAACAAAGTCAATTGTTCCTCCAAGCGAGTCGCTCGATTTGAAGAATACTAGGCTTACTTTAGCGAGTAATCCCCAAAGAGGCAACATATTTGAGGAAAAGATGTCTCACTTAAGCGAGACGTAACTCTCGTTTAAGCGAGAGATATAAACTAGGGCCCAACAAATTTCTCCTACATGAATCCCAAGGTTTTCCATAAAAAATCTACCATAACTCACCAAATTTGTTTTCTAGGATAGTTATGAGCCGCTAATCACCCATTATTGGAGTTGGATGTAGCTAAACTAGAACTTATGTAACTTCCTAGTTAAAGTTTCAGTTTTTATTCATTTATATATTTTTTTCTGCGTATAACGCTTGTATGAGATTGACCACCTTGCACTTATTCTTTTGGGAGTTAATAATTGACATCTTTAAACTTAGAATCCGGAAAGATCACCTAATTGAGATTAATACTAAGGATACGTTAATCTTAATTAGACATTTTAAATCTTTGATCTATAAAGTTGATTACTTAATTTAAATTTACAAGGACTTGTGACTATTAGTGATTTAGGTTCATTAGCTTGAAGAATTAAGATTTGGATAATTGTGTACGCTGATGATATAATTTAAATATAAATAGATGGATAATTGATTGATTGTAGGAGGGATAGTTTACTAAGTTCCAACTCTGACTTCTCACCCATTTTTCACGACTCCATACCTTGCACACCAGTTGTTCCATAAAATCACAAATTTTTTTTATTTCAATTAATATTCAAACCAACTTATTTTCTCTCAAACTTGAATACACATACTTACTTTTACACAACTACCGAACTGACGAAAAATCCTTAATAATGCTATTCCAAAATCATTATCAAAGCATAAATAAAAAGGCATGAACACTCCAGGACTTTTGAGAGGTCTAGGTCTCTCCCAATCCCTGTACAAATTCCCACACAACCACTGACGGATTCAAATATTGAGTAGTGGTGACATAATTCATACATAAATTTAATTTGTAGCATTAAAAAGTGAAAGGACTGAAAGTTGAAATCGATTAAAATAAAAATGGAAGCACAGTGAAAAAAAAAATCTATTAACACAGTTTTGATTTTTAATATTTTTTTAAGCTTTATATATATTGCCTATTTAAAAAGAAGCATATAAAAAATATAAAAGTGCGATTCAAATTTAAAATTTAGAGGGAATCAAGAAAAACAGATAAGAAAATACAATGATGAAACATACAAGAAAATGTGGAAATCAATCCTAATAGATCATCTAAGATACGATGATGATATTAAAACATGTTTTTCATTTATTTTAACTAACAAAAATGATAGGGAAAAGAAATACCTTTCCCCCTGCTTCGTGAACGCATATAATGCCAGCTGCATGATCCCAGGCCTACACAAGACCAGAGAAAAAATGTATCACTGAATATTATCCGACCAGCTATAAACCTAAAAATTTATAGGATACCATTATAACGGGCTTCTGTTTTGCTCGAAGAATGAAAATAGATGCTCTTCCAGAGGCCACCATCAAATACTTGCATAAACTGCATTGGTCCACAAGAAATCAAGAAATGGGCAATTGAAACAAAGAAAGGGTGAAAAATCAATAAATCTAACAAATATTGCCAATTTAACTACATCAGATGATACTATCAACAAATTACAATATAGTAATCACAGTTAAGTGAATTAGTAATTATTAATTAGAGCAACAACTTCTCTGTTCAGCCCTCAAATATAAGACATTAACAAAGACTTCCTTTCAAAAGCACACTGCAAAAATTTAACTTAAAGCTCAGGAAATTTAAACAGTAAAAATAGAATAAGAAATAACACAAACTAACAATTGCTTTAGATTTTACCAGCTACTCCACGCATCACTACTAGATAGAAACATCAATAGTTAAAGAAGTTTTGATTGCATGTAATCAAGTAAAAAGTATATGGATATTATTGCTGAGACCTTCCACAACATGCCCGCAAAAGATGGATTTGGTTGCTGCCTACGTTGTCAGCATCGCTTGCTGCCTTAAATAAAGGAGACAGTGGCAGTGCTTCCCATTTTTCACTATCTGAAATACAAAAGCGTGCTTTATGTATTACGTCAGACCCATCAACAAAACATCTGGTCCACACATCAGATGATTTCAGTTGGCTATTCAAACTTTTCATCCATGTTCCACAGCCTTTATGGGCAATCATTACAGTTCCTGATCCATTAAGAGAATCCCACTCCTCGTCAATCTCAGCAGAGGATTTCTCAGATAAATCTTCCTTCCAGGTAGGACAGCCCATAACACCAATTACAACCTCTCCCTCAACCACCAGAGCCAAACCAACCTGTATTTTTTAGAAATCAGTTGGGTTAAGATAATATCAAAATCGGATAAACATCACACACTGAACCAAATAGCACTCATAACAAAAATTCCTTATATAAAGATATACACACAGCTTATCTATACCAGTTACCTGAGATCAATGTTCATCACAATTCAAGCACTATCACAAGGTTAACTCTACAACAAAAAGGCTCTTCCAGATGGAAATCTATAGGATATGTCTCTCTTATGCTATCAAAAGAAATTCGAACAGTATAACCTACATTATAACTTACCACATAAAAGGCTTTGCCAGCCTTTAGAAAACCACGCGTGCCATCAATTGGGTCAACTACATTATCAATGAATTTACCATAAGTTATAATAGGAAAAATCAAACACGAGAAGTAAATATATAAAAATTCCAATATCAACCTGTAAATAGATAAGGTCCCAGTGACCAGCAGAAGTCAACTTGTAAAAGTATGTAATTTTCATAAAACAGAAAAAATAATTACCGCCATTTTTTTATATTCAGGAATGCAATGTGAACAAATTTGTCATACAACAACATAAAAAATGAAGCCATGGATCAAATTTTTAGGAAGATAACTGCATCACTTCACAGCATTTAATATAACTGCTTAGATATGCCCACCCAATATGTGGCTGGCTTTGGTCCAAATACAAAAGCTTCCTTGCTTCCTCTATCAATTGCTTCTAGTACATCATCTTGTGTCAATGATTTATAGGTGGAGCTATCTGTAGCAGTTATTGCATCAAACACGGTACCTGCTAAATTTCTTGATCGCAAGAAAGCAGAGTCCTCCTCAGCCACCAAAGGTATAGAAGGGAACAGCTTATTTAACTCTGTTTGAATAACCACATATGATAAAACAAAAAAATTTCAATAGCATTAAAATAATTACTTCAGATAAATAATTTTCAAGGCTTCATGCTAATTATAATACTACGCTAACTACATGAATGCAAGAAAACTATGTTGCAGCAAACCATGTTAATCAAAATTCGTTACACTTACGCCACGTTGGTTTCATTATACAGCATCACAAATCAGAAATATGTTAAGCTACTTTTTACACTGGACACAAAGTTAATACCCAAACTTATGAGAGCCTGAACTCCAAAATCTGCAACAGTCACGGGAGTCTGGTCATTTTTCTCAATAACCTTCCCATCAGTTGAGAACAAAGATGATTGCACCTGCAGAAGACCACCAACACAAATCACATAGCATTCTTCGGTGCTATAAAAAGTAAACAATCATTTTGATCTCTCATCTCGTAGGACATCGTATTAGTCCCTATACTAAAGGAAATTATTGAGTGCTAGAAAATATATATTGGTAATTAAATTAATCCAAATTTCAAAAAAATGTGTGACTAAAATATAATATCAACTTATAATTAGGAACTAAATAATAGTTAAGAGTTAAGTTCATGGACTTATTTCATATCTGTTGGAGATGAGACATAGATTAGAAATAAGACATATATACGTATAGATAACTGCAAACCTCATCTTATAAATTAATTTTATAACGTTGACTTATGCTTAAAGTACACTAACAGTATATCTCCTTACAAGTTAAAGTTACCATATTAGAAAAATCTTAAGACATATTTAACATTTTCATAGTTGCAGGGACCAGTGTGACTGCTTACTGATGCTTTATTACTTAAAAAAGAACAATGCACATAAAATCTATTTGCGACGGAATCGGTTCTCATGATTCAGCAAGTACACACAAAAAGTATGTCACAGAAGATTACATGGAGAGTGAAATTGCAAGCCTTCTGGACTACGTCAACAGCAGCTTCAAGCTCTTTGTAGTACTTAGCATTTTGGCGGGGAAGAGGAAGGGTTGCCCTAACGGATTGCAAAAATCGGAGTGAGGCAAATGGAGGATTTCAGAGGAAATGAAAGTTTGTTGTTTTGAGAAGAACAGAAGATACCTTACGCTGAAGCTGAATGTGGCAGAGCGACGACGGCGAGTGGCGGCACCGTCAAAAAATGGGACGGTGGAGACTTGTGAACGCAGGATATCCATCGCCATCGATTCTCGCCGTTGAGGAGGGACGGATGATAAAGGTGGATAAGGGGATGAGTTGGTGATGAAAATGGAAATAAATTGCTTTTTTTATTAATTTTATTTTAGTCTTTAAAAATAATAAATTAAAAACCTCCATCATTCACACTTTTAAAGAGAAAAATATATTAAATAATTAGCTTAATAGTAAAAATAATTGTAAGAATATTTCTTTTAAAAGAAAAAACTTTTTAAAACTGTCATTACAGTGTTTTGTATTTCTAGAAATAAATGATAATTCATCATTTTCTCTAAAAATAGATTAATACTTTAATATGAGTACATGTTATATTTATTATTTTCATTTTTAATAAATAATAAATATAGCAAAAATTCAATAACATACAACTTCTAGTAAAGATTCCATGATTTCTAGTACTTGTGGGTACCCGTAAGAAATAAATAACGAATGAGATAAATTTATTAAATTTGCGATGATATAAAATTAATTTTAATTTGTGAGCCATCAAAAGTTTTAATTGACGGTAAAGTATATTAAAATTGTCAATTTTTTTTTTTACTTGTAAAACGTTTTCATGATAGTTTTAAAAAATTAAAATGTTAAATTTAACAATATTAAGACAATGAACTCTATTAATTGGATATTTGATTTAATTTAACTTATATTATCAATACTTGGTATAAGATTGATATACAATATCAGTAAATTAGGTTAATCATGCTTCATCTTATACAGTTTAAATATTTATCGGGTTTAATTCGGGTTTGAATAAAAAATTATCAAAATAATTATCTAAGTCCATTTGACAGACACCATTAATTGTAATTATATCCTCTCGCCTTTAATTGAACTTTCATTATTTTCATATACAGCTAAAGACCATTTCTAGTAAGCCAAGAACCCATAGAAAATGTGTATTAGAGTATTCAAAAGAAGTTTTGATGGCCATGTATGGACATAATCTAAACAAAGGGCTTATAATAACAAAATAAGGCCTTTCAAAGAAAACAACTATGACAACAAAGTAAGAGTGCAATGAAGGTTAGTCTTAGAATGAAAATATAAGTAAAAATAAATATCCATCTTATGTGATTTTTTAATAAAAAAAATCTAATATAATTGTTAAATAATAGCTTTTAATTTTAATTATTCATGCAAAGAGCATGATCTAACTATTAATGCACTATTTGATATTTATAATATTGATAAAAAAATAAATAAAGAAAATTATCTTGCTTACATAATACTAACAATTGTATTGAAAAATATAATATACAATTAAGGTTTATAACATTATTAATTATAATAAATAGGATTGAATATATGTATAGTGCCTGAATTTAAGGTGAAATTAAATAAAGTTAAATATATATAAAAAAATATATATTATTTTTTATTTCAATAATGTTAATATTTTTTTAATATCAAACAATGTTCGAAACTGACATATAATTAAAATGCATAAAAGATTTTAACACAATTAGACTATATCTATTTAATTTTAAAATTTTAGAATCAAAATTAAAAAAATGACCAATTTCAATTTCACAGTTTAAAAACTAAAAATAAATTTAAATCCAATAAAGATAATATTATGTAACATTGTTGATGTATTTATTAAATATGAATAATATTATTAAATTACCCGAAATTGATCTTTAAAAGGATATATTTATTTAATTAAATTAATAACAGTATTATTGTATAATATACTTATAAGATTCCTAACACACACACATACGTGTGTATATATATATATATATATATATATATATATATATATATATTATATCAAAATATACATTAAAAATATATTATTTTGTTATTGTTTAAGAAAATAAATTTGCTTTCAAAAAGAAAAATTCAAATGTATATTAATATAATATGATATGTAGAAATTAATGAGTATATATAATACTTTATTTTTTTAATATCCATACACCACTATAATTTTAAATAAATTATCATCAATTTTATAATATATTAAAAGATCTCTATTTTTATTTACTATTGTTGATAAAACATATTGTATGGTAACTAAATTAAAATTCATGTTAATATAGCATGTTTTCTATTTTATTATATTGTACGTTGTTTTTACTTTACATTGTGGGTTTATAGCATTTTAATGTATGACGTCGTATCTAGTTTTGTATCGTGTCTATTTTTCTATTTAATTATGTTGGACATTGTTTGTTTTACTTTATACCATTTTAATGTTTGACTATATATCTATTTCCGTAACATTCCTATTTTACTTTTTAATTATATTGTACGTTGTTTTTACTTTATACCGTGGGTATTTTTTTAGCATTTTAATGTGTCACTTTATATCCATTTCTAGAATATGTCTATTTTTCCATTTAATTAATACTGTATATTTTTTATTTATAATTGTATAAACTATATCGTAGACAGAGTGACACGATATAGTTTTTAAATATTGCTATACATCTTTACAGAAAATGCGTGTTTAAATATTTATTTAATTTAGAGGCTAATATCATTATACATGTTTATGATTTTTTATCCACTAAAATTCCACTTTTCATATGTTTATGTTTATGTATAAGATTGGTTAATTGTTTCTGAATAGCACCTAATATAGTTTTTTATTCATAGTTTATATGTAATATTTCAAAAGTAAATTCTTTAAGTTTAAGATTTTATTTGTCGAGGTCGAACTCAATTATTTCTTATTCTCCAGTATTTGGGTATTATCTCAAGAAGTTTAACTCAGTGTTTGATAATTTAATTAATGTTGAGAAAGAAATGAGTAATTAAAATATCATTCGACATACTTAGATCAAAATATTAACGTTTACCATATAATCGATAATAAAGTTCTAAGAACAATTTAAGAATCAAAGTATAAAATAATTTAAATATTCTTTTATTTTTTATCACCTGAAGATATTTTTTAAAGACAGAACCACAATAAAGCACACATGCTCTAAAATAGTAAACATCTAAAATGAGAATTAATTGTTCTTACCTATGTCCCAATTTGGAATTGAAATAGTTTTATTAAACTTAACTCGTAATATCATTTGTATCAATAATTTCCAAACTAAAATACTCTTCATAAAAGTCAATGAGAGATTGCATAGAAAAATATCCAATTAATGCAATAATAATTATCGTATTATTATCTAAATCTACGTGGTGACTAATTGGATAAAAGCAGTGACCGTGGAGTTGGCGATAAGCACGGTGGGAGGAGAAGCTAAGAGCGAGAACAACTGATTGGTTTTCCATTTTGACCGTTTCACTCATCAATCGGGATAATTGGTAAATTCCTACGTGGCCTTTCCAATTCCATGAGCGCGACACGTGTCCTCCGCCCACGGACTTTATCTGCCCACAAAAACATAGCCGGTTGTTTCGACCTTCTCCTCCGGTTGCCCCATGTTTTTGTAGTCCCACATCGGGTATTTTATAAATATCCCTTGAAGCTGATGATCTTTTAGAAATCTGAAATTGTTGAAAGTTAGAGAAAAGTTGAGATTGTGGAATGAGCTTGAGGTATATGAGCAGGGTGATATACCAGGGTGGGATGAGGGTGTTTCAGGGCATGAAAGAGCAAGGTTCAAAGTGTGACTCAACCATAAAATCTCTCAGAGATTCAAAAAAGGCTTGCTTCTGCTCAACTTCATCATCACCTCCCTTCAAAACTCCCAACAATGACAACCTTAAACAGGCCGAAGACTCTCTCAGAACTGTCATGTACTTGAGCTGCTGGGGTCCCAATTGATCTAAACTTCATCCTTCACTTTTAGATCATGTAAGAGACACCCATGCATGCTTATTTATCAATTACTTATTTTTGTATCCTCAATTTCATCATTTATACCTATATCTATGTATAAATGTTACAGATAATCAATATATATATACCTGAAGTTGTTTATATTTACATACTCCCAGTTTCTGTAACTTTACTCTGTAAATTGTAAATATTTTTGTCAATTTTTGCCCCTGCTGAGATGATTCTATTTAGCAACTTTTTTTTTCTCAATTTTTTGACTCTTCAAATCCTAATCATTTTACAGAAATTGTAAACATAGACTTTTTATGCAAAAACTATGAAAACACAAATTTGATTTTTCCCTTGAAAAGTTGCAAAAATTAATTCGCAAATAGACACAAAATAATAGGCCCACGGCTGTTCGGATGTTTAAACAATGGGCTTTCACATAGTTGATGAAATTAGTGAACAAGATATTATTTGATGAAATTAACTAATCACATAATCTATACATAAGTAAAATAACATCAAAGAATATGTTTGTGTTTGTTACTGGATATCTTGAATGGCCATTCATGTTGCAGCTTGAGACGTGTGTTTTTGTTAAGATTAACATATACAGTCAAGTTTATAATAAATTCCTTTTTTTTTTTGGAAGAGGAAAAAAACAAAAACAAAATATTTATCTTAGTATCCCTTATTCTTCTTGTCTTAATCGAGTATTATATCATTTGTAAATTTTTTTATTTTTAATTGAATTTATATATAAAAAATTGTATTTTATGTCTATAATTTTCTATCTTCTAATCAACAAGTATTTATGGTTTAATTACTTTTGTGAATTGATTTGATGTAGATGCTTTTTTCATTTTACATAAAAAATTAAAACAATGATATAATTAGGTTTTAATTTTTTTGTAATTTCAATTTTTTTTAATTGTGTTATAAAAAAAATGTTTTATTAACTAACTCTTGAAGATAACTTAATGTTTGATTTGACAATTTCAAATAAAACGCTATTAACCTAGAAAATAAAATAAAATAATGAACTTTCATACAATCTTAATTATTTTTAGCAAATGTTATTATTTTATATCTTCAAAGAGTTTGTTTGATTTTCATTTTATTGTTTAGTTTGAAAAACAATGATATCATTTTCTATAAAATTAATTAAAATTCTAAAGATTTGATTTTAAATTTATAATATTATATTTGATATTGTATAGTTAAATAGTTATATCACTTTACGAGAAAAAAATTAAAAAAAAAATGAATTTAAAACAATTTTTTAATAAAATTTTAAATAAAAATATCCTCATAAATTTAATTGTCTATATCTATATATAAAGATTCCCCTTTTTTTCAACATTTATTTTTTAATTTTATCTTTTAAATATTTTTAAAAAATTAAAATTATTTTTTTTATCAATTTTATTCTTAGGTAACCATTTATTTAAATTTAACTTTTTTTTAATTTAACTATTTTTTAAACTAAATTCAATTAAAAAACTAAAAAAACTTAAAATTTTATTAAATCATTACTATACAAAAATGTTTTTAATTCTACATATCTACTATATGACTAATGACTTACATGTGATGAAGTTTCCCAGATGGATCTCCCCTTTTCTGTCAATCTGGTCACAATGAAGACAATTATTGAGAAATATAACCAAACTTCATTAAAAATTAATACTGTAAAAGATATTAATAGTATTACTTTTTAAATAATGTATAAAAAAAATCACGAAAAAGACCGTCACTCCTTAAAAAAGTGAAAAGTTGTAATGAAGAATGAAGAAAGAAGAAAGAAAAAACGGGGATGCAAAAGAAGGAAGTGGGTAGCATGGATTAAGAACGGAGTTGCGTTGTTAGAATCAGTTGGCTTTTCCACCATGAACACCGCAATCGTGGGACCCTCCACTCTCAAAAACTCAACCTTTGATCAACCAAAACCTTTGTCTTTTACGAGGACAAACAAACCCTACATGCAACACACACAGTAAAGAAACGATACTATAGCAGTAATTTTAAAAAAACTTAAATTTTTACATGTCTTTTGATTTTTCCTTTTTATGTTCGCCAGAATCTCAATAATATTAGTTTTTCTAAATCATATTATAAGTTCTTCTAGAAAAATTCTAATACATTTTCTAAACCAACATTAAAAAAACAATTCCGTCTACATAATCTGCTTGCACTTGGTATGACGAGTCTAACATCTCGTATAAAAAATCTAAATTTACAGATTTCGTATTCTAGTATTGAACATAAAAGAAATATTCAAAATGATAAAGTAAAATGTTTGTGTTTTGGTCTATGGATTTAGGGAGAGGGTCAACGACGACATTTACTATATTGTTGCAGAGGAAGATGGTGATTATATTCTGAATGCTTTTGGTTTGGGAGTTAAATCGGAAGACATGGCGATAGGTGAAGAAAGACAAGAATCACAATCACAATCAGAAGGAAAAGTGTGGAATTTGTTGAAGCTTCCCTTTCGCCATTCAACTGCTTCAACCTCCTATTCCGTTTCTTCCCTTGCCAGATCGCTCCTCCCCACACGACGTCGTCTCAAGCTCGATCCTTCCAACAAGCTCTACTTCCCTTGTATGCATCTTTTTCCGTGTCTGTTTCTATGAGCTGCAATCAATAATTGCTTTGCTTGTCATCAAATTCCTGTATCCTGTTTTCAATTGCTATTCCACTAGGTGGGATTAAAATTCATTGTTCCAAAATTTGAATTTTGTTTTTGGATATTGATAATCACTTGTTTTTAGTAGTTTTGTATCTTCCTAATCATGTATCGTTCCCTTGATTACTAATTATACTTGTATGACAAAATGTAGATACAGTATTTAAGATATTTTTTAATACCAACTATCAGCTAATCATTTAAAACAAGTCTTGTTCTTTTGTTTACCCAGATACAATTCTATTTTAGGTTGAAAAACATCACAGAATAGCAATTCTGAAGTTTTGTCCTTGTACAATTCTATATGGTTGCTTGACAGAGTCATTCTTTGTGTTATTCCATTTGTTCCTTCAATTGTTTGTTGTCCCGTGTAGATGAACCGGGCAAGCAGGCTAAGAGTGCCATCAGGATTAAAAACACCAGCAAATCCAATGTAGCTTTCAAGGTAATGTACACTCAGATAAAAAATATGCACCTCTTTTGCTATGCTTTTGTTTTGCTTATTGATGTTACTAAGGCAATTTCATCGAGCCTTCCAATCAACTGTGAACTGTCTATTGTGTTGAATATTACTTTGTTGCAAGAGTACTTCATCTGTAATTCTGAGTAAATGCAAGAATTTTCAATTTTTTATCTCTGATTTTGTAAGCGTCTATTCTGATAATACTTTATGTTCTTGTTCAACTTATTGTGTATACATAGTTTCAAACAAATGCACCCAAGAGCTGTTTCATGCGCCCTCCAGGGGGCGTACTAACACCTGGCGAGAGTATAGTAGCGATTGGTAATATTTTATGTTTCATTTCTTCATGTTCTTTCCCTTCTGTGGAGCATAAAATTGTTTAGAATGCCATGTTATCTCACTAATCAGTATTTATTTGCTAGTGTTCAAGTTTGTAGAGCCTCCACAGAATAATGAAAAGCCAGAAAAAACTGGACTCAAATTTAAAATCATGAGCATGAAGGTCAAAGGAACAATTGATTATGTACCTGAAATGGTTAGTTTTTTTGTCATCAGTACAAACTTACGCTCGTCTCCATTTCTAATGGTTGGATTGTTTCTCTCTCCCTCGTCCCTCTCCCGTCTTTCGTACACAATATGGAATCTGGACACAATCAAAATAAGTTATGTTGTATGTGCTCGGTTTTTGTCGTTATAAATCAACCACTATAGTTTTGAATCATGGGTGTTTGCTCATTCTCTAAACAGTTTGGTGAGCTGAAGGATCAAGTAACAGTCGAGCAGATTTTGCAGGTTGTTTTTCTGGATCCAGAGCGTAATAGCCCTGTAAGTGCTGAAATTTAAGTTTTCCACTTCTACTTTGGCTATATTCTCTTACTACATTAGAACTTAAAAGTACAATTAAATGTGAATAAATTATTTCGGATAAGAGTTAATCTTGTTGATTTTAAGAAGACAAAGTGTTACGTTAATGTTGCTTAAGAAAGTTTCAAAAAGATCCCACTGGCATGAAACTAATAAGGTTATAGATGTGAAGGTTCACTTCCTAAGGACTCCAAAGAAAAAAAGACGATGAATTCAAGTTAATAAAACAAGAGCACAAGATAAAAAAGACAACATAAAATGGCAGAAGCATAGATGAACATAAGAACATAACTTGAAATAAAGAAACAAAAATGAAAAAGAAAGGAGGTGAGAAGAAGCATGCCATTTTGGGTATGGACTAATCCAAAATAAGAGGATTTGGACTTTGACCTATGATGCACAGATACGATACATTTATTGGATATGGCAATGAGATTATTCTAAAAATAACAGGTTATGATATGTACAATATAGGTCTTATAATAAAAACTAGTATACAAAATTCTATGATCTTCCTTTCTTCCTCTCCTTTTATTTCTATCCCACCAAAACACACTATTTTTGAGAGAGGAGCTACTCTTTTTTAGTAAAATGTATTTTCTTATTTTGATGTAATGTTTATAAGCTTGCTGTGTATGACATATATATTTACTAATTGCTTGCGTATTGTTGTCTTTTAAGGCTTTGGAAAAACTAAGGCTTCAGCTAGCTGAGGCTAATGCTGCAGCTGAGGCACGTAAGAGAGACCCAGAAGATGCAGGTCCTAAGATTCTGGGAGAAGGGCTTGTTATAGATGAATGGGTGAGCATGTTTGCTTAATGAGTTAATTGGAAAAGTTACCTTGCAATATGCCACTTTTTGACAGATGCTTCATATATCTATATCTCTGATTTGGTTTCCAGAAAGAGAGGAGGGAAAGATACCTGGCAAAGCAGCAGGGTGAAATGGTAATGGACTCTATATAGAGAAGTTTGAGTAGGAATTTGCGTTACCGTGGGGAAGATGACATGACTTTAGGGAAACAATTATATGTAATCACAAACGTTTTGGCTTAGAGAAGATTCATGTGGGTGAATGGCTAGTGTGAAGTGTTCTTTTTCGAAAAACCTATAATTGGAAGAGACCATTCTCTGTATTTATATGCACACAACACAAGGGTCAGTGTCATTGGCTTTTCCGGAACGATATTTTGACGGATTGATGTAAAATGACAGTTTCTGTAAGATGGATGTTTTGCTGTCATGACACGGTTCATGTTATATAAGACAAAAAAACTTTAAATGTGGTATGAAACGGTTAAGAAGTGAATTTTAAGATTAAATTAATTTCACGCAATGTTATATATATATATATATATATATATATATATATATATATATATATTTATTTATTTATTTATTTATTTATTGAAGGCTCGTATTTTTCTTTGGCACCTTGCAAAATCTTCTTCTTCCTCTTGTTCTTGGGGTTGGGCTAGGGTTCCGTGCAGTTCTCTCAGCATTCTCCCCATGGGAAACAATTGGGATTTTTTTATCCAGTAAGGGTTCAGGGCACAAACCCTCATTCTCACTAACATCAAACAATTGGGACTGGTGTATCTACCAAGGGTTTAGGATACAAACCCCCATTGTCACTAACATCACCTTCTCGTCATCCTTCATCCTTCGCAACATCAGGTTCCACACCTATCTATATATCTACGTATCTATATTATTGAGACTGAGATTAGATATTAAAAGATAATAGGATATAACAATATGTCTAATAAATAATAAATATTGTTATTGTTACGATAGATTTTATTTTAACTTTGATACTATATTAATAAATAATAAATATTGTTATGATAAGTTTTATTTTAACTTTGATATTATGTAAAGGAATGGATTTTAAAATTAATTCAATCTCACAAAATTATTATAAAGTAAAGTTTATATTCATTTATCTAAATTTATTTTATCTCTATATAAGTATAAAATTATAGTTACCTGTGATCATTTAGAATGAACTTTTAAAATGTATGTCTTAATAGAAATTGAATTAGTTGTGATATAAATTATGTTTATAGTAGCCAAATTAACACTAGGAGTTACCACGTTTTCATAGAAACTCAATTCATTAATTATAAAATATATTTTAACAGCACTTGAATTAATTATGATATAAATTACTCTTTTGAATTCAAACAACACAACGATAACTAGTTTTAGTTAAGGATAGTTTTATAGGAAAGAAATTTAGAAAATTATAGAGTTGTGAAAATGAAACAGGGGTATAATGGGCCAAATGTAAAGTGAAACAGAAAAGGACAAGCCGAACCAAACAAGGGGGTATAATGGGCCAAACCCGTAGAATAAAAATAATCTTTTTTTCTTTTTATTATGTGACTCTTTTTTAATGTTTGTGGTTGTGGAGCAAATTCAGTATCCCTGTTATATCCATTATTTTAATAACATCACTTCTAATTTATTATGTTTGTTTGTTTAACATTTCAGTAATCTAAAACAATCCCATGAACAATTATAAGAGTCTCATAATTGATTAGGATCTATTCTTTTAATTTTTTATAATAAATAAAAAAATCTCGTTAATAATAAGAATAAATAGAATAAAATAATATTAAAGTAAAATATTGTTTTTTTTTTCAGTTAAATATCTTTTTTTTACACCTTTTCTATTTTTTTTTCCTTTCTACTAAAAGGAAGTTTACAGTGAAAAAAAAAGGCATAAGAAGATGCAAGAAGGGGGAGGAGTTTGACTAATGAAAGGTGTGAATGAATTGAACAGAGCCCCAAAGTGGGTGCAAGAAAAACGTATGCAATCATAATTAAACTGTTTTATTGAAAATGACTTTACCCGTTAATTGTTCTTATTTTCGCTTTAGCGTTTGGAACAAGCCAAAACAATAACTTAAAAACACTCACCGAACTTAAGCAAATTTTTTGATGTTATCAAGTGGGTCACACCTACCACAATGCACAGTTCTTCAACCGTCAGTTGCTTTGTTTACCGTCAACTTCTTTTAGATATATTACAGCACAACATCGAAAGAAAGTTTCAGACATTCAACAAACACAATCAATGAAATCATTCATTGGAGATGAGATCTTGGAAATTGGAAGAAACATGGGTTTTCTGTGCCTTCCTCAACCCAATACTATACTGCCTTTCTTCATCCACATGGTATAATAAATGCCACCCAACACTCTTTTCAGCAATCACAACACAGGCAAGAAGCTTGCTGTTTCCTCCTCTCCTTCAAAGAATCCAAGAGCATTTACAAACTTGCACTTTCAAAATGTTAGTATTTTCTATAACTCTAGAAGCTAATAGGGGTTAATTAAAAAAAAAAAAGGCATAAACAGAAAGAGAAGGATGTAGGTTCATTTTGTTGTCTTATCTGAAAGATACCAGGCAACGAGCATGCAAAGAATTGGCGTGTTGTACTTTCTCAATTACCATAAGGAAACTGAAGCAGTGTAAAAGACAAACTACCTAAGAGACAAAATAATAAAGATGGGAAAAACTTCATCTATCACTATCTCTTTTCACATAATGCCATATAGAGAAGACCAAGATAGACACCACTCACATGCTCCTCTTAAAGGATTAACGTCTTTCTCATCTGATCACACACCGTTCACTTGTTATAATATTTTTAGAACACAAACTACTGAAATAACTATGACTAGTAGTTAAGTTCTTAAGTTCTCAACTGTCAAACTAGTAATCAGAAAACAACGGCATTATGAGGAAGAAAACTCAGCTTCTGCAACAAATATATCTACAACAAATATATCCTGTTATCACTATTTTTTTTGTTACAATCTTAATAAGAATGATGAGCTCTTGTCAATGGCAAAGAATATGAAATAAAGCTGAGAAAAAATTGAGACTAGGAAACCAAATTAGCAGCACTTGGAAAACAATTATGGTGAAAATTTACAGTTAAAAAAGTGAAAATCAAAATTACATTCAAGAGTGCCAGATTCCACTCAACATACTGCGGAACCGGTTTGTGGTTAGCTTCCTGACGAGCCTCTTGGCATCGGAAGAAACCTCAGCTTCTGCAAGCCTCTCTATGTTTTTGGCATACCCGGAACTCACAATTTTCTTCCTGCCACTGTTGCAGCTTGTTAGTGACATCAAGATAGAGATCAACAACTTTTTATTGCCAGAATTTCCCTCCCCTGGATCCAGCAATTGCAGAAGAAGGGTAATGTTTTGGTCATCCTGCACAAACCTCTTCCTATTTTTAGCCACCGTAACCATGCCAGAGAGTGCCTCTGCTGCCATTTCACGAACTTCAAACGATTCCGCATTTAGAAACTTCACAAGCTCAGCCATGAAGCCGGCATCACCTAATGCCTTCTTGGCCTCCTCCGATGCTTCACACAATCTAAACGCTACCTTCAGCCCCAACTCCTGAATCGATACCTCCCCATTTCGAACATAATACATCAACTGATCCACAAAGCCATAACTCAGCAAAAGACTAACACAACTGGACGAAGAAAAACACAAATTCTCAATAGCCCTCATCACAACCTCTCTTGTTTTAGACGAGCACGTCCACAATGGATCCAAAACACGCAGAAGAACACGAACCCCTCCTTCTCTAACCACCATCTGCCTAACCAACTCATCACCAGAAGCAATGTTTTGAATCAACTCAATAGAACTAACTTGAACTACTTCATCCCTAGACCTCACAAGCTTCACAAACGTGGAAACCACACCCTCCTCAACCATAAACCTCTTGATTTCCTCAACCCCACAAAGATTCCGCAACACCCCACAAGCAGGACCAATCAATTCTCCTTTACACTCTCCGCTCTCACAAATCCTCAACAAGACTGTTACACCTCCATGAGCTGAAACACTCCAAGCATTATCTGAATTCTCAGTCAGTCTACACAAACATCTCACAGCAGCAATCTTTCCCACTTCACTCCCACATTCCAAAATCCGAATTAAAGGACCAATAACCCCAGCACCAACCAAAACCCCTTTATAATAATTAAAACCTGCAACGACAGAAACAACCTTGGCTGCCTCCTCAACAATCTCAACCTCATCACAACCCAGAAAATCCACCAACAAGTGAACAAACTCAGAAGCCTCAACAACCAATTTCACATACTTATCATCCTCCACAACAACTTCATGCAGGTTCATCAACGCTTGCTTCCTGATACCCAAATCACCAACCTTCATTCGAGTCATTAAATCCCTTAAGTAGAACCTCATGTCATCTTTGCAAGCTCCAAAACCAGGCCGTGAAACCACAACAGCGTAGCCATGCATCGACACACGCTTCTTGAATATCTCAGATAGCTTCTTCACGTGCGCTTCCAACTTCCCCAAAGTCACGTCTAAGTCGCTCTGCATCAAGAGCTTCCCGCTGTAGGACAGATCCAAGCACCGCCTTGCCAGCTCGTGGCACTCATCCACCGTGCCTGTTATCTCCGGGATCTCGCTTGACAGTGAAGTGGAGTCGCCGGCGACGAATGCCGAACAGAGCTCCTCCAGCCTACTCCGAATAAGTTGCCACTTTCCGGCGAAGACTCTGATGGAGAGAGAGAGGGAGATAAGGGAAGAGATGAGCGTGATAACCCGCCGGTGACCGGAGCCGGCGGTGTCAGCCATTTTAGTTCTCAAAACAAACTCATTTGGTTTTGTGCGTTGGAATTTCTCAGTAACGATGTAGGAAGAGAGAGAATGTAATATGGTTCTGACTTCAGATCTAAACTTATCCTTAGATTGCAGTTCACAGAAAGTTGGACTCTTCTCTGTTTATTTACTGGAATACCCTTTTGAGCTACTCTGTGAACTGTCTTCTCCTCCTTTTTCTTCAAATAATTTTTTCTTTTTTCTTCTTATCACTCTCTATATAATGTCTTGATTTGGTGCTTCAGGTGAATTTGTCTTACCGTATCTGGTTACTCAAAAAATTAAGACATACGGATCAGCAAAAAGATAAGGGAGGATTACACAACCATAAGAAAATTACCTCATTAAAAAATCTGAGCTAATTATTCAATATATACAATTTTTAATTGTTTTATAGCATCACATAACGTAATAGTATGCAATTTTATAATAAAACATAAAACTAAAATAAATAGTTTATTCTTTTAATCATTGAATTTACAGGACTAAGCCAGATTAGTATTTATCTTTTATAATTGCAAAATGCACTTTTTCTAGTAAGTATCTTCTACATGCCTGTGGAAGTTATTACTTAACGGTTATTTAAGTAAGAGCAGAAGTTATCAGTTTACTGCTACTTTTCTGTAAACACCATGGCAGGAGTCATACTTTGCAGGTACTCTCATTGCACCTTGCAGTAACCAAATTAACCTTTTTATTTTTCTTACTTTTCATGATCCTTCAGAAAATTGGGATCTCGGGTTAGGGAGAGTAATAGTAATCCTACTGCATGATCTCGATATGGAACAGGTTACAAAGTTGGACCCAGAAGTTGTATTTTGAAGCATTTATTCGTATATACTATTGAAGCAATACAACTTCTATGGTAGTCAGTTTTATGAATTTACAGTCAAAATTAGTATGAAGAACGTGCTTTTGGCATCAGAATGAAAACTAGTGGTTTTACTTTTACCTTTTTAACACCATGAACATGATTTGTTGACAGCAGAACATGTTTCCAAAGTCAGATGTATTTGTTATCTAACTAGCTTGTCTTGAATTCATGATTTTGTTCGTTTTTCTGAGACAAGGGCAGTGTGACTTCTCCGATATCTTTAAAATCAAATAAAAGAAGTTATGTATCTTTCTTTAGCCTTGTGGAAGTTATTAACGAAAGGATTTACTATCTTTCTATCAACTACAGAGTTTACATATATGTCAGACTTATGATTGAAGTCAAACTCAAACATTTACAATTTAGAACAACGTGTTGTATTTATTCAATTCAAAACATTGATCACTAAATTGATATACTTAAAAAAATGGACCTAGTTTGCCAGTGGTCCAACTATATCCAGTGCATAGTTTCTGCAATTGCATGAAATAAATCATCAGCATCTTAAATATAGCTTTTACTGCATTGTGATAATAAATTTGTGGAGAAAAAAGACCAACTGCTAATCAAATGGAGAAACTGGAATGAAGGATTAGAACAGTGTTTGAATTATAGTTGAGAGAGAGAGAGAGAGAGAGGGTATGAAGTGTAAATTAATTAATAAAATAAACAGAATAGATGGAAATGCAGATGGACCACAGTGTAATAAGGACATAGCTTTGATTTGGAAAGCAAAAGGCAAAGAAGAAGAGGGAGCTTTCAATGGCCTTGGAATGGGAATGACACGACCACACTGCACACACCCCACCATGTGAAACAATCTCCTTTAGCCTTTGTATTTGCCTTCAGCCACCACTGACCTTTCACATTCAAAGTGGAAGTGACCCTCATAACTAATTACCAAAAGTAACTCTCTTTTCCTAACCTTTTCGTAGCTTGCAAACGGATTCCAACCCCCACCGAACAACATTAAGCAATCAAATTTCAACCCTTTGATCAGCTCCAAATACGAAGTCAGATAAAATCAAATGATGCTTACATCTAAAAAAGTGTGCATATTTTCAAGAGACAAAGGGGGTGTTGGTTCACGAGAGAGCACGAGAAGAAGGTCCAAATGGTACAGGCCACAGACCACAGGCTCAAAACAAACAAAAAAGGGTAAATTAAAAGCTGCCCATGTCATTATAATCCCCAAAAAGCATAAAGATATTGACCAACCATCCCCCACTAACAAAATCTTCCTTTGCAAATTTTATGCCTGTTTACTATAGCAACAAAATGAAGAGGTAAAGAAGCATTGGTACGTGACAAATGGGAAACTGGTAATAGGTAAAAATAGAAACAAAAAACAGACGGTGATTTTGGTGCAGAGTTTCAGCACTGTCAAAGGATAAAATTGTGATATGATGAATGCAACTAGAATACTGCATATAGTATTCTTTATACCAGAACTTCGGTTTAGCAGGTCTAAATTACTAAAAGCTATTCGTTTGGTATTGTAGAAAGGCACTGTGCTCGTAGGGTCCTGCTGGTTGAGTGGGGGAAAACAACTCATTGGAAAATACATGTTGCTGCCCATGCAACATAATTGCAATTTCAGTTCTGCACATGTCTCAATTCGAGGGCAAGGAACCCCATTTCTTGCATATATGCCAATTTATCTTAGAAGCAAAGTGGAACCCTTTGCTCTAATCTCATATCTTCATTCATTTGTGCTCTACTTTGCCTAAGTTACTTTACATCATAATCAATACATCTACCTAATAATTCAATTTTAGTTCCCTAAGGTTTTCTCCCACTTCTCAATGTATTGTGTTTTGCAAGATCAACTAGTAATAATAATCATTGATCATCATTTTCAATTTCAATTTCAATTTCACTGTTGAACCTAAACAAAAGAGAATTACTGTCTAACCCTTCTACTCGTTAGTGAAGAAGAACAATGTGCTATTCTGTTTCTTTTCCACTCATGCTAGGTGCAGAATCTCATTAGATTATATGCAAAAAGCAGAGCATTGCAATGCTACCTTTGAGTAGGCACGAAGTGAAATTCAAGAAAGCAGAGAAAGTTGAAAATACCTTAGCTTTGAAGAGAAAATATCCTGTGCTCTTCAACTCAGTGGAGGGGTATCCTATATGAAAAAATGGGAAATAACATTACCATTATAGATTGATTACTGTGTTTTTTTGGATGTAGTCTTAATTCAGTAAAATAAATTACGCAATCATTCCACTGATATCAAATGTTTATATACAAATTGGTCAATTATTATCACGGCTAATTATTTTTTTGTTCAAGCAATCAAACATGACTTGAATAACGAAAACGCCAAAACATTGAACATGATGCACATGGATTGGTAATTAATGCAGATATATTGGTTTTAAACTGCTTAAAACTGTCATTAGTATGTTCCTTCCTAATGCTTGAGGTATTTTATATTTATGTGTTGAACAAAAGACACGAGTTCAGATCTGAGAATCAGCACGTTATCACCTTGATGTGATGTATTAAAGGAGTTAAATCACAATCAATTCCTGCTTCTTATGGACCCATATAATTGACGAAACCTAAAAACCAAAAAAGGTGAATACGAAACTGACCCCTCAAAGTATCAGTGCTGGACTATTGCTTCTGTAATCTAATCACTTTCACATCAACCCTTATACAATTCACTTAGAAAAATTGTATCTTTCATCTCCCAAAAACACCCTAATACTTTTTTCAAATTTAAACAGCCTTCACTTCCATCGTCCTGATTATTGGTACAGAAAATTTATATTTTTTCCAGTTTTTGTTCATTTAACCACTTGCCAGGTAAATATCTGACATATATGTATGCAGGAATGAAGCAATCATGATTTCCATGAATCAGAACGGAGAAATATTTACAGTGTGAGTAGAACATAAGTGTAGACACATGCATCAAACCCCAATGCCTATTCACCAGTTTGACTTATGCAGATGATAATTAATGGTTATGGACCAGTTGCAGTGCTTGATATTAAAACTTATACTACCAGAAAACGATGTGTCTCTGTGGATGATGCATGGATCCTGCATAATCCAAATATCATACAGTTATTATTAGTTGCAAATTTGAATAAGACGGTTTGCCAAACCTTTGATTACCTCTCATAATGCGCCAAATGGTGTTATCTACAGGGAGGAGTGTGCTTGTTAATAGATAGTTGATTACAGCAAGATTAAATACTAAGCATGCATCTGGTGGTAACAACCATTTTTAGTTTAAAATCACAGCATTAAAGTAATTAAATAATTAGAAATTACCTGGTGAATTGAGCTCATAAATGTGGTACCGGATTCAGGTCATCGTTGTATGGAAAGTGATTGATTAAAACAGTGAACAGAGGACCAATGCATCCATGATCACTTGAAAATGCTCAACATGGCTGATTTTTTTTCTCACTCTAGCCAATATGTACATGAATAGCAAAGTTTTATAACAAGTTAAACTTGGATGATCAGAAAACTAAATTCTAACTTCTTATTTCAATGACTTAAAAACCGAATTATATTTTTGTTTTTTAATGATTTTTGTGAAAATATATATTAAAAATCTTAAATTATTTTCAAAAATAGTTCAAAGCTAAAACGGTTTTTGAAAACCCTATTTTAACGGTTTTTAAAAACCGATTAACATATTTTTTTAAATTTTATTTTTAATTTAAATATTAATAAATAATTAATTTATTTTAAAATTTTAATACTATTTTTTAAATTACTTTTATTATAAAATTTAAATAATATTTAATTTATTTTAATATAAATTAACAATATTATAATAAATATTATAACAATATTGAAATAAACTAAATATTTTTTAAATTTTGTAATAAAAATAATATAAAAAGTTTAATAAATTCAAAAAAGTTATACTAAAATATTAAAATAAGTTAATTATTTATTAAAATTTAAATTAAAAAACAGAATTTAAAAAGAAATGTTTAAGGGTTTTCTAAAACCCTTTAATATTTTTTTAAAATTTTATTTTTAAATTAAAATTAATAAATAACAAATTTATTTTAATATATTAATATGATTTAATATCTCATAATATATTAAATCGAATTCTATCCTCTTATAAAATTGTGTTATCCATATAAATATTGGTTACATTGAGAAAAAAAAATCCAACATGACTAGAGTTTTCTACATGAGCAAGTTTCTGAAAAATATAGTGCTCTATAGATACGAATTGCATTTTAACTTTAATAAGCTATTTTTTAATTAATTTTGGGTTTATATTTAAAAAAAAAACTTTGTGAATGTTGCCTTTTTCACTCTAATTTTTATAAAAGTGCTAATTATTTTTTAGTGTTTATAAATTTGTTATTTTTATTTTACTTATTACAATATTTTAATTTAATTTCAATAAATATTTTTTTTTTGTTTTATTACATGATAACAATATTTACTGATATGATATTTTTTATAACATCATTATTTATAGTGCTGACTTTTCTTAGAACTTGAGATGTAATCATATTATTATGTGATGATGTCATTGTCTAGTACAAAGAGAAGTTTTGCCATTACACAAGGAATATGTGTATAATAAAACATATTCCACAGACTTCACTATAAAATAAAACACTTATTCAATAAAAGTAAATTGCATTAACTTCAATTTGATTTCTCGAACACAATTGACTGTGTTTAAAATATAAAATCTATCAAGTTATTTCATTGGTGTAATGTCATGTATTTTATGTGATGTTCAATATATTCTAACTAATGAAAGTTGTGTTTTGTTGTTTAAAAAAATCATTTTTATCATTTTTCGATGTGATAAATTTGTTACATTTTTAATATAGCTAATACTTTATAGGTTTTTATTATTTTTAAATTAAATTAGAGATGAGTTGATAGCAAGGTATGAAAAATATACAAAGTATCTTGTGATACTAGTTAAAATTTGTAATACAAAAATAATTGAATAAAAAATGGGAAAAAGTATGATGAATTAACCAAATTCTGGCAACAAGGCCAGAAGAGCAATGGGTCAGGTCAGGGTCATGCTTTTCAAAATTTTCTTTGGGCTGAGCAATAAAAAAAGCTTCAATTTTACCGTTGACCAAATCAAATTTCTCTCTTTCTTTTTAGTGTTTGTTCTCTTTTCTGTTTTCTTGACTTAGACAAGTCACCATCCACCCACCATTTACCCCAAATATTGATTTCCAATACAAATCTTCAATTTATTCTTTTGAAATTCTCACATTAATTAAAAATAAAAATAATTTACAATATATAAGGAAATATAAACTTTATTAATGTTATCTGAAATTGATTCAAATTTAAAATATATTTCTTAATATTCCTTTTCAAAGTCAATAATAATAATAATAATAATAAAATAAAAGACAGACAATAGTCATCAGTCATCGATTACATTATTATAAAATCATAAAAACATTCTTTATGAACAAGGAACTAAAACAAGTTTTTTTCTGATTCCTGTCACTTAAGTTAATTTATCATTTAACAATAATAATTACACATTATATTCATTACAGGTTAGTAAAATTTAAAAGATAAAGATACAGTGTTTAAATTAGTCCATAAACTCATTTTTAATTTTAATCATTCAAACATAAATTATATATATATTTAAATAAATTATTTATTAATTTAATAACTTGAAAAAATGAAATAGTTTGAGATTAAATTATAATTTTTTGTAAAATGCATGGTTTATATCGTAATAATTGAAAATACGATATGAAAATATAATCTCAATTTCATTAGAGGAAATAGTATGTACATTGTAAATCCTTCTTATATTATTACTTATTCGTAAATGATCGTATACGATAGATTATTATTAGTTTTCAATAACTACTTAACTAATTATGCTTACCATAATAAAACATAAAATAACAAAATCTAAGTTAAAATCACAAAAATTGACTACGCTAAATCATAATTAACCCTGTTTGTATCTTCTTAAATACTGTCTACGCTAAATCACTCGCTATTCGAAAATTGACAATACAAAACAGAAAATGCGTTCAACTTTTCCCGGTTCCTTCAACAATTTGTTAAGGAAAATTATATTTTCACACAATTAGTGTGACACCATAAGTTTGGGGGGAAAAACTGAATATGTGAATATGTTTTTTTTTTTTTCTAAAAGGAAACTTCTGCAAGATGTAATAAAAATGACACTTAGATAATTTGCTAAGTACCAAAATTTCAACCAAGTTGCCAGCAATTCGCTACCAAATTGGACAAATGGAAAAAGAACAAAGTTAATTATGAAAACTGGAAATATTGAGTATTGAAAGAACAGCACCTAAGATCTCTCAAAAGAAACTTCATCAGCAAAATTCGGAAACCAACTAATGCAACGACTATGATACCAAAAACAAGGGAGTATTCAACCTTGAGTTTCCAAATGGTGAGCGTGTCTCAGATGTTCGAGTTCGGCAGTGAGTGAATCTTCTTACTTATTCAAAGAATTAATGGAATTGAAAACAAATTTCAGTAAATGAAATTCATGATCAACGAGCTCTGCCACGTTGCCAATGCAAGACTCTGAAAGTAATGAGTTCCCTCATATGCTACTCGAGTCCCTTCCAAAAATAAAACGTCTTGTCCAGTCTGAAACTACCAATGCTTTTGTGCGCCAGCTTACTTGCTTGCTGTTCAAGGGATTGATTGAATCTAAATAACTTGCAAATAATAATGTCCCAAAATTGAGGCAACTTTCGTGAATATCAAAATGGTAAAGGAGCACAGTACCTTGCATAGACAGAATACCACAGCCATTGACTGCTATGACCAATTGAAACCCAATCTCCAGGAAGCTGAGCTGCTGTCTTCTCTCCTCCCAAAGGAGCGAATTGACCCAAATGCTTGTACCTTGGGTAGGAAAGGAAAACGTGCTAATGAGTAAAATATTGATAAATGGAAAACCCTGACACCTTAATCAATGTAAACATAATTGCGCAAACGGTGGGAGCTTGGGAGTTAGTTTGATCATGTATTGTACCTAAAGGGTTTGAACCGATGGCGACCTTCTCCCCTGAACCTGAGAGGACCTTCTGGATTTTTTTCACACTCTTCCATGCGGTTAAAACATGTGGCTAGGTAAGTGCCTTGCTGAGATGCAACCTGTCGTGAACTTTCACAAGTTTAATGACGTATCACTGAGAAGCATGCAACTTATAGTGTTGTAAATACCGCAAGCAAATATAAGACATGAACCTGGGCTGTAGCAGGAAGAAATTTCATTTGAGAATCCACTTTGGAAAGTGCTGTTGTAAGTTCTTCGATATTCAATTCAATTGATTCCTTTTTATCATCCCCCTTGACATCCTTCAATAAATCAGCAATGTTGCGCATCTGTTTATTCTTCAGGTATAGCTCAACCTGAGGGTATCTTTCACCGATGTCTTTCATGGCCTCTTGAAATTCTTTAACCGTCAGTGTTCCTGACTTGTCTTTGTCTGCCTTCTTAAAGATCGCCGTAATATCATCCTGAAATGGCAATAATAAAATCATGTTTAACAGACAGGTAACACACGAATAACTGAGTAACTGCTGATTAAGCAAAAAGTGCAATTTGTTTTTTATTTCATAGAAAATATAATTTACAACAACAAACAGAGCACAGAAACTGCAGAAATAAAAGCAAGGCAAAAAAATTGCACTTTTGATGCTCCAAATGTCAATGGATAATAATGTCACGCCACGTAGACCCTAGGAAGCAACTTGATCAAATATGTGATGGAAAAAATAGTGTTTGTATAAATTACCATGACTTTTCGCTGGTTTATCGTAGCACAATCACCGAGCGCATAGACATTGTTGCACCCTTCAACTCTCAACCATTCGTCGGTAGCTAGAGCACGCCTACTAGCCTGTTCACAAGAGATAATGCTGATCTAATGGCAAATGATTGCAAATTTTCTATACTGAATGATAGATTCAAACTACTAAAGAAACATGACTCGGAACTATGATTTAGCACGGATACAATGTCCAATTTCTCAGTACCACACCTGGCCGATTTGAGTCATAAAATCTTTAATAAATGGACGAGTACCGATACCAGTTGACCAGACTGCCATTCCATACGGTATTGTCTTAATCTCTCCTCCACTTTTCAGTTCTTTGGTGGAAATTTCTTTCTCAGATACCTTAACAACCATGGATCCTGTTTTCACATCAATCCCATCTCTTCGAAACTTGTCTTCAGCAAAAGCAGTGATTCTCTTGTCAAACCTATGAGAATAGCAATGGAACATATCAAGTGTTAAAAACTAAATGTCAAGATTCAGACATCAATACTCCTTCCATATAAGTATAAGTAGCATTTATATGCTGTATTTAGATTGGTTATACGTGTAGACTTGTACACGTGTCTTGAGCTTTCAAAATTACTACGCTATTTACCATAATACCATGTGCACGTGGGACAGTAAGAAAATGTGTTTAGTTTGGTTATAAACGTCAATGCATGGTCCAATTCCAACAGCTAAAACTTTCAATCCATTACTCCTCATTTGCTGAACCATGAAATAATGGTTTTGAGCAGCTAAATTGTGCAGAAAGCTTTCAACAAAACAACGCCATCAAATATGCGCGGCTAAAAACCATGTAATACTTTTGAATGCCTACTCACAAAAATAGCAACCTCTATGACTAGACAGTGTATCAGAAGTTCTTAATAATAAGCAAAAAAAAAACGGTTAACATCACATCCTTACATGCCCAAAATATGATCTGCGGCCTCCAGAAGAGTAATTTTAACCAAATCTTTTATCCCAGGATATAAACGGACCAAATCCTCATTGACAAAATCATGAAGTGAGGCTGCAAACTCCACTCCAGTTGGTCCACCTCCAACAATAGCAAAATGCAGAATTCTCTTCTTCTCATCTTCACTTACATCGGGCAAATTTGCTCTCTCGAAGCAGTCAATAACTGTTCTTCTAATCTTTTGAGCATCTTCCACTTCCTGCACTCATAAATAAGATATTCAAATCCAAAACCATGTAAAAAAAACACAGAATGGAGTGAACCCTTTAGTCATCGTGCATGATAACAACAACGGATTTGATTCCTTCCCTCTTTCACCTGACTGTTTTTATTAACTTATTAAGTTTTTCTTAATATGCTGTATACTATAAAATATGATAGAAGTAATAAAAAAAATGAAGTTACCTTCAAAAAATGGCAATTCTCCATAACTCCTGGAGTATTAAATGTGTTGACATTAGCGCCCACGCCGATTATTAAGTAGTCATAATCCACCGCGAATTCTTCTTTTCCATTCAAATTATTGTTCAAACTTGATCGGCAGTAAACTTTCTTATTTTCTGCATCAATCTTGAAACATTCGGCTTCACTGAATTGTACATCCACCTTTTTCTGCTCAAAAGAAAACAAGAGAAAGCCATAGTTGGTTGTGGCCCTGGTCTCAAGAATCTTCTATAAAGCTAGTGAAAAACACGACATAAAGAAAATTGATTAACTGGAAATCAAATTACCAGAATCCGCATCTCCTAACAGTAACCGGTGAAAAACTAACATCGTCGTGGAGTTCATTATGAACTACACTCGTTAGTGTACACAACAGAAACCGATTAGAGAGGAATGGTATTCTCCGGACAACAATGAATGTAAATCATACAATCAAGTTATGCAACCAGACACCAGTTTCATCACACTTACAGATTTAGAAAAAGAAAACTCAATACATCACTAATAAAAAATATTTTTCATTTCAAATTTATAATATTTGGACTGTTTGACCTTTGTCCCCGTTACACATAAAGAAAGCTTGAAAATCATTGAAAATAATCTTATTATTTGATATAAATCAATTAATAAAAATAAATAAATTACAGAACTTAATAAAAAAATATAAAGTTTAAAATATTTCATTCAATTATAATTACTCACATCTATCATAAATTTAAAAATTAATTAATAATAATATCTTAAATAGAATATCATTAAATCATTTTATTCTTATCAATTTGACCAAAATTATTACTTTATTTATCATGAAAAATTTAGAAAAAGGTAAAAGGAAACATCATGGATAAAAAATACAAACAATTGAAAAATGTAAGCTAGAAAAAAAAATGCACACTATTACTACATTTTGTACCGCGTGTATAGCCTATAAACATGCGGCCGGAAGAATGCTACTTTAGTAATTTACTTATAATTTATTTTATAATCGTTTAAAATTTCTTAAAACTTATATAATAAATATTATTTAAAAAATAAATAAAAATATATTTTGACACGTTTTCCGAAAAAAAAAAACCGCTTTAAACTAAAATACTATTATATTTTATAAGTGGGTTTTTTTTAATAGTGGGTTTGAATAAAATAGAGAAACATTAACACAGTTTCGAATTATTATTTCTGAAAAAAACTAAGACGAAACAGTAAATAAAATGTCATGGTCTTTTAAATCATCACCTTCTTAAAAATATTGCGGATGGGTTCAACAATGCTGCGGGCTTCAACGGTGCCGCAGGTAACGCTAGGCAGCAAAGGAGTGAAAGCAAAGTAGTTCCGCGGCGAAACTACTTGAACCTCGTATTTCGGATTGTTGAGATTCTTCAAGAAACTTGTGGCTGCCCAGCCAGTTCCCAGAACCACCACTTTTTTCTTCTCGGTAATTATCTCCTCAGGTGCAACACTCTCACCATAAGCCAAGAGACCACCACCACTGCATCAACCATTCACATCAATGTTTATATACATATGTATATATACATACATACATATATATATATATATATATATATATATATATATATGTGTGTGTGTGTGTGTGTGTGTTCATCATAAATGATGGATCTATATATATTACGGTTTACATTCAACTTGCAAATTAATCCGAACGAATCCCGTAAAATTGCTAGAGTAGAACAGAGTTGCCTTATAAGATTCAACTAGTAAAAGTGAACAGCTAATGTTTCTGACATTCCAATATCGAAAAATATGTTTCATATTCACTGCAATGCAGGGATCTAGCCTTTTCAGTTCTTAAAACAAAAGGAAAGTGTGAAATTCGCTGTAAAGAAATGGTAGTATGAAAGTAGCACGATCACAACACAACGGTTACTAAGTGATGAAAAAGATAATAGCGAAAAACAAGATTAATAAAGAAGTTAAATGATATCACTGTATACCTTACGGCGGTGCAAATCAGCACAAGCTTAAAACGCGACTGGTTTTCACGGAAAGCGCTAGAGAGACGCTGCAAGAAAGAGACGCTAGACATTTTTTTTTTTCGCAACAAGAAATGCGTGTCCAAAACTGCAGGAAAGGAAAAGAAGAGAGAGAGAAAAAGAGAAAGAGGATGGAAGACGAGAGCCAAGAAAACGGGAATGCGATTTTAGGGCTACGAAGATGGTGTCATGACGGTTTCATACGTTTGTGCTGAGATTTGTCAGATTTGCCCTTTTCTTTGACTTGGCGGACAAGTTTAGACAGCGGGAATGCGAATCACGACTCCGTGTTTATTTTATTTCTTTAATAGAGAAAAAGAATTTGACGCGTCCGTACTAATGGGGAAACTTGGTTTGGTGGAGCAGCGTGCCCTTCAGATCCGCCTGATTAAAGTGGAGGCAGATCTGATCATTCCATGTTTATTGAATGTTTGATAAAGAAAATTAAAAAAAAATAAGTACATAAAATATTAGTTAGAATTATTTAATTATTTGTACTTAATATAATAATAATAAATATATATCATTCTTAATGTGTATAATAATAAATTATATATATATATATATATTGAAATATTAAAGCCTTGGTATTTAAATATTAAATGATATTATACATAGTTTTAGGATTCTAGACGTTAGGTTAGGAAGAAGGAAGATAGCATATTCGCATCAAAGAAGTGACCTAAAAATGTGGTTGAGACGAGTGCAGTGTTTGACCTAAAATCTGTTAACCAAACTGTCCTTAATAAATGGAGGCGGCAAAAGCTACAAAATTGGAGAATAGCTATTGACCAAAATTGTTATTTACTTCTAATTTCTAGAAGAAAGGTTACTTTTTTTAATGTCTGGCGGAGTAGAATCTACCAGACAGAAGCGCACATAATATTTAATAAATCATAAGGTGGGGATTAATAGAGAGGCATATAGGGCTTCTTTCTCACTAATATTGCATAAAAGATAATATTAAATCATAGGTTTCTGATATGGTTTACTACCACTAAACAAATCAAGTGTGAATGGTCTAGCGTTTGAGCACTGGTAAATGATACCGCTAAACGTCAAGCAAAAATGCAAGAGCTTTTAGGCTGAATGTCATACTTTGTGCTAAGTTTTCCTGTTATAGAGTTTGTGTAGATTTTGTGTTTGATGAATCATGAGTTGTCTTGAGTGGTTTTAAATAATTTAGATATTTGTTTATTTGAAATTGAGAATGATTATAAACTGTGATATGATTGTGAATGTGGGTGATACGTTGTATTTGAAGTATTTTAAGAAAAAGTTCTTATATTGATTATGTATAGTGTATGTATTAATTATAGAACTCTCAGTGAGAATTATCTTGACATTTGTGAGAAAGGTGGGATATGTCATGTAAAGTAATAAAAGTTCTTTAGTTTAGTGGTTGGTTGTTTATTATTTGTAGATATTTTATGAATTAACTTTGTGTGTGATATTTGAATAGACAAATTGTTTCAGCATATAAGTATTGAATTTTTATAATTTGATATCAATACATATATTTAAATAATTAAATTTATAATTAATATTTAGATGTCTAAGACTTATTTAATTTATTCGTGTTTCACATAAATTGTATGTATGTTATTTAGTAAAAATTAGTCTATTTTTTTTTTGTGTTTTACTTTTTTTTTTTTTTTACTATCATCACCTTGATAATTTGAGTAAATAAAAAATTATATGTGGAACAAGTGTTGAGTGATGGTAATGGAGGTATAAAGCTTTTAATTTCTCTATATATATTTGTCTTTTGATAAATTCTATCATTACATTTTAGTTTCAGGTGTAATAAAACTCTTTATAATAATATTAAAACTATTAAAATTGGAATGTTGGATTATTTTAAATACTATAATTACGAGAAACGATATCACAAGGAAAAGGTAAAAGACAAAGAGAGAAACTGAATAACAAACAAAGGAAAAGAGAAATGAGGAAGGAAAATGGCCTACACAAAATCCTATACTAAATGAGGACACAGGTAGAAAATAGGGGTGCAAGAAACAATAGTCTAATAATTAAACACTTTCCAAACCCGTTACTTCACTTTTTTTTTTATTACTAGTTAATGTTACACTCACTCAAAATTAATTTTCTAATAAGTTTTCAAATAAAAATATACTTTAACATCACATATTTTCTTTTAGGTTTAATTGCTTATTTTGTTCCAAGTTTTTGCTTAAGTGTGTCAAATTGGTCTATTCTTTAAAAAAAAGTGTCAATTTCGTTCAAAAATAGTTTAAAAGTTTCAATTTTGTCAAAAGATAGTAAAATTTGTTTCAATCAAGTTTCTTTCGTTTTTCTCTCTGCAACACAATTCTTTGTCAGTACTTTTCCTTTGATTTGATTTCAAATTCAACCCTCATTCATCAGCTTCAAATTCCAAGTTAACACCGTTTATAGTAAGGACGTAATTGACACGTTTTTAAAATGATGGACCAACTTGACACACTTAGCAAACTGGGAACAAAACAAGTAATTAATCCTTTCTTTTATACTCAAGAAACACATTGAATCTTTTTTTTTTAATATTTATTAAAAACAAAAGGTTAATTTTAAAAGAAAAATATTATATGGTTTGAACATGTTTGTCACATGGACATGGACATGTCAACATATCAATCCTCAAAAATATATCTATATCATGATTACATATTTAAAATTAGTGAATAAAAATTATTTATTCTTAAAATGTGTTAAGGGAAATCAAAATTGGCTATTAGTGAAATTTATACATTAATTTTCATTTAAAATGATTAAATGGGCATTTCTTTTGTTGATTGAAATTTGACAGCATCTATTTGAATTCAAATATTTTATGCGTAATATTTACTTAATTCAAGTATTTTATAAGGAATATTTACTTGATATGTTTGTTTCAACTCAATTGAATTTAAACGTGTATTAATTTAAATAATAACACACTCAACACCAAATTCAACTATTATAATATAATCGAAAATTAAATTTGTACAACATAAAAAATAATTCAAAATATTTAAAATTTTAAAAATTTATCTAAGTTACACATTTTCATCAATTTTATGAAAATCAACGTAGATGTTAAAACCAAAAGTACAAAATCTTTTATTATAAGCAATACAGAATAAAGAAGTAGACTGCGTCCTTTTTTGACAGTGGAGTTTGGTTTTGATGGTGAAAAACAAAAGTCTAACTGTCCCCAACAACAGGGAAATTCTACCAACATTTTCTTCAATGCTGTCTTTAAAGATCCTCCCAATAATATTTCTCCCACTCTTCTTTTAAACTCTAACTTTTACAATGACTTACTTTCCAAGCTTAAAGTTGTTTAGTTTGCATAACTCCCTGTGTCATATAACCAAGTTTTGCCATTATTTTCGATTATTAGATAGTCTCTTAATGTTGTATTTTGATTTTTATTTAATATTCTCTTTATTTCTGTTTATCCTCATATAATAATAAAAACCACATATTATGTTAAAAAATAAAATAAAGCTTGGTTATTTAATATTAATACAAGTAATTAAACAAATTTACCGACAAACATAACAATCATATCATCCAATTAAATAATATACACTTAATTCAATAATATAAATTTTTAATACTTAATAAAAAATATTTAATCAAAATCCATTGAAAATACTACAATTTATCTATGACTAGAAAGTTAATTAAATCGTTTATTTATTTAAAAATTAAACTTTTATTATTCTCTGTATAATTTAAAACTAAAAGAATTAAATACGTCCTCTACTTCTAATATAGTCAAAATACAGATGATATAATCAAGTGATGAATCATCGTAATATAAAAATAATGGAAAATAAATTTGATATATTTATTTTAAATAATTAAAATCTTAATATTAATTATATGCAGTAAAATATAACACGATTAAAAAAATTATAGTACTATTAGTTTATATAAAATATATCTGTTTTTAAATATTTAAATACAATAAAATATTGTTTATTTATCGTCTATTTGCATAAAATTTGTGGAGCGGCCCTTAAGTCAACTAATGTGAAATGGACAAAACATAAAGTATCGAAGAAAAACATTTTAAAACTTTTTTCCAAACAAATCTTAACATTTGAAATCTCTATAATAAAACAGTTACTATTCCTATAAATATAGAAAATATTATTTTCAGTATTTACTTTTAGAAACGTTGACTTTTCAAGTGTAATTGTTAAATGTATCACAGTAAACTTCTGTCATTAATTCTAATAGAAAAAAAAAATATCAGATGTAATCTGTGACGACGTTTTATCATCTACTGTGTCTAAAAGTGACTATACCCTCATTGTCATCTGTTAAAAAGTGAACATTTATATATTACTGAATTTAAATAGATTAAAACATGTTTTAAAAAAAATTAAAACTCCAAATTCGTGTGAGTTTTAATTTGTCGATAATATTTACTGGTTTATTTATTTATTTTTAAAAAGCAAATGGTTAGAAAAATTGATTAAAATAGGAAAGGACGTGCAGGTAAATTATTACATGTGCCATGTCGTGTGGTGTTGCTTTGCGCTCTTTGTTTAGCCATTCTCTCTAAGAGTTTTGGAGACTCGTGAACAACTTTGATTCATGTGTTTCTCATATCTTTAGTGCAGTAGGTGTAGGTCAGTGGATAAGGTGGTAAAGGATTTCACTAATGCTGTATAAAGTTTAAGGCTGAATTTTCATTGACACTTTTGAATAAAATAAAATAAAAATGTAATACCTGTCACACAATTTTTTTATATATTAAAAACATAAAATTTAAATACATAATTATTTTTTTTAAGAAATGGGAGTGAAACTAATAATATTAATTGTCAAATTTATTTTAATAAAACAATATTATATTTGTGAGGGTGGCATTTGCATAGAAAAGATTGTAAATTTGCTTGGAATTGGACGTCTCCCAACTTTTAACAGCCACACCATGTGCGCTCCCGATGAAATTCCCACTCACATGGCTGTATTTTTAAAATAGGAATCTTCTTTATATACGTAATACATCTTTACTAGTATGAAGATCTCTTTCATTTGTTGCAACTACGGAGAGAAATTTTAAGATAGAGAAATTAATTTAGCAATTTTGAAGTATTTTCATTTATATTAATAATAATAATAATAATAATGATGTGCATATACTATTGTTATGTATTGATGTATGAAACAATAATGTTAGTCATAGTTGGTCACGTCACTCTCCCTCCGTTCGAAGGGACATGCAAGGGCACTTGGAGTGGGGTTGTGTGATGAAGTAGGTGTAGCCTTTCACGCTATTGCAAATGCTACGTTGTAGGAGTGCTTCTAAAGTCCATTTTGGGGGTGCAAACTGCAACAACCTATTATTATTGACTACATCATCCTTCTCTTATCACAATTATCAACCCTTCCAAATTTATTTCTATGCTACTAGGTTTTCAAACTTTTCAAAATCACATTATGACTCCAACAAATTTTAAACCTTTTCATTCCACAACTATAATTCAATTTCAAAAACCTTGACTATATAGAGGAAATCTCACCTATACATTAATTAATGGAGAGACTAATGGAGGGAAGGGGAGGGGGTCTTAGACCTTTAATGACATTTGAATATTTGGGATTAGTGATTAATTCATTGCACTTAAAGCTTTGGCACCAACGAGAGTACAATGATCACGTCCAAAACAGGCAAACTATATACCGTAACATCACATACAAATCCAAAGTACTTCCAAATCTCTAATTTTTCCCCTTTCACTTATCCCCAAAACAAATCCCATAATAATCCACCGTGTTAATTAATGTTTACCATTCATCATTACACTAGTTGCAACAAATCTCACCGGAAAACGGGTCATCTTCGCCGGAAAATTCCCTGCGCCTCGTCGGAGAAATATCAATCTCGATCAAATTCTCCTCCTCGAACTGAAACCCCACCTCCCTCTTCTTGCAACCGTCCAGAGCTATTTCGATTAACCCTTCTCTGTCTTCCTCGTCCCACCGGAAGCACGTGTTATCGGTCCCCGGAAACCCGCTTTCCGACGAGCTGTCGGAGTCGGTTTCAGGGTAGTACCGTGATAACGACGGGTACCTGAAAATTCCCTCGCCATGATTCCCATTCTGATCCTGCTCTGTTTCTTCACCTTCGTATATAACCTCCAACGGCGCTTTCACGTTCCATTCCATGAAAGACTCGTCAAGACGCGAACTTGACCGCAAACCCGCTTGTGAGTTGAGCTGTATTTGAGATTCGCTGGTTACCCACCTGTAAACATAGTCGAGAGAATCGGCTTCCGTCGGTTCAATGGGGTTCCCCTGTTTCTCATCTCTGTTTCCCCTGTTTTCTTCGGTGGCAATGGGTTCGCGTTCAACAGGGACTTTGTTCTCTTCATTTTGAGACCTCTGAATTGCACCGAGACGGAGAAGGAGGAGCAATAGAAGCCCTGAGAGGATGAGAACTGGCGACAGAACTATCTTCCAGAAGAGATGAGGCAAATAAAGGAGAATCAAGAAACAGAAAGTGAGAATGCATGAAAACAGAGGTTGTGAAGAGTGAACAGAGAGAAAGGAAAGTGTTTCGGTGCATAAGAAGTTGACAATGAACTTGATTTGTAGAAGAAATTTACTTTGATCCTCCATTAGCCACAATTATTGTTGCTAATTACTTGGCATAAGATAACTAACAAACTATGATTCGAAGAGTAAGAGGTGGTGATAAGAACAGCAAAGCCATGAGGGAAGTGAGAAAAAGTGAGAAACAGATTGGTGAAAGGGAGCACTGTAGAGGAGGGCTTAGACAGGGTGTAGTGTGGGGTTTATAAGGCCTTTTTTGCGTGAGAAGAAGGCATGGAATAATAGAAAGAAAGGGGAGTGGTCCTTCTTGTGCAAAAACCAAGACGATCTTTTATGCATACACGAAAATACTACAAATCCAACCTAAAAAGTTGTTATGCTTTTACACTTCTCAAACTCATCACCATTTTAATTAATCACTGTATTAAGCTCCGTACTGGTTTTAGGTTTTTATTCATGGAATCTATTCCCTTTTTTCATTTCAATTACCAATCCAAGAACTTGGTTTCAGCTCCAAATGGCGGTAACTATTTCATTGTTTTTCGTTATTACTTTACATAAATGTTAAACTTTACCCACAACCACATGCCCTGCCGCCTAAACACTCCATTTTGGGTAAACTGCTTCATTCAAACAATAAGTCTATAAAGTAATTTGGGTATATGCAAGGATTTAATGATAAAAACAGAAGTTTAACAGTTTAAACCTAGAAAGAAATCAAATATATCGACTTAGTATAATTAAGGATTTAATGAATTGAAAAACGCTACTTGCAATAAAATAAAATATAACACACTAGAAGTAATGATTTTTTTTTTCTCTATCATTATTTATTAAAGTTAAATCAATGTTGAGTTAAAAAAACAACACCCATAGTTTTTGCCTTACATTTATTTTTATGATGATAGGTCCAGTGTCCATTAGTTCAACAAGTTTAATTTTAATAGAATCGTTAATTTTCTGATAAGATCACATGAGTAGGAAATAAAAGGATTTTGAAAAGTTAAAAAAAAAATGATATAATACTTTTAGCTAATCAAGTTCTATTCTATAGCTTTTTGTTAAAACAATTTTAATGTCTCTTTTTATTTTTTTAAATGAAAATTCAAATGAAATATGATATTTTGATAATAATTCACACAACAGTATGAAAATTATTTTGCCTTTATTCCTCTTTGTTACATTTTTTTTATTGTATTATGTATTTGTGCTTTCATTACACTCAATCTCATGCAAAACACAAATATATGATTGTGATTTTGTTGGTAGAAGATTTATTTGAAGCAATCTGTTTGGACCCTTTCATCACAGTTAGGCGGAGCAACCAAAAATAATTGTTGCATTGGAACTTAAGTTGAGGTTTTTGAAGACAGAGAATGAAACATTGGGTAGAGTAAACAGTGGCTTTTGTGGTTACTACTGCCGCTATCTTTTTCAAATGGTAACTTGCTTTACCATCATTCACATCTTGCAAAAAAGCTCTCTCCAGAATCATTCATCAAGATTGAATTGATGACTGTTGACTTTGGCTGGTTCAACCCACCAGTTAGTCCTTGCAACGCCATGATTGTGTTTATGCATATATTTCGTGCAATGAGATATGCTAACACTTCATGCATTAGGTATACAAGTTCAACTAGACATTAAATAAGGGGACCATTTGCTAAAATCTTCTCAATACTAAATTCAATGCATGTTTGATGTCACATTTAATGCAAATCAGAAACATATGCATGTTATATAACAAGTGAGTAACATCCATGCGAAGATGATAGAGCAAACAAAGCTGACATTAGTTCTTGTTCATCAAATATCATAAATAGTTACTAAAAGGAGGCATACACAGTTCCACCTACAACTCCCGAGGTGCTAAATCATTACCAAGTTAAGAGCTCCATTATTCTCCCACACTAATAACATTTTTGTCTCTTCAATAGCTCTACTTGTTCCCCAACATTCCCTGCATTAAAAGCCCCACTATTATACCCTGCATCAAGGCCAGTTACAACTCACCCTAGTATTCCTTCCTCTTGTCCAAACTCATTTCTCACGTTGCTCAGTTTTCCCCTTCATTCCATGACTTGTCAGTTTCCATCATTAAGCATCAGTACTGTTCTATTCATCATTTTTTTTGGCAACTCACTGCGCACATATAATACATGCAATAACTATAGAAGGTGTTGGTAATGTGAACATCTAAAGTTTAGGTATCTGCCTTCCCTTTTGGACTTTGAAGTGACCCACTTATGGATTGCTATGTCCAGACATGGATTTTACACCCTTCTGTCATTAAGGATCTCAGTAAATACATATTGTTCTTTTGACAACTCTGAATGCGACCGCTGTACCTTTTCAATGAATGTATTGAAACTTGTTTCAAACCATTTCCCACATGTACAGTTGACTGCAAGTGAAGGTTGTGATTTCTGTCATTTGGTTAAACTACCTTCTACTTGAATTCAAGTAAGACTGCTGCTCCTATTCACTTAGTTCATATGAATGATTGGGCTATTTCATCTGTTCACGGCAATTAATGCTGGCATATATACCTCTGCAAAGCTTAGTTTGATTCAACATAAGTGTGTTGGGACTGATAATGGTGGAGAGTGTGGGGAGTAAAGTGTAAGAAGCTTTATATTATATAAGAATGAGTGATTATCATATAAGAAAACAAAAAGTCACATAAGAATTATCTTATCACCATTATACTTATTGAGCTGAGATGTGAATTATTTAAGATAAGACTAGTGAATTTTTGGAGAAGAAAATATTGTATAGCATACCTCTCCCGGATAGTCAACCTTATCAGGCTAAAGAGTCTAAACACTGTGAAAATCAATCGATTGATAAATTATTTGTGACTTGTTTGTGACCAAGAGATCGATTCCGTATCCAAAACAGTTAATAAACTTATTTGTGACCAAGAGATCATCTTCAATTCAACTTTAAGAATTTGTGAATCCTTTTGCTTGTATATTATTCATCGCAACCCATATATGATTTCTGGCTCACATTGAATTCCAAACATTGAGAACTATTAATACAAAGTTTTCCTCTCAAAACATTTCGCACCAAACCCGATCAGCGACTTGCAAGAATGCTCTGGGAGAAACCTTACCATATTTATTTGATGCCAACGATAAACTTGCATTCCTTATTCAGTTCTTTAAGTTCCTTTTGACGGTACAATTTGGTATCAGTCCCTTACCAGAACGTGCTTCCATATAACCGTTCAACATATTGAAACTTTTCACCACAACGGGAGAAACAACGTAGTATTAAAAAAGAATAAGAATTTACAGCATATCATTAAATGCTCTGTAGATCTTCATTTCTTGACTAACAAGAATATACATCCAATTCCATGCAGAATACTAACAAACATACATAATAATACATAATTTTGCAGAAAAATGATGATCTATGAGATTCATCTCTAAATTTAGAAGACGATAATATATTCTTCCTTAATTTGATAGTATCTTATGCACTAGCAAACTTCGTGGATACTCTTATCCTCTCTCACTAAACACATTTTCTCACTTTAGTATAGTTAAATTGCTTAATATAAGAAAACTACAACACCAAACCTCTGCACTGGTTTCATTTGGTAATTAATGTACGAATGAACATAAGATTAATAATAAAAAAGTACATATTTTAATTTCTTTCCCTATACAATGAACCTCACTTTATTACTTTCAGTGCACATATATAAATAAATAAATACTAAATATCCAACATGAATACCCACATGTATATTTGTAGTCAGTGAGCTATGATCCCCTTCGAAACACATTGATATACCTAGCCTCGCATGAGTCAGATGAATACACACAAAACACAACAGTTAGAAGTATCTTGGATGATGAGGGGCATATCTCCCTGAATGAGGCATGTTGTTGGGTGAACTTCCATATGGAGGTCTTGGAGTCGATGTCCCGTACGGGGAAAGTGAATCTGAAAAGTAATAGTAACAAATAAAGAATGTATTAATCAAAATATAGGTCAAGAAGAAAAGGGAAGAAGAGAGTAAGTACCGAATGTGGTTGGGGAGCGAGTATGCAGGTCAGGCCGGAAACCTCTCAGGGAATGGCTGTATGCCTCTGTAGGATAAGGTTCGTCATGAGTTCTATAATCGAATGACACTGCCCTTGCACTGGCTACTGGAGAGGATTCATCCAGCCCACTCCTGTAGGCATCAGGATAAGGTTCACCACGAGTTCTATAATCAAAAGACATTGCTCTTGCTCTTGCTCTTGCTGTTGGAGAGGGTTCATTCATGCCACTCCTGTAGGCATCGGGAAAAGCATCATGAAAAACCATATTGTTCCCTACAATGTCTGGCCTGTAGGGGCCACCCACAACAGAGTTGTTGAAATTCCGGATATCATCCCTCGAAATGGCACTGTAAGTTTGATCATAACCGGTAACATCTCTAGGGAAACAACTTGATTCACTATTGGAATAAGGTTCACAAGGAGAAGGTGCTCTGACAACACGAGGAATTTGACTTCCAGGATATACTCCAGAAAATGAACTTATACTCCTCTGAAGTTCACTCACATGACCATTTGCATTAACCTATGAACAGTTATTCCACCCAGGCATCAGCATTGTTGCCACAAAAATAGAATAAACAAGATGGATAAGGTTGCAACAAGATAGAAATATCTAGAACGAAACCTGACTAACTTTAGGAATCCCATGGCTATTTGGAGTCATAGTAGAATAAGAGCCTGACTGATGAAGACCACTGCCTGAACCAAATTTGCATCATCATGAATATCATCAAAACGTTTTTAATTACACATAGATGCTGCAAGTAAACAAATAACTGCGTGTAGATAAAAACCTGTCAAACTTCTTTTATTTTGTAAAGGGGATCCAGCAAAAGACTCATTACAACCTCCAACGGGTAATGTTGATCTGTTATTGTTAGATACACATGCTAGATTCTGTTTCATCTGATCCAAATATTTCTGAGACTCGCTTTGGTTCAGTTCCACAAAAATAACCTTAAGGTACAAATAAAGATTTAGGTAGCGTGAGGTAGACTTGTAGTACAGTCACGAAGATGTAGACTAGTAGGTTACTACATACCTGATCAAAAACTTCATCTGAATCAGGCATATCCTTGCTTTCAGGCAGAACATAATTAGCTGCCACAATCGTAAACAGAATAAATAGGCCATAAGATGAACTTAAAACTAGCAGATAACAGGTAAAAGAAAAACAAAAACTAACAACACCTATCATTTTATTCAGAGCATCAAGTGGTACTTCTTTCCCCATTTCTGTAAATCTTTTATCAGACCTTATCTTGAGTTCTTCTGGCTTTGGGAATACAACAACAGCAATCTGGAATGGACAAAAAATCATATTACAAAATGCATAGAATATTATATTCCAAGCTTCAACAACAGATAAATAGCCACCTTTTTATAATCAGCAAATGGTTTAAGCTTACGCTTACGTGCACTCTTATACACATTTGTCTGATCAATTATGTAATTGCGAGGTATATTAGCTGCCCTGGATAGCAGTATATTGAATATTCCAGTAGCCCTATCCATCAAAAGATCAAATCTTTCACCATAGTTGTTTCTCCGCAATAGTCCAGGTACCTGCATGACATTGAATTCAGAAAAAAAAAACACAAATAGAAAACAATAATCACAAAATTGGGTCAAGCAAAGTCCTAACCTTCATCTGATCAAGAATTAAGTTTGTGCCAAGTAACACATAACGCTTTTCTGGATGATCTCTCACCCATTTTTCTCCCCATGTAGTCTTGCCTGAAGCTGGTAATCCCACCATCATTATCATTTCACAATCCTTTGGATCAGAAAAGGAAGGTCCCATAACTATGTTTGCATCCTCCACAGATGAAGCCCACGGTTTAAACCCTTCTTCAGGAACTAGTCCATCTCCAACACTGAACTGCATTTGGACTTCAACATTTTTCAACAACACATGCGGAAAAAAAGCTGATTTCCACTGGAAACTCCCTGGAGGAGAATCCATCACTCCAAGGTTAGCCACATCAAATTGAGCCGCAACACCCAACCATTTACCATTCTTGGAGAAACCTATAGAAGCCAGCGGTTTGCTTTCAAAGTCAACACAACAAATTATTGTATCCCCAGCACCAAACCTATCTCCAAAATTTACAAATCTTCCAGAATTTGAAAACTTGCCAGTACCACCATATCCAAAGCTGTGTCTAGACTCTCCAAGTTTCCCAACTGTATCGTCGCCTCTAGAAATCCCAATACGACAAATATGTTGTTGCTCAGGGACAGTGTCATTCATATGAACCAGCTGTTCAGACACAACTTTACAGCCAAAACAATATTTACCTCTGATTATTCCCACGTTAGCCCGGGCACCAGACCAACAATAAGCAAACCCATCCTGATGAAGTCCATATCCAACAAGTCCATTGTGATCAATATTGAAATCTAACAATAAATAAAACTATTAGCTGAGACATCACAGGACAAGGTAATATATATAGGAGATAGACAGAGAAAACAATCAATTTGGGACAATTTCGCATGTGTATTAACTAACTACTCAAGAAAATACTTTATGTTAAATTCACAAAACCTCGAATCACTTCCCTTACGAAACCAATAACTAACGAATATCTTCATCATTCTAACAATTTTATATCTTTTAACATTAAATTTATTAGATAACTAGTTAGGTTTTCGTGATCAAATAATGAAATACAAGTATTAAGATTGACAGGGAAACGATAGTTAATACCTAAGTCACAGTCGGCAGGATTGATAATGACACGCAGAGTAGAAGCAGATACATCAGATTCAGGTGCAGATTTCCTCACTTTCCTCGAGAACAAGTGAGCATTATCCTCCTCTGCAAAACGTCGTTTCGTGGAAGCCATTGTCGAGGATAACAGAGGACTTCTCCGCTTCATATCTCACTTTTTATTTCTGGCTTTATAGTGTTTGGTTTTATACTTCTACTAATCAAAACGCATTTATATTAAATCTTTATCACTTCTAAATTTTTAGAATTCAAGTGTAAGAAATATGAAAATACTTACACACCTCAAAAATTTTATTCATGGAAGTTGCTTTTGTTTGATTTATTATTACCAAGAGCGAACAAAATTAACCTAAATTTACTTCACTATTAATTGATTATATTATATTAAATAAAAAATTTGAATTATTTACAATAAAAATTAGACTGTAACATTATATTGTTTATCTCAACTCTACTTATTTCAATTTTTTAATTTTGTTATTTATAGAAGAATTTATATTTTTTATAAAGACAAATTTTTCTTATCTATTTGATTAGATTTTCTTTTTTAGTATATTTTTTAAGTAATAATTCAATTTAATTTAGTTTGTTAGAAAAAAATATTTAATTGCGTTTGTTTCAACTAATTAGACAAACTATTTTTTCTTTCAATATCATTTTTAACAATTTAATATAGTTGAATTAATTTCACCTACTTCTATTTTTTCTTACATTTTTTTTGTCTCCATCATGATAGTTTCTTTGGCATGAGACTCCACCTTAGTGTCGTTTTCTAGTTGAACTTTGACATTAATAGATTTATCAATGTCTTTGAAAATGCTTTGATCTATGGCCTTGTGATTGTTGCCTTCATTATCCAAGCACTTATTTCCTTTTTCAGTGGGAGATTCTTGATTAGCATAGAATAAGCGTTGCTCTTGATTATGTTTTTGGGCAAAGTTTTCTTGATACTTATTTTTATTACCACAATACTTCTCCATGTGACTAAATTTCTTACAGTACTAATATTACAGATTTCCATGATGCCAACAATCTTTTTCCAAGTAACTTGTGTATCGTATGACTACCCAGTCAACATGAGACCGGACGGTCCACACAGTCAAGAATGTAACAAAAGTGACTGTGATGACCATCCCAAGACCGAACAGTTATAACCTACAGATCGAGTTGACACCCTTAAAAACGATTAGAGACTTGATGATGATACAATTAGGCTGTTAGTAAGCCAAAACCCATTCCAAAATCTATAAATATAAGTTTGAAGTAAATAAGTAAGTGATTGCATTTATTATGCATTAACTACTGAAATTGTCAGACCTTTATTGACTTTAGCATCAAGAGTACCTTATGTAGGTAACCTCTCAATTTGGCTGAAGGAACAATAGCAAAGATAGACATTCTTACATCAAAGACTTAGTAAACAAATAACCTCGACCCATAACCGAAACAACTTGTCTTTTTACATATGTCACATGGAGGATTTTTTTTTACGGGTCATAAAGAAAGCTTCTATAGTATTTTCTTTATTTCTAAAAAATTCTTCTCTACTTTTATTCTCTTGATATTCTTTATTCTGAGACCGTAGTTTTAGTTTTGATTGAAAGACATTTTCGACCGAGTCTTCTTCTTAATAACCTTTCAATCTTTGTTCATTAGCTTCAAGAAAGCTCATTAGTTGTGTCACTTACAATATAGTTAAATCTTGTTTGTTCAATCGCGCTTGCGATTACTTTATATTTTTTGAGAATAGAAATTAAAATTTGCTCAACAATTTTTTTGTTAAGAATATTTTTTTCATAGGCTCTCTTATTGACTAACTATTTCTTTTGTTCTAAAATAATAGTCTTTAATGATATCAAATTCTTTCATTCTTATTAATTCAAACTCTCGTATCAGAGAATGAAGTTCAACATTGCATATCTCATCACTTTCTTGAAACTCTTCTTATTGTATTCTTATCTTGTTTTACAATGGTGACACCTATGATTCTTGAAAAGATTTTGTCATTAATTGCTTGTTTAAAAGCAAATAAAGTCCTTCAATCCTTGTTGTTTTCATTCAACTCTTTTTTTAGTTGCAATAAAGTTGAATGTGTCTTTTGTAACAGTGAATCTCTCTTCTGTAGTGTCTCATAAATCTTGAAAGTCAAATAGTGTCTTCTTTTTGACACTTCAAAAATACTAATTTTCTCTTGCAAAAATAGATACTAGAATTGATGATGTTTGATTGGTAATAAACATGAGTTGAAAAAATATTTTAAATAAAAATGTGAATTTTAATAAAAACTTAAGTATAACATTTATTTATAAATTAAATTTGATCTTGATTTGAAAATTCATTATAAGAAAAAATTAGAATTGAGTTAAACAAAATTAATAAAAATTATAACTAAATTAAATATAAGATACTAATACATTACATTGGCACTTACTTGACAATACTAACATGTAATATCATTTTGGCTTCATATGTAAACAACTTAAATTAATACCTGACACATTATTTAAATTATTTAAATATAATTAATAAATCAAATTAAAGAAAATTAAAAAAATTAGACTTTAATTAGAAACACATTAAACTAAATAAAATCAAACTAATATTTAAACTTAAATAAAATATACAATAATCACCACATTTGTATACAGATAAGTTGTATTGACGAACTTCAAGCTTGGCATTTTTAGTCTGCTGCACGCATCAAATTCAAATATGTATAAAACAAAAAGCATCATCGTTACAAATATAAAAAAAGAAAAATCTTAGCATTTAGATTTTTATGTGAAGTTTTTGACATAGTGTATATTAGAAACTTAAATAAACAATACTAAAAATTTAGAAGAAATCTGAAGTATCATGAAAACTCTATGAAAGTGTTGAAGTGAATTTGGACATATCAACCATCACTATGTATCATTTTCCACATAATTAAAATTTATAGATTTTATATTATATTTAGCGAGAAATTCCCATGAATACACTGTTCTCATGGCTGCTAAATTAATATGCATATACCATTATTAGGCTTATTTCTTATTGCAAGAGTACATATAATTTATTCTTTCACCTTCTCATCCTGTTAGATTAATAAAATTTAATTAATGCGAATGTCCCAACAACATTTATTTAATTAACACAATAAATTACATTGTTCCTAAGACAGAATCAAGTAATTGATGATGAGAATTAGTGGATGTTAGGAGATGATTGGGAGAAGGGTATGTCTGTACCATGAGATTGTCTTCCAAATTTGGGAACAATGGGTGAAATGTTTTATATTAACAAAAAATATAAATTTGAAAATTTTCTTAAACTTGGATGTTAACAAAAAGCTCATTAGAATAATGTAACGCAGAGCTTAATTGCCTTTCTAAGGGCATTACAGGTTTGTGTAAGAAAGTGCAGAGAAAGAATTATTGTAGAAGAAGTTTCAAGATTCAGAACATCACTCATAACAATAATATGACTTTGGTTTTATGAATATCTATTACACATTTCTTTCTTTTTATCTCTTTTCTTATCATATTATATATTTTATAAATATATTACCTTTTTTTGGATATATATATTAAGTGTGGGATCAACTTTTCTATTATACATGAATTATTTTTCTACATTTATTTTGGGATGAAGATGTAGTATGTTTCTAAATATGTGTTATATAAATAAGTAATTTATTTTAAATATCTATTTTAGTAATTTGATATATGGCTTTTGTCCCTTTCATATAAACATTCATTCAAAATCTATTAAGTGAAATCTTTCTTATAGTTTCATTATGTAGCAGACATTTGTTTCACATATTTTTTCTATTTTTGAAAATATGAGGATTATGAAAACATATATCTCATATGCTATGAAAGAATAGTCTCGATTATGTTTATTTTAAAATCATTATAGTTTCATAGGTTTAGACAGATTTATTTTCATAAAAAGAAAAGGTGAATACACATTCTCATGAAATGGAAGTTTTGGTCTACCATAACTAGATACACACTACATTCTTCAATATTTTTTTTTATTTTTTTTTCAATTTATTAATTTATATGTATTTTATCTAAACTAATTAAATACCAATAGAAATTGTATGAGAATAGCATATACATCACATAAGTTGGTGAATCTTAAAAAAAAAAAAACTCCATTAAAGAAAAACGAATCTATAGAAAGGTATATAGAGAGGAAGGGAGTAACAAGAATATTCAATAAAAAAACATTGAATCTTTCTTCATTTTATTAAAGAGATGACAAAGTCTGCATAAAGGAGGTAAAAATTACCCTTTAGACAAAATCTTAATTTTTTTAGTTGTCATCTACAGCATGACAGATATTCAGGCAAATGAAAAATTACAGGTGAAATTAATGAGTCTCCCTTTTCTATTTGCTGTACAAAAACTACACACAGCCCAGTAAAAGATTACAATCTAAGTTTTTTTCTAATTGCACATCTATAGTAGATGTACAAATGGATTACACATAGCCAAGTGAAAGATTACAGTTAAATTTAGTATGAATAAGTACTCAGGATCCTAAGAAGCACAACTTTTCTTATGATTTTCATTCCTTATTTTGAAAAAAAAGTATCCACAATTGGTGGCTTCCTCATTTGTTCATAATAGTAACTGACAAAACAAAAACAGTTAATATCTCCTTTCTCCATCTCCATATTTAGAGAAATGATCACTGAATTATATAAACATTTTGTGAATCTTTAAGAGAAACAACATTAAAACAAAATGTTAACAAGATATAGAGAGAGGTAAAAAGGGAAAATTAAAACAAATTTTCCTCGTTTTATTAATACAGGACAATGTGTGGGTAGTACCAGTAATATGTCATCAAATATATCACAATATGAGGGTCACAGATTGCCCTCCTACAAAATTCTAACAATTTGAACCTTTTGTTTCTATTTGTCTGTCTATAGATGTACAGAAAGATGATCATACGCGTATCTTCAATGAAAGTTTTGAAGAACAGCATGTGAAGACTTCTCATCTACCAAAGTATAATCTATTCAGTGTGTCATCTATCTATTCACAATCCTCACTTCTGATGATTATTATCTCTTTCGTCTTCCCTTGATTCACCATTCAAAATCCCTCTTTAAACAAGGCCGTTGTGATGTCAGCCAAATTTGCATTCCATCTTGACTTTGATTTTCTCAATGGCGCTTTTGGAGTTTCAATTTCCTTAAACACATCTGCATTATCCAAATCAGAAGGATGAAGAAAAGCAAACGTTTTCTTCTTTGGGGTACTGTACTCAAAATGTAAGTCCTTTGCTATCAGAGTCTGCAATAGACAAAAACCCAACAGTTACAAATTGGAATAATCAACAATCAATGATCAAACTAAGCAATAATGGACTTAAGAGCCTCTACTTCTAACACTTACTGCTTCTCTAATTGTTTTCGACACATGAAAAAGCTGCTTCAAATCTTCATGCTCCACGCTGCACAACACCTGGACCTGCAATTCAAATACCTTCCACGCTTTTAGTCACAAAAACTCATAAAAAAACAAAACCCAAAGCTTCAAATTTGCAGAAACCCAGAAATAAAACTTCGAATTTCTATAATTACCAGAATATCCTGAGGAAGGGCTTCAAGGGGAGACATCTCAGAGATGAAAAGGATTCCACGGCTGCATATTTTCTTCAATGGAGTGGTAACTTGAGGAGAAGCTTCCACATCCTTGGAAACCACGACCCTCTTTCTTCCCAGTGTTAGAGTATTACTGTAATCCGCAAGCCCAATTGTCATATCTCCGAGCACAAACTCAACAACAAAAGATGCCTCTTTTCTGCTGCAAACTGCAATACTCAACAAAAAATTCCCTATTTATCAACCATTAACGCGAACTCGTGAGGAACATTATTAGACTGTGAATACTATAAGAGAAACAATCAATTTTTTTCCGGAAAGAGTCTCATGGGAATTGTCATTAAAAAGAGAAAAGAAAAATTTTAAAGCAGATATAGAAATCAAACCTACAGCGATTTGAGGGAAAAGTGCTAGATTGACTAGGGTTTCTATTTCTGATTTCAAAAGGAAATTGAAAATCACAAATGGAGAAAACTGCACAGTTGGTTACTTGGTTCAACTTCAAGTCAAAATAATAGGCACATTTATATGAGTCTTAGAAATGTTTTTTAAACATTTAAAAAGAAAGGTTATCAATCAGAAATTTTAATTAAACCTAAAAATTATAGAAAGGAGAAAATTAAGGCAATTTCAGTAGTCACTTCCAATCATCTAATTGGCAGTTAAAGAAAAATGATAAAACAAAAATAAATAACGGTTAGAAAGAACAGATGGCAATGCAGGATAGGCTGGTGATGATGTGGCAAATTGGTCGGTCAGAGTCGGTGGTAATGTCGGTGCCATCCTACAGAATTCAGTTCTTAGTGGTGGACTGGCATGTAGAGGATAAAAGACTTTAGCCAATAGTATATAGACACGTGGAGAATCCAAGGTATTAGTGGTGAATTATCTAATGTGAAGACAATAAAATAAAGCATAGAATAACTATTGAAAAATTCCTAAAACAGCAACCAATTTGTACTTGTGTTGGAAATTTGAATGTGAGGTTTATTTGACGAGACAGTTCTAAGTTGGCCCATTTTGGCGGCTGGCGGCTGGCGGCTTCTTGATGTTTTACTACTGTGTGAAGACAATAAATTATGTTTTTTTTTTTTATTTAAATTTTCACTGGTAGAGTGGTAAAGTCAGAATTAGTCAAAGACATTGACGAGGAAGGTGATATAAAAAAACTTTGAAGAATTTTACTGTCTGTCCATGTAGAGGGTATCATCAAATCTGCAATGGTAATGAGTAGAAAGAAGCAGTGTATCTTATAGGTTAAGGATCCTATCTATATTGTTGGTAATATAGTAAAGAAAGTTATATTTTTTTATTATTAGTGAAAATATATGCATGTTTTTGTTGTGATATAAAAATGTCTCAAAACAAAAAGAAATTTTAAAACATTTTTATGACTTTTATTAGTATAAAATAATATTAAGAATTTAGTATTACCTTATACAAAATGGGGAAGTTTAGTATAAAAGGAAAATATTTAAAAAAATATCAAAACTGGGATTTGACTAGGAAAAAATAATATTTTGAACATAAAAGGAATTTTAAAAAATATTAATTTTTATCTTTTAAATTGTAAAAATAAATGTTAAGTATGATATAATTGCATATCAAACAAGTAATATGTTATTATGTTTACATTTAAAAGCAATAACTTCAAATTTGTACTCTTAAATTAGACAGGATAATTATTCAATCTATTGTAAATGGTAATAAAGTTACAGTTGATAGTTAGGGGGAAGGAATTGTGACAGTTTTACCTATCCTGACACTTATTTATAAATTTTTATAAAATAAACACTTAAAATGTAATGTTTTTAGTTTACTAAACTAATTATTTCACTAATATACATAATTAAAATTTTAAAAATTGTGAAAAAGTAACCTTGTACGTGTTATAAAATATGTTGTTAGTGTATTCATCTTATATATAATTAATATTATGAATCAAATTATTTTTATTCAAAATTCAATTTTTTAAAGGGAATCAATGTATAGATATAAATGTATACATTTTGAGTTGTAAAAATACAGTAACATGAGTACAAATTATTTTATATCATTTACTTTTTTGTAATTTGTAAATAATAAAAGGAAAAAAAAATTGTAGGTTTCTCTCCGCTGCTAAAACCTAACCTAAAAACATTGTATATTTTTAATAGAATTGTTAAAAAAACTAACCTGTTACTAACATGAAACTCATAGTAATCACAATAATAACAACCATATTATATTATATTATATATATATATATATTGTAAAATATTATAATAAAAACATGTAAATAAATAAAATTAAAATTTAAAACAAGAAATTATTAAAATTATATTATTATAAGAAATATTGCATAATTATTGTTAACATCAATAGTGGGTGTAATAATAGTGTTAAGAAGTTGTAAGGTTGATGATGAGAAGACTGCAACTAATAATAATAATAATAATAGTAACAAAGTAGTAGTAGTAACAGAGATTACATATCATTTATATCAATTCTAAGTATTGCATTATGATGTGAACCACATTATTAATCCATAACTATTATGTTCATTAGTATTAATAATAATCTTAAGAGTTAGTGATACTAAATTATTTTCTACATCATTCTACTTTCTACAATTATTTTGCCATTTTTTTTTATTTTGATTTACATAATCAACTTACAATAACAAAAATAGTCGTTTCATTATAATAAAAATTTCTGTTTTGTATTTTGTATTTTGGACTGGAGCCTTAATTGTGTTTGGGCTTATGAATGTAGAGACCACATTATATTCTTTTTATATAACCTATTTATATGAAATTCTTTAGAAATTATTTAAATCAGTAATTTATAATTAAAATTATTCTATTTTAACACTTTTCATCCATGTATTCATAAATAAGCACCTCTACAAGAAAACTGTTTAGTAGACTTTTTTTTTTCAATTTGTAAAGATTTTTATTTTCCGCAAATCAATTTGTGATGGTTTTTCAAATCCCACGGTACGAGTTGTCATAATTGATTTGCAAAAGTTTTTCATAATCTCTAATATTTGATTTATATTGTATAATTATTTTGTAGAAAAAAATTTAACATTTTCTATTAATAACTATTATTTTATAGATTTGAAACCTCTTTTATTCTCAACTATTTCAATACAAATATTATTTCTCTTTTTTCATTTTTTAAGGATTAATATCTTATTTAATCTGACAATTATAATATAGAGGTTTTAACAATTATTTAGTTTATTACCATAGATGTTTATATTTTTGTCAATAATATTTATTTGTAATAAAATTTAAATATTATAATGTAGATAAAAGACGCAATAAATTTCTTTTTCAAAGTGTTAAATATATATCATTAAAACAATGTCATCATAGTAACATAAAGGTATGTTCAACTGAAATTTAATTATAACTTTATCCATAATTACTCAAAATCTATAATAGACTAAATATAATTCTATCACAGATGTCATAAACTCTCTAAATGTTACTATCATCATGAGATGATCCATTTGTATTTTAAAGAGACTCGCATTCATTTGCATCAACAATTTGTTGAAATGATAAAATAAAACTATTAAAATAAAATAATAAATGATGTAAGTATAAATTTAGGTTAAAATTTTTAAAATATGTAAATTTACATTTCTCACAACTAAAAATAATAAACGTAAAAAATTTGCTTTATGTTAGTGTTAAAATGAAAAAATTACATAAAACTTAAACAAACCTACAAGAAATCATTCATTTACATAAAGTAAGTTGTTTGTTGTTTCTTTCTTAGATGATGAGCAATTTGATGTTAAGTTATATATATATATATATATATATATATATATATATATATATATAAAACGAGGTCAAATTTAATCACATCAAATTTAACAATACCACTTACAAAATTCAGTCCAATTCTCATTTAACATTTTGTATGTATGGAATGACTTTCAATGTTGAATTAAACATAAATATTGTGAATATCGTGATCTATCACATCTAAGCTCTTTCTATATTCACAGTATTATTTAAAATGGATTTCAAAGGAGTCTTTAAAACTTGAAATATATCATTTATTGAGTAATATTCGATTAATATTTAAGACGCGTACCAACATTTAGTCAGTGAAAAAAATGGTGAAGAGGTGTTAAGTTTATAAGAGATACAATATGATTAGAAAAAAGGGATAAGAAAAAAAAAGTCAATTATGTGTTCAAAAAAGCATTTTTATATGACTACTATCACTCATATATATATATATATATATATATATATATATATATATATATATATATATCACTTTCTTTTCATGATTAATAGTAGTCATATGGTATAAAGAGGCAAAAGAAGTAGGATGTGAAATCTATTTAGAAACTAAAGAAAGTTTTTTTTTTTAAGTTTTTTAATATTAATAGCATATAAAGAGGTATTAGTGATACCGACGTCTAGATAATGAGACATATAATTAGTTGAGTCTTTGTTACAACTAAGTTTAACGCTAAAGTAAATATGAATGAAGAGACGGATAATCGTTACTAAACAAACCCCTTATAGATTTTCATGGTTTTTAGCATCACATTGCACAATTTTATCACTTTGCCATCACAGCACAAGACAAGGATGCAAGGATAAGTAAATTTTACACCAATATAAACTAATCATGAAACTATCCTGAATTTTTGTGATGACTCCTTTGCCTAATAACTTTGAAAAGTTGGAACTTACTCCAATGTTATCGCTCTAATTGATAAACTAAAAGGTTTATTCTTATACCAAAACTCTAGTCGATTGGAAGTATCCCCTCTTTTAAACGAGATGAACTTGGGCGACCACGGTCATCCAGATATTCAAATGTAACTATTTTTGCTTCTGGTGATGCTTTCCACGAGTGAAGAAGTTTATCATATCTACGTCCATACGGTGTCCATATATTAGCAAGACAATTCTTCTGTGAGACGAGAACCAAAGCATCCAAATTGGTTGCTTTTTGCAGAAGGATCTTCACTAGTTGAAGTTCAGCTGCTATGAACTTAAAACCTCTAAGCTTAATAAAATCGAGCCGAACAAAGTCGAGATCAAAATTTTCCATCTTAGACTTTTGATGCAGTTCCCAGTATGGACCGCAGTCAAAAGTATAATCATCTATCTGTAATATAGTTTAAAGCCTTTAGAAAGAAAAATTGTAATTGAAAGTAATCAATATACTCAAAGAATTGTATAAAATCCATAAATGTACTTCTCATCACTCATATTCTATATGCATCAAAAGTTTAAAGTAATTTATTATCCATATGTATACACCCTTTAGTTATTGAATTTATACTAAGAATGAGTTGAATGCACAATTTTATTTGAAAATTTTCTGATGAAAAAGGAAGGCAGAATGAATACACCAGTTGAGAAAAGTATAATCTATTATTCCAAACCATCTAGATTATAAAATCTTATCAAAAGGCAATTAGTATCTGCTGTTAATTATTGTTTGAAGATTAATTAGTGTTATACTCACATCAATGAAAAGCTTCTCCAGGAGAGGGCAATGCTTCATAAACGAGAGAATATCATATGGATTGCAAAAGAGTCCTCCCTCCATGATCAAATGAAGCTCCATCAGATTCAAGAAACTGTAGCACGCCTCTCCAAAAACTCCACGACGAAACTTAGCAGTCAAAGCCTGAATTCCGATTAAAATAAAATTGTCAGCGTCAATCTATAAAAAAGACAAATTCTATATGCAGTTCCTTAACTCACTATACTACTGAAGTAAAACTTTGATTTTAGTGAGAGCATATTACAAGCATCATCTAAGAAACCGTATCTGAGTTTTGTCCCCCAAAATGACAAAGATCTGACTAGAAACACATAGCATGTATATACCTCAGGAATTAGAGCAGAAGCTGATAGAATCTTCACATTAGGGATGTCACTGACAATATTTTCTAGCACAGAAGCCTGCAAATACCCTCTGCTCCCAGCAGGCGTAAAATTGAGGTGAACCTCATTCAGTTGTGTTGTCTGAATAAACCGGATTCTTGTTGGGACATGCCCACAATAGTGCACACACTCAATAATTGGGGAATCAACCACAAACACTTCCAAATTCTTACAGCCAGCAATTCTCAACTTTTTGAAAAATCTATGCTCTCTGGCATATATTTCCACACACAAAAGTCCAGTACAGTAAAGTAGATCAACAGTCTCAAGCTGCCTACAATGAGATATTAAAGCGTGAATCATTTCATCTGTGAGAGGGACAAACCGCAGAATCAGAGTTCTCAGATTGGCCATACTCAAGAGGTTTAGTGGTAACTCCAACTGGCAATGGACCAGTTTCAAGGAGTTCAATTTGTAAAGCTGGCTGAGAAAATCTGCGGTGAGAGTGTACCCAGGTTCGTAAAAAACTAACTCCAGTTCCTGAATTCTCTTCTCACGGCAAATCTCGAGCCACTTGTGGAGAAAGTTTTCAACCCCAACAGGGTTAATGTAGATTTGAAAAGAATCAATGGAACGACCCCTGTGAGTCAGAAAGAGGTGATCCACCAACTCAACGATGGACTCTCGGCTGTACCGCTTCGTTAAATCTCTTCCGAACAAGAATTTCCGACTGATATGGGTGGGACTCCGAAACTTCGATGAGAGAATGCATAGCTGTTTTGCCTCTTTGATGGGCAAAAACGACAGAACTTCCTCCACAATTTCAAATGGAAGATGTTGAAAAATACTAGGAGACAGCGTCTGAGGTTGTGAGACGATTCGGAGTCTCTTAGATCCGCAGTGTGTTCGGATTTTGACCATTGAAAAATGAAGAATTGAAAGTTTGTAAGAAATTTTGGAAGAGAAAATGAGAGTGAATGGTTCTCAGGTTTCAAACAATGATCAACCCAGAACCTGATGAAAAAGATTTGGGACATTGGAGATTTTTTTATAGATGAACAACTCGCATGAAATTAATGATGTTACCATAAACGTTATCGCTGCTACAAACACCAAACTGTGCTGTTTTTTCTCACTATGCTGCTTTCTATCAAAGGTTTGGACAAAAGATGCATTCACTCTAACAGTGACATGGCATCTGGAAATCCCCTGTCCAGCCTCAAACGACAGATGCTCCACGTAGCGGCCATGTCGTTTTGCTTGTTATCATTTCTTGCATGCTCTCTAAACCAGGCCTGGTTTTGAGGCTTTAAATTTTTACCAAGTACTACCTCTTCACCAAAAACAAATTCATATTAATTCATCATTATTACATACATTTTTTTTAATGTCAAATAAACAGAATAATTAATTCTATTAATACTTTAATTTTATTAATTTGGCAGTTGTAAATTAATTGTATTAAAACTTTTCAGAAATAATTAATACATATATAAAAGCACTGTATACGTTTTTTCTTGATATTTGTTTTTTTAGTTATATAAGTTACACATTTTCATTGTATTGCAAATAATCTGTTTTAAAGTTTTGAGAAGTAACGTACTTCCATGTGAGAAGTGCAATTCACATACCACCTGGAGTTTGACTTTCTGTCATGTATAATTTTTTTTTTATAAGAATAATATTTGTCGTTAAATTCGAATTTTTAATCAATTTCAGTTCTAACAATATTTTTCAATGGTCAATTTTGTTGAAAAAAAAAACGTTACAAAGTTTATAATGACATTATCTGTTTCTAGAAATTCTTGATGAAACGACTTTTTTTTATTTATTTTTTTAGAAAAAAAAATATGCTAATGAGGAAGGTGTCAATCAGTTTTATTTGAAAAATGAAATTAAAAAAAAAACAGCTAAAAAGATTTTTTAAAAATCAAACCGACATTTAAAACACAACCATGAAATTATATTTTCTTTCTCTTCTGTTTATCTACAACTACAAACAATTCAATTAAAGGACATGTAACTAATATTATTTTTTTAAAATCAATTTTTAATATTTAATTAAGAATTGAGATTTACAGAAAATAGAAAAGAAAGAGAGAGAATAATGAAATTCGCATACAACTATGAGCAACAGTTTACCCATAAAAAATGTGATAGAAAAACTTTTTCTATTTATTGTAAAAACATCTAAAAGTAAATGAAAGTTTTAATTAATACATTATAAGTTTTCTTAGATATAAGTTTAATCTTATAAAAAATCGTAACTTTGTTTCTTAAATTCTTTTTTATGTAATTTCATTTCTAGATGTAAGTTAATTAATTAATTTATTTTTTTCCGATACACTTAATATTCATATAGTTTAAAAGTCAAAATCAATAACAGTTTAAACGTGATAAAATTTGAGACCACAATAATAAACCATATACAATGAAAGATTATGAGAAAATTTGAGACTCCAATAATATATCATATACAAGGAAAGATGATATGATAAGAACAATTTTAAAAACATTATTCACTTATCTTACAAAATTACTTAAAAAGAAAATGAATAGATATTTTAATCTATTAACATATAGAAATGAAATAAGAAACTTGTATATGTTTGCAATACCCAATGAGAAAATTAAAAACTAAATTGAGAATTATATTAAAATTAAGATTTTTTTTTATGTATGAGATTATATTAACTTGTACCTATTTTTTTTAGTATAACTCGGTTCGATTTGGTTTAACACAATTTGATTCGTTTTGGTGCGATTCGGTTCATTTCGACTCGATTTAAATTGGTTTGGTTTAATTTGGATATGTTTGGTTTGGTTAGGTTCGGCTCGGTTTAGCTAGATTCGGCTTGATTAGGCTTAGTTCAGTCCAATTCGGTTTGTTTCAGCTCGACTTCGTTCCTTTGGTTCGATTCTGTTCGGCTTGGTTTGTTTCGTTTCATTTTGGTTCGATTTGATTTGGCTCGGTTCAGCTCGATTTGGTTTGGTTTGGCTCGATTTAGTTCGATTCGGTTTAGTTTGGCTCGGTTTTGTTCGGTTCAGCTTGGTTCGGTTCGGTTTGTTTGCTCCGATTATGTTAGATTCGTTCGATTCGTTTGCTTCAATTATTTTAGATTCGTTCGGTTTCATTCTATTTGGCTCGATTTGGTTTGACTTGGTTTGGTTCTATTTGTTTTGATTTAACTTGGCTTAGTTTATTATAGTTCGACAGTTTTGCTTGTTATGTTTAACTCAGTTCAATTCAATTTATATAAAAATTTATGTTGATTAATGAATTTTATAACTTAACTTAATTGAAACATATAAAACTTACTGTGTATTTGAAACGACTTTTTAATTTTAATCTGTTTTAGACTTTTAAAAGTATTTTGAAAATTTTGATAATTGGAGAAATCTGTTCTTTGATTTTAATTTTAACTTTTAAGTTATCAAGTCAGTCATATTCATTTAGTAAACGTTAAATATATTGGTCAATATGTTATTAAAAGAAAAATTAAATAAATTTGATATTGGGAAATTTAAAATCTTACCCACCACACGAGATAAAAGTTACTTGTAAACAATTATCGAAGAACTGTCATTCATCTTTATTCTTATTTTTTGTTTAATATAGATAGATTATTTATTGGAATCATTATTAAATTTAAAAAATGCATTTAAATTTCTTTTAAAAGAGACTCGACAATACAAAGAAAGACAAAGAGAGGTATTGAATTATCTAGTTATTACTTTTTATTTATAATAATTTAAGTATTCATGCATTTTTCATCAAAGTCGTGTATTCAATATATAGAGAGAATTTAAAAGAGATGCATTTTAATGTTTTTTCTTCTTTAAAACTTCTCTTTTATAAAGTATTACTTTAAACAAATTATGAAAAAACGAAATTATATATATATATATATATATATATATATATATAATCATATACTTTAAATATAAGCCATAACTGTCTTTTAGACTTTTATGCTTTCAAAATATATTTATGTATATTGATTTTAATGTTTTAAATATATTAAACTTTTTTTAATATATTAAAAGTGTTGTATTTCAAAAATACAATAGAAGATATTTAAAAAAAAAAAACTCTGTAGAAAAAACTGAACTCGACAATTTTCTATCTAATTAATATTAAAATTATTGCATATGGACTGTTTTAATTTCTTCATAATACAAATTATAATCCATGGTGAGAATTACCATTGTCGATAAATATACCAAATTTATCACATTGTTGTTCTGTTAAAAAAAATAAAAAAAGGATAATTTGTACTGAACCTTTAAAGGATTATAGTACTTTTTTTGGTGTACATTATTTTCATACAATTTTACTTTAACTATATTAACATTGTGGTAACTTTTTATTGTATAACAAGAATGTCTCGAATGCGTGTTTATATACATATATATTAAATTTATTAAAGAACATTAATTATGCCATGGTTACTTATTTAAAGCTATATTAAATTTATATATTAAATATTTACATGAAAGTTATATTAGTAATATTAAATGTAGCATTAATATTCGAATTCATGATATCCGATTTTTTATTTGTTTATTTTAAATATAATAATTAAACACATCAGATTTTAATATATAATTCAAAACATATTATTTAAAATAATAATTAGGAATAGATGTATATCATCATATATATTGATTTACCTATATATTATATAATAATATATTAAAAATGTTAATATCACATTAATATTTTAATAAAACATCATCTGACATTTATTCTATTGTTTTAAAATATATTTATGGAAATAATAGTTAAACAAATAATTTTTCAACCTATAATTATGTCAATTGCATTTCAAAATATTATAATTAAAATGATAAATAAGAATTAAAAATAAATATGAATGCATTTTGTATATAGAATTTGACTTTCGACCATCATATAAAGTATTACTCATCTAATAGATGACAATTAATGTGACCTCATAAGATGGTCTGACGTATCAGATTTTCATTAATTATCATTTAATTAGGTAAAGTTATTATAATAATCCAAATTATGAAGTTAATGAATTGGACAATCAACAAACTGAGTGTTATTCAAGTTCAACCAGGACAAAAAATTATAATAAATAGCATAAATAAAAGATGAAACATGTTTAAATAGAATAATTTTTTCTAAGGCTGTGTTCACTTTTAACGATGAATTTGAGGGAGAAATGATGGATGGATTTGAGAGTAAATTGAGTGTTATTTTTTTCAAAAAGATTTGGAAGTGAGTGGGGGTGGATCCGAAAATAAATTATATCACTAATATAAAATGATATTTATGATTAATATATTTTTTTTGGTAAAAATCATTTAAAATAGTATAATTAAAAAAATTAATAAGTAATTAATACAATAATTTTTTAGGATACAATTTAAAAAATAATAGAAAAATAAAATATTATACTTTTATCATTAGTTATAAAAATAATTTAAAATAAAATATAATTAATGTTAATTATATTAAAATAATTGTGAGTTATTATTATTATTATTATTATTAAATTTAAGGTTTTAACAATTAGAAACTAAACCAAAAGTGGACTCTTTTCTCGTAAAAGTAAAAAATTATCATGCAAAATCAATTTTGTTACCAAGGACAACTTCAAAAACCACAGGAGAGTTGTTCAACTGCATCTTAAATTTCTTTTCGATGTATCAATTGAGTCCTTTATATTGTAAAATTATTCATTTAGAGACTCCTTAATTATTTTTTTATTTTTCCACCTTTGCCTTTCTCTTAATCTGATTTCACCTCTCTTCATAAAAATATTTTAATAGAAAACCAATTTTTAATGCCACATGTGATTACTTATTCAACTAACCATGGTACGTTACCAAATATTAAACGGTCGTTTGATAAATTTGACGGTCTAATTGAATCAATTTTACAATAAAAGAGACTCAATTGATACACTAAAAAGAAAAATGATCTATTTAAGATTTCGGATCAAAATAGGAACTTTTAGTGAGATTAAACCTTTATTTTAATTATTTTAATTATTTTAATTTTGTGATATTTTATTTTAGTAATATTATTATATTAAAATTGAGTGTTAGATTATTTTGAATATAAACCTAAATATTAATTATTCAAATAAACTTTTCTAAAAGAATAACTTGAAATATGCTGAAATATTTAACATTTGAATTTTAACTAAAATTTTAGGTTATAAAGAATATTTTTCTACTTTGAGAATACATGTCTTTATTAAAACATTAACAAAGTGTGTTGCATTAAGCAAAAGTTATAATAAGAATTTAAAGGTGATACGAGATAAATAACTCCGCAAAAGTAAAGTAGATCATGACCTTATAAAATAATTCTAACAATGAAAATCACCGTCACCTTATGATGACGTATTGCTTTTCTTTATATAAGAAATAAAGGATTTGGGGAGAGTAATTGAGAAAATTTGAAGATAATTTTTTGTTGTTTATTTGAATAGATTTGGAGATAAATAAGAGTATATTTGGAAGTAAAATTTATGATAATTAGTGTAAGATTTAATTTAAGTGATAAATTAAAAAAAAATTATTTTTAAATTCACTTTCATTTATAAAAAAAAATTTATTATCAAATTCTCTCGATTATTCTTCTCCAAATCCATTTAAGCGAACAAAACATTAGTGATTTTTTAAATTATTACCTAGATGAATAAATATTTGTTTTTAATTTAACCAACCCGACATGTTTAAAAACTAAATTACTTTTTACTGCTTAATGTTAGAGCAGTAAAAGTAATCTAGTTTTTTTCTGTGGATGTAGATATTAATTGTGGGAAGCAATAGCACTCGGTTAAACGTGTGACGTGACTGGTTCAATCTTTCTCACTTTTTAGTGTATCACAAGACTGACTAGTGTGTCTTGACGAAGCATGTAGAATTAGATGTGTGCTGAAACATTCACAGAGCGAAAGAGGGAATAATAGCAGTGTAAAATTCAGCTGTTCGGTATTTATTATAATTATTGTACAGGCAAACGGCACACAAAACAAACCAGTCAGAATAAACCCATCTAGCTTACAACACAAAATTCAGTACATCCTGCTAAATGCCAAGAAACGACCCTAGTTTTCGGAGTTTCCAGATGGAGACCCTGGAAATTTCAAGCCACTGCAGACTTGGGTTTAAACCTGTTGGTAAACTGTCAATTCTCCACAATTTGCAGGCAAGAATGTAGATTGGAAAAAACGTGACAAGTAAAACGGATGCAAGAGTTGCGGCAGGGTGGTATTCCTGTACAGGCAGATGTTGCTGTACTACTGTTTTATAAAGGCACATTAGGAGCTTTAAGGTAAGGCTGCACCAAATAATAATTTAATCCAAATTCCATATTTACTCAATTCATGCTATAAAGCTTCAATATCATAGCTATTCTGAGTACCAGAAAGTAGTATTTGATGCTCTAACCACAAAAGTCATGGCTCAAGATCACAACAGGTGAGATTGCTCGTAGTTCACATTCTACGGGTCATCCAACTCAACAAGTTGTGCCCGTCTCTCAGCGGCCCTCTTCCGAATAAAAATGCCCCATCTCAAAGCTGCCTTAAGCTTAAGCCAGCCCACAACAGCCTTTCCCGAGGAACGGTTTCGTTCATCATCTAAGTGGTAGCTCATGGAGGTCGCAGGCATGTAAGTAGATGATGGATAAGGGTATGCATCTTCTGGGGTATTGAAGGAAGCATGAGATTGCCCTCCTCCCATATTAAATATACGAAGCAAATGCTGCATGTCTTCATTTTCTAGCATCTCATGACTTCTAGTTCGAATCTCCTCCTCTGGAAAGTAGTCCTCAAATCCTCTATAACTAGGATTTGAAATGCCGACACTTTGAAAGCCAGGAGTAGCTGGTTGTCGTGAACCGTGAGTCATCTCATTTTCATTTCTAGGAAGTTGAGATTGGTGTGAAGCATTCAGTAACTGGTTTTGCAGTGGGAGTGTGTTATCAAACTGAATAGAAGAATGAAGATTATCATTCTGTGGTTGCATTGAGGATCTGGTAGTCGTCACATTATGATAACCTGCAGACATTATTGACAAACATCGATGCTGAGGAAAATATTCTGCATATTGATGTATGGTAAATATCAAGTCACTAAATTTATCACGTAATGCTTTCTACTCTTTCACAATATGACACATACCAAATCTGTCACATTAATATCTTAGCATGCATTCTAAAATCTAAATACTAGTTATACAACAAATCTGTTGGATTATAATATCTCGACATGCACTCCAAAATCTAACTACTAGTCTTCTAACTAAATTTTTACAAAAAAAAAGGATTTGCTGCCGGGTATGCAGGAAGAATCTGTCCAATTTGATCATTTTCAGAAGAGAAACACTCAGTGTTAGGCGTTGGACTGAGCGACCGTATATTTGTGGGTCGAGTAAGATTTTAATAGAAGCAGTTTTGAATTTTAGAATGCGATTGAGATGTGCGCCAACATCTCAACCACAAATTTTACGCTAGAATTTGTGTCAAAATAGGGAAGTATTAAAAAAAAAAAAAGCTTCAAAGGAACTGGTATTGTTGGTAATGTTACAATCTTACGGTTGGAACAATATACCTCCGACTGCTATGGCTGGATCCATTGAAGACTGCCCAGTAGTTACAGGAACTGGAAGACTTGGGATGCAGGTCTGCTGATCAAGGGAGTTTGAAATTGAATAATCATGGGAACCCCCTGCAGCCAGAGGTTGGGAGGTGCTCAAAGTCATATTCTGATTGGCATTTAGCAGAGACTTGCCATCATACTCAATAACATGCATCCAATTCTCGTATGCCTTCTTCACCAGTGTGTCCACATAAACCTACAAGAATGTGAGATTCGCATTTTTTCAGAAACTTCAACTTTTTTCTTCAAAAAATTTTCGTAAACCTTTTTTAACTTCGACTTTTCCTTTCCTAGAAAAGCAGAATATCCCACCTTTATGACACCTAGAACAATAAGGGGTATATTTATACCAAGCCAACTGCCTATCTGATCTGTTCACTCAAGTTAGAAAAAAAAAACGCGGATATTCTATGCCTGAGCCTCTTTTTAAACTAGCAATAAGTGCAGTACTGCAAGAACTCAAGAATAAAAGCAAAATGACTTGCAGTCAAGCATCAGATCCAATTAAGTTTCATTTTTTTCCTTAGAATCGGACTCCTTCAAGATAAAAAGTTGGATGCACAAACAATAAAGCCGCAAGAATGAAACCACATCTCAACAAGTGACATGAGAAATCAGATTAAGCATACTATGAAAGAAATTCAACAGTTTAGTCCAAATTCAAAGAATAAATGCAAAATTTAGAGGACAGGTTCGCTTACCTTTTGACTGTCGGAGAGAGAATCAGCAGAGTAATATTGGTCATTGGAAATTAGACCACTCAACTCATAGATGTTATTGAAAACAACACCAACATTCCTTGCACCATCGGGATAATATACATAGAGTTTTCCACTGAGAACACAAGTCTTTGCATGCTCAACAAGAACATCCCACATTTTATTTGACATACCACTCCCGAGAATCTACATAAGATATCGTTAATCTGTGAAAATTTTGGATGGATAAAATTTTAAATCAGAAAATCAAATCAAACTTAAAAAACCTTCCCCTGATAAAAAAGTGATTAAATTCTTACATTCCGCAATCTCTGTGGATCTCTGACCACAAGTCGTACGACATCTTCAACTGCATATACTCCTGCTTTATTTAACCTTTTGTGAAATGAACCATCCTTTCCAATCTTCTCCAGTCTCCAGACCTCATCATTCAAGGCAGGTGGGTAATGCTTCTTGTATACTGCAATCCAGAATCAGTTTCATGACAGAAGAAGGGTCGAACAAAAATAGTGAAGTTAAGTACTTACATTCTCCACGATGATCCTTAACAGTGAAAGCCTCTGTTTTGGCTTCACGAATACGCATTCCCTCATAACAATCTGAGGAAACTTTGAGCCCCAGCCTGAACTTCCTACTCCTTATCCAACTAGAGTTGTCTGTAAATGTAAGTTCACCCAATGTTCCTACACCCTCCTTCAGTGTCACTTGCAGATCACCAGCCAGAAGAGGTCTTTTTCCTTCCCGCTCTTTAACTACGTGACTATCAAAATCTTCTTCACTCCAATTATCATGATCCTCGTTATTGAAATCTCCTTCAAGTACAATAACATCTAGTTTGACACACGAAGCTGGGCCAGATGTAACAACATGGCCTGTTATTGTATCAATCAAAACAATGTGTATGGCACTGCCATGCTCTCCGTCCACTTTCCCACCAGTAAAGAGGGGAAGGGATAACCTGTTCCTGAATTGTAACTGTAGACTGCTGTCATTAGGGCCTTCTATGCTCTTGGGAGAAGACCTGTATTTTAGTTTTGAGTATTAGAAAATTAAAATATAGATATAAATACACTAGGATAAGATAAAATTTATCAAACAAATATGGTCATGAAATTGACCTTGAAGTGACAAAGTAATACCTTCCACTAAGCTTGGCAGGGACTAATTTTGCTAAAGCACACTCTACTTCTTCGCTAACCTGTTGAGCAGGAAGCAAGACTAAGATATGAGATATATCCATGATCAAACATCACTCATGCAAAGTGGCACACATGCAATTAGGTTCACTTAACCTACGGAGTTGTTCCATTGAATTCTATTTGACATGTAAAGGCCTTTAAATACACCACAGGACAGAATGATGGCCTTTATCACAATTTTACAAAATAGCGCCTGAGTGAAGTAAATAAATGTTATTCCAGGAAGCCTTTCTCGCAACACAAGGACTATTTATTTTATAAAAAAAAAATGACCTTTTCGGCTTGTTAAGGTTTGAATGTGATCTCAAGTACTCTATCAAATTTTATCTTAAGCCTCACAATAGTGGCATGACTGACATCTAGATTCTACCCAAACCTATCATCCTCAAGAAGACAGAAGGTTTTTTCAAAATGGGCCAGTAATCCAGAGTTTTTGTTTCAAGGGACGATTAATCCATACAAGTGATGACTTCAAATAATATATAAGTCCACCCTGAAGTACTCTATCCAAGTAATAAAAAAAACTGACCATTTTCGGCTTGTTAAGGTTTGAATATCTGATCTCGAGTACTGTATCCAATTTTATCTTAAGCCTCACAATAGTGGCATGACTGACATATAGGTTCTAGCCAAACCTACCATCCTCAAGAAGACAGAAGGTTTTTTCAAAATGGGCCAGTAATCCAGAGTTTTTGTTTCAAGGGATGATTAATCCGTACAAGTGATAACTTCAAATAATATATAAGTCCACCCTGAAGCAAATCAATACTACAATGAACTTAATTTTCTTACAACTCTACGAAGAATAGGCTCCAGTGATGAACAAAGTTTCTGCAGACTATCCACCTTGAGGGCTTCAACAATAACGCTGCAAATGATGTGAATAAATAGATAAAATATTAAATTCATTCATTAGATATGACATATAAGTGCTAATACAGTGATAACAAGGCATGAAGTTTCATAATATTGCTGATACTGTTTTCTAATCAAATTATAGTTTTTTTCTTAGTAATTTCCATAATAAAGGTTATGTATTACTAAAATAAAATTTTAATTTTGATCGAAAAACAATATAAAGAACATTTTCTAAGTTTTCTCCTAAAAACCATTTGCAAGGAAGAAAAACACAATTTTGGTTCTCTTACTCATATTAAACTTCATCTGTTGGTCACATATCTCTAATTTACTAAACCAAAGATCTAATTCACCCATTCTTATTGTTTAGGTTAAAAAAAAATCACAACAACTTCACATTTAGTTCTATTCAGTTAATCTGGCAAGAGCTCACCCCGCCCCTCCTTTTTTTTTAGCAGCGGTATGTAAACATCCATTCGGGACGTTATTCCAGTCGCGTATTCATCTATATTAATGGTTAACTCCCATCAAAACCTACTTTCCATTAATGAACCGACCAAGGCTTTCTGATTAGGACCACACGCATAGAACGAATATGCATATTATTTGTAAGTCCGAATGTTGCATAGTGACTTTGTATTTTTGGGTTATCATGCATGTCATTGGTGAGAAGTCCACCAATGAGTTTTGTAGACAGATGGTTACTCAGGATTATTTCATATACAAAATTTGAACTAGAAAACGTACTTCAAAATTAGAAGCGAGTTAAAGGACTAACTACACACATTGGTAAGCAGTGAGTGACCATGAATAACGCATAAAGCTGATGGAACAAAGAATCATAATGACTAGTACACTAGAGCTGATAGAAAATTAAGAACAGGAAATGATTCACCTAGCAAGAGCAGGTCGCTTTTTTTCAGGTTGTTCTTCTTCGGTGGAGCCTGAATCTAAGCCGCGCTTCCCCCTCGCCGCGCTGCTGGATGTCTCCATGTACCTCGTCTGCATTATTCTCACTGCTGTTGGATTTCGTCGTCTCTCGTAAAATCCTTTTAAAAAAAGAGACAAAGGATAACGAAGTGTAACTGTCACGGATTCGATGGAACGCGAGCGGATAGAAAAGCAGAAAGTTGAAAAAATCCTCAGCAAAAGAAGAAAGTGCAGAATCTGAGAAATTTCGCGGAATTTTCTCTGAGGTTCGACGCCTGTGTTAACGAACCCGAGGCATTTTCTCTGAGATTTGTTTCTGCTAACGGTGTGAGTGATGGGTATAATCTAACGGTTTGCGAATCTGGGAGTGGTTGTTGGGCCTGGGCGGTGTGGTTTCGATCTTGCGGCCGCGGGAGATCATGGGATTTGGGTCGTCGGATTGAGAATCTTTGTCAATATTTTATTGGGGCTTGCCACGTGGGGTGATTCAGCAGGTGCGTCGGTCACTGTCACTCTTCAACATGATCATAATTCTGTCATGTTGAATTTGCTGTTATAGTTTTTTGCCACTTGGAAAATAATATTTAAGCTCCTTACGTGCCATGCGGAAACAAAAGACTAAACATAGACCCAAGTTGCAACCCAGGAAAAAACCATGTTTAATGAATCCTTTACTTTTCTCACATGGACCCAAGTTTTAGTTGTGCTGTTCACTTCTGTGTCGGTTTTTCACTTCAATAGGTTGCAATGCTAGAAAAATATTTTTGCATTTTGGGAATTTTTTCTTTCTCGAGCTTTTACAGTTATTAAAAATGTAGAGTATATATGGAAAGAAAAGAGAAAAGGGATAAGATGACATGAACATGTTGCAAAGTATCATAAGTACCCACGTTACCTCCAACGATAAGAACAAAAACTCTTTCCTAATCCTCTCATTTAATAAGAAGAGTCAGAAAAAAAAATTGTCGCAAGACCCACAAAAGAAAGGTAATAAAAGTAAAATTATTATAAAAATATAAATTTTTATATTTTTATAAATTTTTAATTTTTTTGAAAAAATAAAAAATAAAAAATAAAAAAAGGTAATATAAAATGAATGTAAAAATTTGTGTTAAAGAATATTTTTTTCAGAAGAAAATAAAGCATTATTAGTGAAGTTTGGAAAAGAAAAATGAATTGAGCAATTTTTATTTTTGAAAAAGATAGTTTCAAAAAGAAAATTCAATTTAAAAAATTTAATATAATCAATAATCAAACTCCACCACTACCGTTATGCTTTGTTGGATCTACTTACGGAAAGAAGGGAGCATGGATGTGTAATAAAATGGAAAATAAAAATACTAGTTTAGATTAATAACCTGATAAGAAAAAAGTGAAAAAAAAAATTGGACAGAAGCTAAATTTTCTTCCCAAAAGTTGAATAAAAGCCTAGAAATGACAATTTATGGCAACGCAATGAAATATGTTTGTTAAATAAGAGAGACATGAGTATTTTTGGGAACATATATTTTTGGTATGTTTTACAAGTTATTTTTTTATTAACTGGAATTTTTTTTAATCTTTTAAAAATTAATGTTGGATAAACATATATTACTCAATTATTGTGTATTTATTTTTAATTACTCAAAACTACCTTAACATATATATTAATAATTGAATAACATAATATAGAAGTATAACAATCACAATAAATAATATAATTGAAATAATTGGTTTTGAATAAATAGTTTAAAAAATTGAATGAGTAAACTAAATAGAGGATATTTTATAATTAAATTAAACCAATTTTTGTATAAAATTATATTTGTATCGTTTAAATGAGTTACCTTAACAATTGTTAGTTTCTATGTTCAAAGAGAGTTCTTTCCTGTCTAATTTTTTTAATATGTTGATGTTGCCTTTCTAACTAATTTTACATAACCTACAATAATTAGAATTTCAGTTATGAACTATATATTTAAATGGTTACATAAATTTAAATGTAAGAAAATTAAATATATTTAAAATTCCCAATATATTTGTTTTGAATATCTAGTAGATAGTTGAAACAAAAATAGATTATAAGGCGAAAAAGGAATTATGATGTTTTGTGACGTGGTTTCACAGAGTGGTTGGCGTCAGACAAGGGTTGCAGTAAAGTAAGCAACCACTATCCACATTGTAATATTTGTAATAGTTTGCTTATAACATATCTCTCTCCTCTCAAACGCCAAAACCCGGTTTTTGGTTTTAATTATCATCATCGAACCGGGCTCCAGGTGGGCCATCCCAGACTTGGACCGGCTATGGATCCCCAGCAGCGTCCCTTAATGTCGGACCGGGTCACCGTCAACGGCATCGTAACGCCGCTTGCTCTGCTCGCCGACGGCCGTCTGTGGTGGTCGGAGGGAATCCAACGTTGTTTGTCCGTTGAAAAGGACGTCCTCTCCTTCGTTACCAGTGGGCCTTACATCAAGATCAAGAGCCTTGTCGAAACCCGAGACGGATGCTGCAGCACCGGCGCTCCCGCAAGACTCGCTCGAAACGACGTCGTCTTTATGCCCTCCTCCGAGGAATCGCACAGGCTCTGGTGCCAAAAGCTTAGTGAATTCGTCGATTCTCTCGGTAAATTAAACCTTTCTCTCGGTACGGTTAAGGTTGTTGTTACTGCGTTGCATGTGTTATGAAGTCTGAGAGTGTATCGCTAAAAGTTTAAAAAGTGCTTCTCTAAATTTCGATGTAAAATTGTGAATTTTAGTGCCAAAATGGGAAAATAAATTTGCTACTGTGAAGCAAGACTACTTTTTAATTCTCCACTTCTCCAAACGGGAATGCAAACGTGTACTGAATTATGTCATAATGTAGGTCGCCCTAAGAGGTTATTTGTTTTTGTTAATCCATTTGGTGGGAAGAAATCCGCTACAAAGATTTTCGATGAACAAGTGAAACCTCTTCTTGAAGATGCTCAAATCGAAATCACAGTCCAAGGTACTCTAATTCTTTGACCATGTTTCGTTGTTGTTTCTGTTGTCCTTTCAAATGTATTTGTATTTGTATATTTATATGATATGATTTTCCTCAGAAACCAAGCATCAGCTCCATGCAAAGGAAGTTACTCATTTGCTAGATATTACCAAATACGATGGGATTGTTTGTGTTAGTGGAGATGGACTTTTGGTAGAGGTTAGTTTCATTGCTAGTATCCTAGTTGCAGTGTGCTATCATTCGTCATCATCATGTCCACGATTATTAATGCAAAAATTATGATCGTAATAGCATTCGGAACACATTTTTCTGTACGCTTCATGTTTACAATGCATAAATATTGAGCAGTAGCTAATTATGTGTTTCATCCAACTACACGAACCACAAATTAGGAATTAGAGAGGAATAGGGCGAAAAGAAAAAGGAATATGAAAGATACCTATCCTTCAAGGGTCACCCTTCCACGGGTTTTCCCATCACAAAGGGCTAATGCTCAATTTATAGATGACAACCTATATTCCCCGGATCCTACTGTCGTACCTCCCTTATCCATATTTACATAACTCCTATAACTAACTGATTAATATTCAAAACCCCTCTTCTCCTTAAACCATAATACCAACTATTGTTATTTGCATGATAGTAGTTGGTCTTTCCAAACCTTGTTAGAAAATAAAGATTAATTGAGAGGTGCTCTTAATGTATGAATTAAACAATATTAGTATCTGCTGCCTGTAAACCATTTTTGTTATCATTTCAAGATATGCTAATGCCGTACTGGTTTATGGGCTCATGCTCGTGGACTAATTGAAAAGCATATAGTCAATACCTTGATTCTGTTCTTTCCTGAGAAACTTAATGGTCTTCGGGGATTTGGTTGTTGTATTCCAATGAAGCCCAAAAGATTCGAATAAATGTTATGACATCTGTGGGAATTCAAATCGCAACATCGTTCCCTTCTAAGTTTTTTCAAAACCTGTGCATTCTAGAATACTTTTGCCCTGGTTCACTTTTGATGTCTTTGATTTTAATTTTTTTTCTTTATCTAACAGACATTGCACATTTTAGTAGGTTGTGAATGGACTTCTTCAAAGAGAGGATTGGAAAACGGCAATAAAGATACCCCTTGGGGTAGTTCCTGCAGGTTTATCATCGTCATTACTTTGTTGAATGGGTTTTATCTAATTAGACTTTATTGCTTTAAAGTGAGAAGTGGGGTTACTAATTGGGTTTTGTTTTGGTTATAAGGTTTATCCTTTGTTATCTGTACACAATAAGTTTATGGGCAACTACACAGTTTTGTTTTACCAAGCTAAAAAGTTCTTCCATGCGTTGAAGGTACGGGAAATGGCATGGCGAAATCACTTCTTGATTCTGTGGGCGATCCTTGTGAAGTAGCTAATGCCGTTCATGCCATTATACGAGGTTTTGATCTATCCATGTCATCCAAACATGCCATGTTCATTTTTTTTCTGTGCTATGATAAGTTTAAACTGTTTATTAAATACCAACAGGCAATAAACGACCACTTGATGTGGCTACCATCATACAAGGAGAAATCAGATTTTTCAGTATATTGATGCTTGCATGGGGTAACTACTCTCTCTGTGTAATGTACTATTTAGTGAAGTGGTTGCAGCAGATGTGCTAAAAGATCTAGGCTAACTGTTTGTATTTCATTCTTTCTTTTCTTGATTTATCCCCTCCCTACTTGAGTCTGCATAGATTCCAACCCTGCAATTCATTTGACATATTATAAAACTGGAGGTACTATTCTTTTTCAGGTCTGGTGGCAGACATTGACATAGAGTCTGAAAAGTACAGGTGGATGGGAAGCGCTCGACTTGATTTCTACGTCAGTAATCCATTTTATAATTTCCACATGTTTATTTATGTTGTTTTTCTTTCACTTATATGTGTCTCTCTTATATGGATAATCATCGCAATTATCTTCTACTCTCTTGGTTTGATGGAAGGAACATGAATAAAAGAAAAATAAGCATTAAATTGCAGGCCATGTGCTTTAGTTTCTTGTATTTTACAATATGAAGTTATTTATGCGATGGAGAATGTCTTCTGATACTTAGTTAAGAAAATACAGTCTTGATTTATAGCACTAGAATAGAATATGGGTCAGTTTGTTACAGATTAGAAAAAACTAATTAGTAAGATAATCTAGCGATTATTGTTTAGAGATTACAAAAATAGCATAAGCTATTTTCAATTTGTTTAGAAATCATAATATTTTTTTAAAAGAAGTGGGTAATTTTATGACATGCTAGAAGCTATTTTGAATTCCCTCGTAAAACTTGCAGTGGGATTCGTTCACAGATAAGAAGTGATTGAATTTGTTCATTATAGTTTTCTTTACTCACTGCTTTCCTGATTCAGGGCCTCTGTCGACTCTTGAACTTGAGGCAATACATTGGATGTGTTTCTTTTGTGCCTGCACCTGGGTTTGAAGCTTTTGGGGAGCCCACAAGTTACCCTGGAAAACCTACTACTAGCAAAGGAAGCAACAGTGATACAAGTGAATCAGAACATACTAATAAACAAAGGCCTTGTTATCTAGGACCTGAAGTAAACGTGGAAAATTTGAATTGGAGAGTCATAAACGGACCCTTTATTTCTGTCTGGCTTCACAATGTGCCTTGGGGTGCGGAAGACACAATGGCTGCACCTGATGCAAAGGTTAGTTTTGAGTGGCTAGGATTCAAGCATGTCGTCTTGATTTCTCACACTTCTATTCATGAACATTTAACTGGGAAATGTTTCCAATTTTATATGACAGAGATGACACCATTACTAGGACCGGTTATGTATCAGTTTGATAGCATAAACACCCTATGGTAGCTGTTTCACAAAAAGAAATGATTGTTTGCATCTTACTTTTCTGGATTTTAATGATTCACTAGCAACAATGCATGGAAATTGAAGATTAAAATAAGCACAATAGAGTATAAATATCTCAAGTCTTTAATTACTGCCTGGATTTTTCACATCTAAGAAAATTCATCTGAATATTGTTAATGGTCTAAATTTTCACTTTCATAAGTTTCTGTCGAGTGGGAGACATTCTGTTATACATAAGCATTATTACTTACGGGCTTGAGCTTTTGTTTCTGTTATCTTGTAATGCAGTTCTCTGATGGTTATCTGGACTTGATCATTATCAAGAATTGCCCAACGCTACCATTACTATCAATGATGTCAGAGTTGAATACAGAAGGACATGTAAAATCTCCGTACGTCACGTACTTAAAGGTGTGATCATCAATATGTTTAAGCACAAAGCTTTTTGTAGCAGTTACTTGGAGCTTCTGAAATGGCCTTGTTTTGGTTTATTTGAGTAACGAAACTTACTAAAGTTTGTACCTTCACAACATTATGCAGGTGAAAGCTTTCAGCTTGCAACCTGGTCCACGCACCAAGGACCAAGAGAAAGAAGGGATCATAGATGCAGATGGTGAGGTTCTGGCAAGAGGGAAAGGAACTTACAAGTGTGAGGAAAAGACTTTGATGGCCTATGATAAATTACAGATAGCAGTGGATCAAGGTTTAGCAACACTTTTTACTCCAATATAGTACTTTTTTTTTGTCTTGTCATGCATTTTTTCCAACTTACTAGACTAAGTACTAATTCCGTTGGTAGTACTGTGAGATGAGTTTTCACACACCAACTTTGGTTTAATTATTTTTCTCAGCCCATTCCCTTGGGTGAAATTTGTTACACACATGTACAAACAGAACCTTCCATGGGTTGTTTATCTTGTACAGCACCACATAAATTAGAGTATATACATGATAACACGTTGTACTCGTATGATTAAAATCCAAGGGTCTAAATAACGTTTTACAGTTAAATTTCATGTGTTATGTCTTATTGCAAAAACTTATATTTCTTATATTCTATTATACCAATAACCATTGGTTAAAATGAATAAATTAGTAAACTAAGGTTATGTGATGGTAGATATATTATTTCTATTTTTTATTTTTAGTCTGTATTTTGAGTTTAGTTTATATTTTTTTTTTATATTATATCATTGTTTATTGTGTACTAAAAGTTTTTTATTAATTAAAAATTCCGTTCAACGTTTTAATTATAATATTTTTTGTTTATTGGAAAAATATTGAAAAAAAAAAATCAATCTCTGTGAATTTCTTAGAAGATACTACGCAAATTTCACAAATTTGATTCAGGCTGAGAACACGACATTTGTTCTCAGTAGGGACAAAATTTGTTCTCAGTAGGGATAACAATAGCAGTGAGTATAAGTATTATTATTTCGTTCATAATTATAAAATAAAATTTTATAGGTTATGAAAAAATTACAATATAAAATTCTCCTCGTATTATTATTTTTAGCTCTTTTACTTAAAGGTGTTATAAAATATGTTTCTATCTATTTTAAAATGTAACTTTTGAATAAAATTACAATGATATGAGGATTGGTTGTTACAAATTTTATAATTCAGCTTTGCATTTTTCTTTTTGAGAATTTTAACTTTGAAAAGATAAATTATTAAATAAAATTTACATATTGTTTCTAATACTTGTTCCCTGAAATTACAGCTTGTTGATAACTTTTGTTTGCGGTAAATTACACGACAAACATGTTTAATAATTGAGAATTTAATTAACTGTTATTTTTACAACCAATATTTGTTGGGTAAAGTTGCTCTGCAAAATATAGGATGGTATTATGTTAATGTACTGTAGTTCTTAGATAATCGCCTTTATACAAATTAATGAAACACGTGCGTTTTTAAGTATTAATTTGACCACCGAAAATATATATGTTAAATATAAATATAAATATAAATATAAATATATATATATATATATATATATATATTTATTTTGTGTCACTTATTTTATAATAAAAATAAAATTAGTATTATAATAAATTTAAATATAAATAAATATTACAATTTTAATATAGATAGATTTTATTTATTTTTTAGATAGTTGGTATTTATTTTGCAGATTATTTTTTAATTATGGATAATAATGTTAGTTTAAAAAATAATTAAATTTTAAAAAGTAGTAAAAATAAAGAAAACAGTTATATGTAAAATAATATTACTTGAAGGATAAAAGTGATAAAAATATTATTTTAATTTAAAAATTGAAAACAAAACCTACACTTAAAAATATATATTTTATGTCTAGTTCAATTTAACAAAACTAATATTTAAACTAAAATTTACATCATTTATATAATTTGACTATATATTTAATTGAGTAAGATAAATAATAAATTTTATTGCAATAAATTTTAACACAACTATATATCATAACTATATTTTAAATATAATAAAAATTTGTTTTATTGTAATTATAAAATTAAATAATTATCTATTTTTATAATAATGTCATAAATAATTAATTAAAATTTAAAAATAATTATAAAACTTAAAGAATGAAATAATAAATTAATTGATATTAATAAGAATAAATATGAATTTATTATAATTGATTAATTTACTTTTAAAAAATAATTATAAAATTTAAAAGATAAAATATTTTAATTAATAAAAATAAAATCGGTGAAAAAAGATGTTTAATAAAATGTATCCTCTTGTAACAGATTTAAGGTTTGGATTAAAAATATCTTATTCATTTGTTTTTTAATTGTAGAGTTTGTAATGCATGAGAATTTGTGGTTGGCATCTTGAACTTTAAAAGGGAATATAGAAAGTTGAAGTTCATGAATCCACCAAAGTTTTAACCACCTTGAAAAAACCGTCACAGCTTTTCAAGTGTCAAACTTGAACATGGGGAGATGAATACAACTGTTAAATAATGATATGCACAAAAAGAGAATATTTTAAAATGGAATTATTTATAATAAAGTAATGTTAATATTATATACTTTTATATTTATTTGTCACGGATTATAAAAATAAAATAGTTATAAAAATAAAAGAATTTATATATTTAAAAAAATAAAATAAAAAAGATAGTATTAAATGAATGTAAAATTAAATTATGTTAAAAAATATTTTTCAATTTAGCATTTGGTTTTAAAAATATAAACATTTTAATTTCTATGTTTTTGTATGAATATGTACATCTTCTTCTCTCTTTTAATTAGAATTTAATTCTGTTTCTCCCAATTTAACGGACGACTTGATTTATAGAATTTTAAAAACATAAAGACAAAATGTATATATTTTTAAAATCGAGTACTGAATTAATTAAGCATTTAAATCTTTTTTTTATAATATTTTAAAATGCAGAATAAAATAATATTTTATTGGTGGAACAGTATTCAACCGGTTTTCTTATATGTCCAAAAGCCATGATTCTTTACCAGTTAAAGTAAAAGATACTTTATATATATTTTTCTTTCTTTAACTTGTTATCACATATATTTTAAGTGAACGTATTCTGAACTAAAAGTATTTTCAATAAAATATGATTTAGTTTTGAACTTAAAAAAAAAATCCACCCAAACAAAAGAAAAATGTTCAACGTAGTTTATTTTATTAAAATTGATTCTGCCAATCAAATTAAACTTTTACAATCTGTGCTGTTGCAGTTTTAAAACAATTTAGTTAAATATTGTTCTATAAAATAATCATTCAACTCAAAAGAACATTATACAAAAAGAATTTAAAAAACATATGACATTTTAATCGTAAAAATTATTATATCTCATGATTTTCATTGTATCGTATTACCTTAAGATTCTTTTATAATTTATGCTTTAATGTAAGAATATGATAAGACTCATCGTTTGGCTATTGTAGAAAAACATTTTTTTATTTATTTACATTAACTATAATGAATTTTGTGACATATCCTTTAATATTGATATTTCACCATACTAACGTCATACTATTGTGACCCTGTAATAGAAATATTTGTACATATTAATTGTTACCAAATATAATATAATTACAATCACAATTTCACAGTAAAATAGTCATGCTGAAGAGTCAATTGAATTTATATTTTATATTAATTAAAAAATAATGTTTTAACCTTTAAATATCCAAAATTAATCACTGCATCTTAGGTTAACACACTGATTTTCCTAACAGATACTTTTAAGAAATAGTGTTAAGAAGCATTGGCTCATTTTTAATATTCTCAATTACTTTAAATTTAAATTTATTTTATTTTTTTATCCAAGACCATCATTTTATTATCCAATACTTTAAAAACAGTCGTTCACACCTCTCAAAAGCTATAACATTACTAGGTTGGACATATGTGGCATGCCTTAATCATGGGCAATTGAGTATTCATATGTAAAAATTGAACCTAAGTTTTTGTCGCATTTGATGTTACTGGTTGAGAGTATCATTGCAATTAAGATAACACTAATATAAAATCTATGACATCAAACATGTCATTATAAATGTTCCTGTCAAAGTCAAATAGTAATCCATATATAAATTCAGTGAAAATTAATGTGCCCATGTAGAGTTATTAACTAATCACATAACATTACAAAAGCTAATGATAAAAAAAATCATATTTTTACGCAACCACTAATATAGAAGAATGATACCTAAAAAAGATGAAGATAGTATAAAGTAGCATACTTCTGATGAGATTAGTCGGCAAGTCTAATCCTCCTAAGAGATAAACCAAAAGATAAAGGGTTTACAGCTTAATTAATTTCGTTTGTCTTATTTTGTCTTTGGTTACCTAGCATGGTAATATCGTTACGAAAAATCATACTTCAAGAGAAAAAACAAATGTACATAAACTACTTTATATAATAATATGATTTGGTAATCTAAATGTGATTATACATATCGATTATAAATGAAAAAGTTGAGAATTATAAAATGAAAAGAACTTGTAAATTCATCATTTTAAAATTATGGTTTGAAGAGTTTCTATGTGAAAAGATTAACTATATTAAATAAATGTTTTTTTTTGTTAACACATGAACGATTCCAAATAAAATAAAAATAATAAGAAAATTTGTAAATAGAAACATATGAATATGTGGACAAAGAAATATATACAATCAAAAGTGTTGATAAAGTAACAATATAAAAATATGGTGAAATATAATCCTGTAAAAAATAACAATATAAATTTAATATTAAAAATTATAATCATAGTGATACTAATAATAAAAAAATGTACAATAATAATGCTATGGAATAACAATATTAACAAAAATAATAACAGTACAGATAATAGTAATATAGCATTGATAATTTCACCACTAATATAATAACATATAATATTACAAATAATATCAAATAATATATAAGAATAATAATAATAATATTAATAGTAATAGTAATAATACAGTAATAATAGTAATAATAATACTAATACTAATAATATATAATATTAAAAATAATAATATATAATATTAAATTAATAATATATAATAGCAGATAATAATAATAACAGTAATAATAATATTAATATATAATAATAATAATAATCTTAATAATAATAATAATAATAGTAATAGTAATATGTAATAATAACAATAATATTAATATATAATAACAAGTATTTTCAAAGTGAAATTTTTGTAAATTAGGAAGAGTAATATGATATTTTATAAGTAATATTTTCATGGATGAATAAGAGTTCCGAAAATATTTTAGTCAATTGAGTAGTAATTGAGATTCAAAATAAAAAGAAAAAAAAACAATGGAATGGACATTTGTCAAAAGTTTAAGTGAGGTAGATTAATAAATATGCTTAGTATTTTTTTTCTAATATTATTGTTGAATCCTAATAATATTAATAATAATGATACTAATGATTTTACTATTGTAAGGACCCAAATATAAATACATTATATATTAAAAGAAATTGGGGGTGAAAATAATATTAAGAATAAAGGGGAGGGGCTATTAAAAAAAAACTTGTTTTCTTTAGTTTCTGCTGAACTTTCTAAACAACAAAAGTCATTTTCCTGAGAATGTTTCTCTCTCTAGAAAGCTCCCTTACCCTTTTCTCTGCATTCTCTCTTCCATTGCTCTACACTGACTCATTGCATGCTCTTTTAGAAAGTGCCCAAGCGTCCGCAACGTCGAGGGCTTCCTTTTGTTCCGATTAGATTTTCGTTCTTCACCAGTAAGTAGTTTTCCCCTCTTCTCCACAATTTCTGAAACTTAGGGCATGCTATTTTACAGGCTGCAAACAAATAGGAGCGTTCTTCTTCTTATTTTGTTTAAGGCTTAACTCTAAGAGTTGATTCCTTCACCATTTCAGTGATATATAGGTACTGTCAATTTCTGTGCTGTATAAAGTTGCTATGAGAGAGGGTCCCCGTAAGCTAGACAGTTTGTCTTTGAGGTAAGGGGAGCTAATTATTTTCTGGGTTGAATCTGTTTTAGTGTTTTATGCATGTTGAATTAAAAATGTGATGTACTATTGAGACTGTAATGTTACTGTTTTAAGTAATTGGTTTTGGTATGTATTATACTGCTTAAATGATTTATTTGGGATTGATTTTATGTGTCCTATTTTGATGATTATGAATTGTTTCTGAATGGGTTATTGACTGTGATTGGTGATGTTTTGGAAAAGGTCTTAAGTGAGATTTAATTAGCATTGTTGGGTAGTAATTGGATACACAGGTACTGTTTCAGATTACTGTGAGAGGAAATAAAATATAAATATAAAAATTGGGGGTTTGAGGTTTAGAGTACAACAAACTAGTTTAGGTAACTTAAATAAATTAATTAAAATTGGTTGAGAGCCTTTCTTTGTTGGTAGAATAGAGGGGACTTAAAAACCTGAGTTGGCACATCCCTGATCATAGAGCAGCCCTGGCCTGGTCCAGTCAGTTGTGACTAGTCATATGTGCTAGCGCCGAAGGTGAGTCTAATGCGTTCAGACATCTGAACCCTCTCCGGTGACCAATTGGGTAGTGAGGTGAGGTTGGGAGCAAACATTTTGAAGAAATGAATAACTTAGCAGGCAGTTTCATAATTAAGGGAGCATTGTAAATTATTTGGAAGTAATACGTATCATAATATATATATTATATGTTGTAAACTGGTGCATGTAGTGGTAACTTTTATGCTTAAAGTAATTATTTTCTGGGTTGAATCTGTTTTAGTGTTTTATGCATGTTGAATTAAAAATGTGATGTACTATTGAGACTGTAATGTTACTGTTTTAAGTAATTGGTTTTGGTGTGTATTATACTGCTTAAATGATTTATTTGGGATTGATTTTATGTGTCCTATTTTGATGATTATGAATTGTTTCTGAATGGGTTATTGACTGTGATTGGTGATGTTTTGGAAAAGGTCTTAAGTGAGATTTAATTAGCATTGTTGGGTAGTAATTGGATACACAGGTACTGTTTCAGATTACTGTGAGAGGAAATAAAATATAAATATAAAAATTGGGGGTTTGAGGTTTAGAGTACAACAAACTAGTTTAGGTAACTTAAATAAATTAATTAAAATTGGTTGAGAGCCTTTCTTTGTTGGTAGAATAGAGGGGACTTAAAAACCTGAGTTGGCACATCCCTGATCATAGAGCAGCCCTGGCCTGGTCCAGTCAGTTGTGACTAGTCATATGTGCTAGCGCCGAAGGTGAGTCTAATGCGTTCAGACATCTGAACCCTCTCCGGTGACCAATTGGGTAGTGAGGTGAGGTTGGGAGCAAACATTTTGAGGAAATGAATAACTTAGCAGGCAGTTTCATAATTAAGGGAGCATTGTAAATTATTTGGAAGTAATACGTATCATAATATATATATTATATGTTGTAAACTGGTGCATGTAGTGGTAACTTTTATGCTTAAAGTAATTTTTGTGTTTTATAAGTGCTTAGGGTATATTTCATATTACATGATCTTTTAATATTGAACAGATTTGAACGGTTAGGTTGCAGGAAATAATATGCCTTAATTAATATAATATAATATAATATATTAATATAGTATAGATATATAAATATATATAAGAAGAAGGGAATTACGTTACTTAATATTATTATAATATAGTAATATATATATATATATAAGATGCAAAGGGTGTGTGGATGATAATAAATTCTATTAATATAATATAATATAGTTGTTTGTAGGATTAGTAAATACGTAATATGTAAAAAAAGAGAATGTTGATATAGTCGGAAGTTATCATAATCATTTATAATATTATAATATGTATGAATATTTGTATGTTGGTTTAATATAAATATTATAATATAATTATGATTTAATATGACTATTATAATAGAACTAAAGGAAACAATTTTTTTATATTAAACAGGAGATTAGGCATTGGAAATAAATTATAAAGGTTCTTGGTGTTGATTAACTTAGATTCAATTGTGGAAATGTTATTTTTATAACTTGTGATTGGTGAGTAATGCATATTGTTGAGATTCTGTATATGTTGATTGGGACAAAAAGTATATGATTACAAAGTGATGAAAGTACGTAAATCAAGTTTCATCTGTGTAGAATCTCTTGGTGAGATTCTTAGTGTTTTAGAATGAAAGTAGGAGCTCAGTCTTGGGGGTCTTCCTGACGCTCCAATGGTCTTTCTTCTCACGTAGAGAGGACTGAACCATGTGGTGAGGAGTAGCAGGAGGTCTTAGTCTTGAAGGCTTCCATCATGCTTCAGGGCACAGAATAGACTAACCTCGTGAGTGTGGCAGGGCGGGGGAGCCCAAGGCGGGGGAGCCTAAGTATCACAAGTCACCACGGGTGCATGACCCGCCATAGCTCGACTATCATTCTAAAGTCCGGACGAGTCAAGTCTAGAAAATAACATGTTAGGAACTGTGTTATATATATATATATATATATATATATATATATATATATTGCCTTGCTTGTATGTATTTTGCTTGAATTGAATCTAGTATGTTCATGTTGATATAACTGCATGCTTTTTATATAATTAGCTCACCCTTGCTTGCTTGTGTTTGTGCCATGTTTGTGTCTGTTTCCTTTTGCGATGATCATCCACTTGGATGGGAGCAGATGGCGAGGAAGTTATTTTGGAGACAGCCTTGGATGGGGATGGCAACGCTGCAGCCTAGTCTTCTTAGGATTTTCTTTTGCTCTATGTCATTTTGAAGAACCTTGTGATATTTAAAGTTTTAAATTTCTAGCCTCTTCAGGAGGACTCTACTACTCCAGTTCTAAATTCTTGTACATGATGACGTCTTATTTATATATTTCTTTTTTATATAACTGGGACGTTACAACTATAACTACTAATAATATATAATAATAACAATAATAATTACGAGATAATAATAACATTAATAATAATATATAATAATATTAATATTATAATAATAATAATAAGTATTTTCAAAGTAATATTTTGTAAATTAGGAAAGGTGATAGGAACATTTTATAAGATTTTTGTGGAACAACAAGTGTATTAAGAATATTTTAGTCAATTGAGTATTAGTTGGAATGTAAAATGACAAATAAAAAAGTAAAATTCAAATGTGTCAAAATTGTACTACTAATAATAAATCCTAGCAATAATAATAATACTAATAGTTGTACTACTAATAATCATATATAATAATAACGTTAATAATAATATTAATATAATGATAATAATAATAATAATAATAAGTATTTTTTAAATGATATTTTTGTAGTGACACTTTTGTAAATTTATAAATGAATTAGGGATATTTTAGTCAAATAAATAGTTGGATACAAAATACTAGAAAACTAATAAAATTGACATGTGTCCAAATTTTGAGTTTGGATAGGTTAATAAATTTACTAGATATTTCTAGCATTTGTCAAAATAATAGGGGTATTTCTAGTATTGTAGTTGATAGTTAATTATAATTGATTATGTCCAACTAAAACATTAAAATATATAAAAAAAACACTCTCCAAGTATGTTGTAGATTAATCATTCATCATAGAACAATGAAAGATTGTATTATAAGCCTAATTAATATATTTAATTTCGACACAATATGTTTGATACGTCAAATCATTGATCAAGTTGAATACACAATATTTTTCTCGTGTATATGTATATAACAAAATAAATTAAGGTTCAAACTTTTGATTTTAAAAAATAAATAAACAAGATATTTGTAAGTATTACAACTCATCTATAACTTTTCTGGTGCTAATAAATTAAGATACAATGTTAACTTAATATTTATAGATCAATATTTTATATAGAATTTTAATTTTAATTTTGAAATAAGTAATTGTAACACCATTAAGAAATAATAAAAAAAAAAACTGTTTATTAGAGATCGAGAGAGTATGTTTTGAACTCTGTATTCAAACAGAGATATATTTTAGGTTCTAGGTTCATATATCTTCAATATCGAGATAGAGTGTCTGGATGAATTTGATCCATGTAGTTAATATTCTTGATTAGTTATTGGTTAGTTATTTATGTTTACGATGCTTTAATCTTAATATTAATATGATAAACATAGTCAATATTTACCACAAAATAGTTGTCTTAACCTATGTGTAGTCATAATACCTGAACACAGGTAATAAAATATATATAAACACAGGTAATATACCTGAACAAATATGATACACTAAAATCTTGATATTACCGCCATAATATCCATATTGAGTGCCATTATACACACAAAAAAAATGTATTATATATATCATTTACTCTTGTCCTATAAGTATAATAACAAGTAATAAAAAAGTTACAAACAAACTCACTCGTTATAATAGGTAATTAACTATTAATAATTGATAATTGATCGATGCTTTAGTTACAAAAACCATTAATTTTTAAAGCCGGTGCCTGGTTATGGTTGGAACAAAATTTGAATGAACCTAGAATTAATCTTATGGATTGAATGGTTGCAAATAATCCGTTGAGTGCGAGTACTATGCAAAAGTGTTGGTTTTTCGGAGGAAACAAGCAACGAGGAAAACAACGCTGTTACCACATGAAACGTAGATGCTTAGATGTGGTCGAGATTGGTTTGTAATCTCTTAACGTGTGTTTGTCTCTCACACTATAGTGTTTATCATATGATCAGACCAAAAATGAAAAACTGTTTCTTGTCCTTTTTCATCTCCAGCGATAATTAAGGATGACTATGGAATTTTCCCACCCCTGTCAAATTGGTTGTTGGCCTTGTCATTTTCAACTTCAATGCATGCATTTGGTTGGAACATCCATTGCTCCCAAACTACCTCTTCTACCATGTAACACGGGTTGTCTTAATCTTAACGTGCACAAATTTTATAAAACTTATGCATTCTATTTATGAAACTCAAGAAATGTGCAGAGTACTGACTTGCATGGTTGGGAAGTTTGGTTTCATGCATCAATTCTCATAATTCTTCATTCATAAATATATCTATATAACTATACCTAATTCATCTCCAAACTTCCCTAGAAAGTACTGCTTTTAATTTTAAATATAATCTTTTTATTCTTTAATATTTTCCAAGACAAATTATTCATTAGTCTCAATGTTATTTCTAAATGTCATCTGAAGTCTGTTATCTTCCCACTTACTTTATTTTGAATTCTTGGTCTTCGTTTATTTAAGTCTTATTATCTTTCAACTGATTACATAATGGATACACATTTATGACTCCCATGAAATGACCACATCTTATTGAGAAGAGACTATTTTTATTTTAAATTTAATAACATAAATTTAATCACCGAACATAATTAATGGGCATATATTTTTAAGAATTATTTATTTCAAAATGTATGTTTTTAATTTACGTATATATATTTGTGTTTCAGTAATATCTAGAGTAAAAAAAAACACACATTTATAATTAATTTGATATACGTGTTAAAGACATTCCAAAATTTAAGATAGTTTTTAAGATTATTAAATGATTGTTATAGTTAAATATTAAATGTCTAATAAAATATAATTACTTGTTTTTTTATCTTATCTTTATACTTATAAATTTTTAAGTGGCTGTTGATAAGGATATGTTCAATCGTAGTTCAATATTATCTATATATTTTTATCTTGTTTATCAAGAATGTTCGTTGTTGATTCAGTGATCGATCCATAGGATACAATTTGTAATAAGAAAAAAGAATAATGATATTTAAGATAATATTTTTTTTGATAACATTTGAACATCATATCATTCTGTAATTAGTTTATGATAGTGTTTATGGTTATTATTATTGATTGTAACACGTAAATAATATTTAAATATTATAAAAAAAATGCGTATCATTATCCTAAAAAAAAACCTAAAAAGAAAATTCTCCAAACGCGACATTAAACTGATTACAAAAATTTAAAAGACAATTTTCTGAAGTTGAAAAAGGGCGCATAAAGTTCTTCGAAATATAATGTGAAACTTAAAAACGAAAAAGCGCGTGCCACAAACAAGATAGAAGTGGAAATAGGTGTTGGAGTTGCGAATTACGTGATTGCGTAGCGTGAGGTAGCGGGCCATGCAAGATAATTGGCCATTGTAACTTAACAGTCCCCAGTCGCAGCGCGTGAGAGCTTGACTCCACTCGCTCCTTCCATTCCTTTCACGTGCTTGCATTATCCTCATTTCTTAACTTCGATTCCAACGCGTCCGGCACCAGTCAAACCCCCTACAATTACCGATCTGCCCTTGTCGTGTTTGCTCCGTCTATGTTTCACTCTTTTCTTTATCTATACACAATAACAACCCCATCACCAATTTTTACACCTCACATTCCAATTTTACCCATTATAGTTTATAGTTCAACCAGGTTTTTTGTTATCAACAATTGCAATGTGTGCTTCCACTTTTGGAATCACCAAGACTATTATCTTATGTAAATGTAAATCATAAATACTATAACATAAAGTATATGGTGGCTTTGAAACAGTATATTATTATTATTATTATTATTATTATTACGTAACGTTTAAATAACTCTCAGTTTATTATTATTTTATTAAATGAGACCCTCATCGGTTGTTTTCTTCTTTAATGTGAAAACGGACAAAGGCTAACCCACGTCAAGGAGAGACTGGTGGCAGAGTAGTGTTTTTTTTGGAATGAAATAATATTATAACAGTCATAATAATAAGAAGAAACAAAAACATTTATAATCATTTTTTAAAAGATTAATACAAATTTAATATTTTATTTGAAATTTTAAAAAATATATATACTTACAAGAGAGAGGGTAAGTAATAATATGCGAAAATTTCCCATTTTGTCCGTGGAAGAGGGAAAAAGGAGGAGAGAAGGAAAAGTTGTGAAAGGGAGGGAGAGAGAAACGACGACGCCGAATGAACAGTAGAGGTACAACAACTACTACTTTTTTTAAAAACCCCGTTTTCACACTTTCTCTCACTTACAAAACACTCACTGGTCCTTCTCCTCTGCTTTCTCTCTCTAAAACCCTCTTCTTTTTCTCTCTCCTTCTTCTCTTTCTCTCGCTGATTGCAGATCAGGCTGCGCAAACCGTTGCGGTTGTGGATTCTTTGGGGTTCAGAGCCGCTATGGCTTCGGCTTCTTCTTCGTCCAAACTGTGCTTCAATTCTGACTGCAAAGAATTGAGGCCCGAAAGACCTAAGAAAGGGTGGAGGCTCCGTAGCGGGGAACTAGCCGAGCTCTGCGATCGATGCGGGTTAGTAATTTTACCGTTTCACTATTTTGTTGACTCACATAGTGTTCTATTTGAACTTTTTTACAAAACAAAATTCCTATTTCTTGCTTCTTTTATTTTTTTAAAAAATTAAAAACTTTTCATTTCTGTGTTTCTGTTTATTTTTTGAATTTGGATTTTGGAGCAAGTTACACGTGGCAGTAGTTAAAGAGATTGGGATTATTATTAGTTAGCTGAGGTTTCTAGGTTTAGGCATTCCTCCTGCAAATTTGGATAAAGTTTACTGCTTTATTATGTTGTTTTAAAAAAAAAGGAAATTTTTTTTGGAGGGTATTAGGTAATTAGGTTTGTGATGTGAATCAGTCTATTTTTTTTTTTTTAAACGGAAGAGATAGACTTACGACGATTTTGAAGTAAATGACAGACGTCTCTCTCTGTCTTTGGGGATTTGGTGGTATTGGTTCAACGCACCTCTTTGATTTCACTACTTCATACAGTTATAGCTGTCGGACATGTAATTGGTGCTTATCTAATTCTGTTGTGTTTCAAGTTTGGAACTAAGTTAGGCATAGCGACGGGATTGGTGCTTTTAAGGTTATGTAGTTATGAATTCGTAGCTGTTTCTTGTCGATGTTTCATCTAGAACAGAAATTTTGTATGAGCTCCTGTGCTTAGTGTGGACATTGTTTGACGTAGTTATTGATACTGGGATATGGCACATGCAACTGGTCTTCGTGCTAGCCTATAAGTGTACTACTGTACTTTGAAAAGTTTCTTAGTTCTGGTGTTTTTTCTTTCTATGTTGACCATATGCACTTGTTGAGGAGATGATAATGGAAACGTGGCTTGGTGACTTGGTCCACTGATAAGGAGACCGGTAGAGTCTCCGACGAGACAGTCGATCAAATGAGAGGTGGTCTGATTAAAAGGGCTGGTGGAGGACCTAAGAAATCTTGAGAATAGAAACTGTTAAAATATGCCTTGCTTTAAATTGTTTTACTTAAATTTGGTTTTTGGTAGACCTCGACAGTGATGATTGCTCCATGTTACCAATTGTACCTAGCAGGAACATTGTGGGTTGTTTGTAGTCAATGAAGGTCTATGCCAAGAAGTTGAAATCCTTTAAAGTTGATACTTTGATACTCATACTTTTATCGATGAATGGTAATTATATTATTTAAAATGTTTAATGTTAGGTTTTATAGTAAGTCATTTAGAATTTGATTATTCTGGAGTTGTATGAATACTTTTTCCATTGAGAGTTTATACATTAGTAGTTTATTTACTCGTCATTGTCATTTTGAATTATATTAAATATACCAAAAGTATTTAAATTTATGTTATATTTTTCAAAGCACTATGTGATGTGCTATTTGCTGTAAGTTAAGTGCTATTACTTAAGATCTACATTTTAGCATGGAGAAATTGTCTCTTCTAAAGAGAGGGAGGGAAGTTAAATAAACTATTACCTATTTGTGTTTTAGGCAACATTTATTTAAAAAAAAATAGTTCTCATTATAGGGATCGGGGATTACACTGAATGAGAGATATTAGGATTGGTCTCATTGAACTAAAGTTTAATATTAAATGGATAATTCCTTTTTTTTCTCGATAGTTTTAGATCTCCTTACTAATGAATCATGTCTTTCTTGTCTGTTGCTTCAGTAGATGTTTAGTGATCGAGGTTATTCCTTGTTTTTTCTAGTGATGGTTTTGGAAGTCATTATTCTCTACATGAATATTTCTCTTTTCCATTTTTGTGTACTTTTCGAATGCTTTGTTTGAGTTGAGCATTTTCTTCTCCTTCTATTAGGTGGCTCTGATATATTGTTTTCTATATTCATCTAAAAAGCAGTTTTGTATCTGTAGTTAACGTGATTAACTTATTCTGTCTGAATACTTATCTTCAATCAGATTCTGCACTGTTCATCCCAAATTATCTTTATTTAATGCGATTCTCTAAATTATTTGTATTTTTATAACTGTGCTTGGTTTGTGTACAAACCACATAGGTGATATACATCCAATGTGTTATCTGGTTAAAAGAATTTTGTTATTGCTGCCATAACAGGTTTTAATAGGTTCAATAGCGGAGGTTGACCTTTCTGATTGCATAAACATTTGTTTTCACTCTTTCTTTATGGTAGAAAGAGCAAACATATATAACTTAATTTGTCTTTTGTACTCGATAGGAAATGTCTTGTTCAAGAATTTAGTTGGCTATAAGTAAATAATCTTGCCTGTTACTTATCATATGTTTTGATATTGTCCTCTTGCATGATGCACATGTGCTATTCCTTTTTGTAAAATTTGGTTGTTCTGTGATACTTAGCTCTGCTTTTGAAGAAGGGAGGTTCTGTGAAATTTTCCACTCAAATGCTTCTGGTTGGAGGAGTTGTGAGACTTGTAGAAAGGTGAGCCAAATCTTTTTTATGGTTGTTTGAATTCCTTTATAAATGTTACATTTACTGTTACTATGTTCAATGCAAAGGATGTTACATAGGTTTCCAAAGCTGAGTTTGGATCATGTAGTCTTAGTTGATGATTACTGTTGCTTGAATGCTTTATGGTGTTCCTGTTACTATACTATGTTTGAGGCAAAGGGTTTTACACTGATTCCCGAAACCAAGTTTGAATTATGTAGTTTTAACTGATGATTAATCGTTCTTTGCAGAGAGTTCATTGTGGATGTATTGTTTCAAGTCATTCCTTCATGTTGCTGGATCCCGGAGGGATTGAATGTTATGCATGTGCCCGCAAAAATATTATTATGGTAAGTTTCTTTATTGATTGGACTTTAGTGTTTCCCTCTCCTGTTTGGGCTTGATTTTTTGTGCTTTGTATAGCATGTATGAGTGTCCTGTGGGTTTTATGCATGGCCTCTCTGTTTTTGCGTTTATGACAAAACGAACTATTGAAGTTGTCATTTCATTGTCAATGGACAAATAAGGTGAAGATTCTTGGTTGAAATATTATATGTTGTTTCAAAGTAAATATAAGAAGGACCAGTTCATCAAGAAGTGTGTGACGAAATTGAAAGATATTGAAGCTGGAGTTCTTATTTTAATTTGGCATTTATAATCACATAAAAGAAAGTCCATGGAATCGATTATAAGGAATGCCAGTTTTAGATAATTACTTCAATTTTCCTTTGCTGCTCTTCCTATTAAATTATGGCCTGACAAGCCTGCTATATATTGTTGAGACATTTTTTGACACTTCTGTATTAATTTGTCGTTGTCTTTCCATTTCCTCTCTTTCTTTCCACATCTTTTTTACCTCTCTTGGTTTGGTTTTGTTTTGTTTGTTTTGTTTTTTTTTTTTAATTTGGGATATCTAACTTTATGAATATGGAACCGGCAGTAAGGGTTTGCCTTTGTTTTTCTACTCGGGGTTTACACACGTGCTCTCTTAGTTGCTAATTTCCTCTTGTTATTACTACCTTATTCCTTTAAATCTAAACTCCATGGTGAGCAATCGAGTTGAATTGATTGCTGAATCATGATGCTTAGACAATATCTTATTTTTATGTCCTGTTTGGATCATTGAATGAAACAGTTTTGCCATAGTAACTCTATTTTGTTATCTGTTTCTCAGCCTTCTAACCTGCCGTGGCCACAATCTTTTTCCCTTCAAAATCGTTTATCTGATAGACTTAGAGATCTATCTGCTAAAGGTTGGAATCAGTTGGCTGGATCAGGTCCTGTACCCTGGAAGCAAGCGCCCAGTCTGTTCAATTCTGCTTCTTCGACCGATCTGATACCAGATGTGCCTTCTTTAGCTGAATTATCCAATAGCTTTGACAAAATGTATTGCAATGAAAGGTTACCTGCCTCAGCCTTGGAAAAGAAAAACGAGGATTATACTGGATTACCAGTTCATTGGAATGTTACAATTTGCCCACGGGAGACGAAGCTTATGAATGGTAATGCAAGCTTTGACATTCTCTGAACTTTCCTGCTTTTCTGTTATCTGGTTTAAAAAGTGGAATGATCTCCTAATAACTTGAAGTATAATGTATAACCTGATTCTTCATTATATTTCAGGAATGAGGAATGAGGACAAAGCAAGTTCATGTTTAAATATGTGTCAGCAGCCTTCTTCTCTGAAGGAAGAGTCATCAACTCAACCATTTGGTTTGCCGGTGCCTAATTCATGCCAAAATGAAAGAAATGGTCAGCTTGGGGTAACTGGAAGTCACCCTCAACAAACTCCACCACCTCCAGGAAAGCATTTTAATGGCACTATGCATTTAGCACCTGACTCATCAGGTGAGGCTCAGGTTCGCAATGGGCGACCTCGAGCAGATGCCCGAGGAAGAAACCAGTTGCTGCCACGGTACTGGCCTAGGTGTACTGATCTTGAACTACAACAAATATCCATAGAGTATCCTTCAAATCACATAATTGTGCTGTTGGTTTTGATAATAACCATTTTAATGCTCTCTGATTTCCAATTATTTTTAATGCCATACTCAAAGCTACAATATCTTAACTCCATCGCAGTTCAAATTCTGTAATTACTCCCTTGTTTCAGAAAACCTTGAGTGCAAGTGATGCTGGACGAATTGGACGTTTAGTCCTACCAAAAAAGTGTGCTGAGGTTGGTCTTTAGATTTTTCAAGCTTCTCATGGGATAGTATTTTTGGTTTAAGTTCCATAGATGCTTTATGTTCGCAGTAAACTGAATCTATAGTTTAGAAGTTATGATAATTGACAATTGACCGTTTGTCCTTTGGGATGCTTGCATACCCTAATTTTATTGTTTCGTCTTGACTGTTAGTTGCAATAATATTATCTCTGCTTATATTTCTCTGGAATGCATATAGTAAACTAGAAGCGTGAGCTGCATACTTGTGATCAAGAACAGTATGAATGAATAGTATGATTAAGTAGATGGAGCTGCAAGAGAGGTCACTGAATCACTGATAGTTATATCAATTCTGTCAAAAGGATTTTGTAGTACTCAAAATGTCAGGCTAGGGGACTTCCTGTCATTTTGAGAATTCTAGAAAAGTGTTTGGGATTTGAATGTTGAAAAGGCTTCAGGTTTACCTTGTTTATTCTTAGCTTCCAAGCTGCCCTTTTTGAATTTTATGAATATCAAGAATAGGCTTTTTCAGAAGCATGTTAAAAATCTGTATATTGTTAAATGTACTTATAATTCAAATGTCTCCATGATAAATAATATAATGGTATGCACTTTTTAAGTACTCGATGTTGGTCAATTATAGTTTCATTAACTGGAGATTAGTTAGTCGTCTGTATTATTTTGGATTTTACTGAAGGTGTGAAATTGCTTCTTTGTATTGGCCGTAGTAATTATTTATTATTGGCATTGTCATCTATTTGTTTTTTAATGAATATTCTATCAAGGGTTATATAACATTATACTCTGTTCCATGAGACAGACCTACTTCCCACCAATTTCTCAGCCTGAAGGATTGCCGCTTAAAATCCTTGATGCAAAGGGAAAGGAATGGATATTTCAATTTCGCTTCTGGCCAAACAATAACAGCAGAATGTATGTTTTAGAGGGTGTCACTCCATGCATACAGTCCATGCAGTTACAGGCTGGTGACACTGGTAAGACATTGTCACAAAGGTGATTTGCGTATTGGGATATATATAGAATTTTCTTCTTGTTCATTTCCCTATAAGTGAAACTTTAGTCTCATGAATTATATGTGCACGAACCTCTCTGTGCCCATTGTTAGGAATTATGGGTTAAGTGTTGAGAAAGAAAAAGAAGAGAGACGAAGATGACAAATAATAGCATGGAATAGATTATTGAAATGTAATTTGCTAAAGACCATAACCTAGTAGTCATGTACTAATAGTTAGGTCATGTACTACTAAACGGAATAGTTTTTTCAATACCCGGGAAGGAGATGGATATCTTACTACCGATACCTGTAGATATCCTACCCATCAACTTGGATTTATTTAAATGCGCTTTTATTGATATATATTTGGCTTACCGAGAACTTATGCTTTATGTGATGTTGCCTTATTTGAATTTATATTTTAGAAAGAGAATTTTTTAAATATTTTGAATTATTTAATTCCTTTAAAGAGGATTACAAATCGTGTGAATTGTTGTTTATGGGAGAAAAAGGATGTAAATCTGCGGACCTTTAAACGGTATTTTTAGAAGAATTGAGAGAACAATTAAACTAAATTCATAGGGGTATGTGCCACAATTGGGAGTCTAAATCTTGCAAAAGAATTTTGTCAATTAATTTTTGTTTTATATTTTCTTTAAACTTTTGAAAATATTAATGGATATCTGTGAATATAAAAAAACCTGTGGACATGTTTTAACAGTACCACTTTGCTCATCCTGACCCACTGTCATCCATATGGCTAAATACCTATTCAAGAATTTACGTTATTTAAGCTAGAAAATATAGTGATTTATATACTACATTTATAGAGCTATTTTTCATAATCATAAATTTGAAAATTTGATAAAAGGTAGTAGAACGGTTATTTCCAGAAAAAAACTTGCATAAATTTTTTGAGAACATATCTTGTAATTGAAAACAACATTGTCTGTGTTTAATTTGCCTGGTAAAGCTGGGCATATTTCTTACGCTTGCATTCGGGACTTCTATATTATTATGCTTCAAGATCTTGCCTTGTACAATCCGTATTGGATCCATCTGTCTTTAAATCTTATTTCGTTTTTTTTTTCTCGCATTTCTGATTGTTATACCACCTCTAGTTGAGTTCTAGTTTTATGGCTGACCTGAGTTGTTTTTCTCAGTAACATTTAGCCGTTTAGAGCCAGAGGGAAGGTTGGTTATGGGATTTAGAAAGGCTTCGAGTACTGTGCCATCCGACCAGGTAATTGTTTTAACAGCCGCAATGTATAATTTTCTGAGGTGTAGTTTTGTGTTTTAGTCTAAGTCATACTATTGATTGAAGCTGTCTACTAGGTCTATCGTTATCTCTAATGCTTGTATGGATAATTATACATGCGACATTAGTTGGGAGACATGTACAAATTCTTCACTTTCCTTAATTAAGACCCTTTGAATACGGTCCGAAGGTTCTATAACGCTCTACTCTACAATTGTACTTCAATTTTGTATATCGTCTGATTGTCCGGCCTGGAGTGAGCATAGGTTACTATGGTTACCTTATAGTCATGGATATTTTCTTATAAAGGACAATTTATTAATTGAACTAATAATATTTTTTGTTTGCATATTTTGTATTTATATCAAATCCTCTATATATTTACATAGTTTGATGAAATTTTGAACTTGTATATTTACAATTTACATCTGTAGTGTGCATATATTTCTTTTTGCAGGACAATGAAACCAATAAGTCTGGAAATGGATTTTCTGCACATGGTGAAGTTAGTATTAAACAACTAACTGCGTTGTAATTGCCAACGATTACCATTTATATTATTCTCATGGTTGCATTTTTCACCTGACTTTTAGGTTGAATTGGCTGATCCTAATTCATGGTCTAAAGTTGACAAGTCAGGATACATAGCAAAAGAAGCACTGGGGAGCAAATCATTAATATCTAGAAAAAGAAAAAGTGGCATATTGGGCTCAAAGAGTAAACGTCTAAGAATTGAAAATGAGGATTTAATAGAGCTGAAGATTACGTGGCAAGAAGCTCAAGGTCTGCTCCGGCCCCCTCCTAGCCACATTCCGAGCGTTGTTGTGATTGAAGGTTTTGAATTTGAGGAATACGAGGTACCATTATTCCCTCTTCATATCGGGAAGTGTTATGGATTGCTGATGTTTTTATACTTTTTGGGATGTAACGTCTTAGATCCTCTCATTCGATGTTTTTATACTTCAATAAAAAATGATAATACATTTTCATTTTCAAAATAGCCACATAAACCAACAAAATGATAGTTCTGACATGTCCATCTGCAGGCAATATACTTTATCCATCAAGTAATTTTATTTGAAATATAGTCAATTCAATGTATTATTAGATTTGGGAGTAGAAATACTGAAGTTCAATAGTCACTGGCTGAAAAGAAATGGAAAAGGGGAGACTAATGATTCTCAACTGTTCTTAGTTGGGGATTGCGTAAGCGAAACACATCTCAGGGTTAAAATCATCTCAGGGTTAAACACATCTCAACTAAACACATCTCAACTAAACACATCTCAGGCTTAAAAGCTGACGTCACAGTCTCTAGAGTAGTGCATCCAATGTTGGATTGGAATTTTATTGTCTACTTTATGGTCATCTTTCTTGGTGCTTTATTTGATTGAAGGAGTTCTGGAAATAATTATGCATTGTGGAAACCTTCATGCTGAAAATAATTTTACAGGAAGCTCCAGTGCTTGGGAAGCCAACAATTTTTACCAGTGATAATGTGGGGTAAATCACTTATCCTTAATTAGATTTGGTCACCTTCTTTTAAATATTTACATAGCAGTTGATATATCCTGTACATATATAGAGAGAGGGAGAGAGAGGATGGATTAAGTTACTCCAAGAGTACTCCTCATCCTCACCTTTCATTTTATCTTGATATAATGCTCAAACATGAGGGGGATGATTTTTATATATTTTATTGTTTTGCATGTCTTATCATTAACTTCCCAAAAACACTTTAATTTCGCATTTAGACTGGGTGATATTTTTACTTTATTTAACCTCGTAATTAATTGCCAGCAATGATCTGTATTTGTCCCAGTGAAAAGATCCAGTGGGCTCAATGCGAAGATTGTCTCAAGTGGCGTAAATTACCAGCAAGTGCGCTTCTTCCATCAAAATGGACGTGTGCTGATAATTCATGGGATCCAGAAAGGTAACAAGAGTGATCCATTGTCTTAATTCTCATTGGCGTATTTGGTCTACTGTGTTATCATTTGCATTTTTTTCTGAGCTGTAAATACGCAAAGAAATTCGTTAGCGTTCCTGAGTGAATAAGAATGTACGTCATATTTTAGCCGACAGTGATCTGTGATCTTTAAGAGGATGTCTTTCTGAACCTTAGAGACATCTGGCTAACATGTACATCCTTTTATGATATTTATTTCGATTTCAAGTGAAAATGCTATGACTAGCATCGTTCACATGGGGTACACCTCACTTTCTCTTTTCGTCTTTGCACCTTGACTTTCTGAGATGCAAATCAAGGGAAATCAGAGGGAAAGTGAAATTTTTTCATACAAATGTGAAATGAAATAAGTTGGAGGTAGAAATAACATAATCAATTATGTTGTATTTTTTATTATATGTCACGTTAAAATCCACCCTATAATCGATTATTGGGGTGATATAAATGAGTAAGTGGGTATTTTTTTTTATTTTTTTTCAATTTCTGAAATATGATAAGTGAGTAAAATAATAATAATATAAAGAATAAAAAATATAAAATGATATTATAATAAAATACTTTCTTCTCATTTCTCTTTATTTATTCTAATGTAAACCACTTTCATTTCCGTTCATTTCTTACTTCTCTTTTTCACTCTTTCCTTTTTCATTCTCTCCCTTTCCATCATATCATCCAAACAAATTAGGTAGGTTATGTATTTATCTATTTTAATTTATTATACAACACCTAGCATCCTTTGCCATAGGACATGGTTGGCTGGAGAGAGAAAATATAAGAAGTGAGAAAGAGGTTGAAAAATTAACACTGCCATACCATGTATCGAGCCAAGATACAACGTTAATTTCCACTCTTTTCCCCCAACTTAGTTCACGTTCACTTGCACAAGTGCGTGATTAATTTATCAATCTAACAAGGCCGTCCCGCTAAATCATTTACCCAAACTTTATAGACCTATATCAGCATGTATCCAATATATCATAGCGCTATTTTTTATTTATTAAATTCTCTGTGCTGCTAGATCTTCTTGTTCAGCTGCACAAGAGCTGACAGCAGAGCAACTTGAGAATTTGCTACCTCCTTGTAATTCAGGTTTGAATTGTTTGATCGCTTCACTTGAGCAAATGTTTTAGATTCCTTGTCACGTATGACGTAATCTTTTGTAGAACTAACTGTAAATCTAGAGTATGAAAACTATGTAGTTAAATGCATCTGTTTGGCAGCTATTCCCAAGAAAATGAAGGCCGCCAAACAGGATCCTGATAATGCTGAAGCTTTGGAGGGACTCGACACCCTCGCAAATTTAGCTATTCTGGGAGAGGGTGAAGCACTCCCAGCATCTGCTCAGGCCACAACTAAGCACCCGCGCCATAGACCTGGCTGTTCTTGCATCGTTTGCATTCAACCTCCCAGTGGAAAGGGCCCCAAGCATAAGCAGACATGTACGTGTAATGTATGCTTAACAGTGAAGCGACGTTTCCGTACTCTTATGTTACGACGTGAGAAGAAACAATCAGAAAAAGAAGCAGAGACAACTCGTAAAAAGCAACAGCAACAACATTCTCAACCACTACCTTCGTCTGAAATTTTGCTTGACGAAGATTCATTACCCTGTAGTAACACAGGTGACAGTAGCCCGAACCAGAACAAAGAGGGTAATGATGGTTCTGATGATGATCCTAACAGAATAAAATCATCTGCTTCACCATTCAAAGGCCAAATTGACCTCAATATACAGCCAGAGCGAGAAGAAGAATTGTCCCCCGGTTCAGATTCTGGTGGCATGATGAAGTTGCTCCATGATGCTACTGAGAGGTATCTGAAGCAGCAGACTGTAAACTCCGGTACTGGAGATTCTGCTGGCAGTCAGTCACAGCTGGTAGGAGATGCAATGAGGGAAGATAAACTTAGCAATGGTGTTACCCATGGCAGTAGTAGTCATAGTACTGATAAGGAACATGCTCAATCTTTGTCTATGAATGTGTGAAAATCATATTGGCTCTGGCCATATTGATAAGTTCTTGCAAAGCTATATTGAAGTGGGGAAAGATTTTGCTGTACATTTTATCCACTTCGGCTTCTTGCTTTTTCATGTTTGTACATAAAGAGGGGTAGGAAAAAAATGGTGAGAAACCAATATAAGTGGGCATCTTAGTGGTTTGTGTAGGAAATGGAAAACTATGAAATGCAGCTGAATTGGGGTAGTGGGTTGAAGCTGTTTAGTTTCTTTCGAGAGCTCACCGTGCCACCTGATTTCAACAACGTTGGAAATGTAACTATGCCTAATTTGTTCTCCCAATTTATTCTCCCAATTTATTCTTAGCCTGTAACATGTTTATGCTTTCTAGTATCTCTGCGCTGTTTCTCATGATTCGAATTTGGGAGCACAATATTTACTAGTTTTCAGCAAGCAACCTCTTTGCTGTGTGTATACAACTAACGATAGCCCAGAAATATTGGTTGTTTTAAGGGAATTGCACTCGTCCACTGTTTTTGTCCTATGCCCTTTTCAACTCGCTGGAGATTTTTTATCTATTTTTTTTCTCAATTTAGTACTTCGCTTTAGATTTCGTATTTTAATTAAAATATACTTAGGTTGTAGTTCTTAACTATGAAGTTAACATTGTCTGAATATGATTAGTCCGCAGTTAAAAAGTCTTCTCCAGACGATCTGTTTGATTTATAATTATTTTTTTCCAATAGTAGACGACCAACATACAATTATTTTGAATTTGATATCAGTTTAATCCTTTACGGTGTTTTACATTATTGGCCTGGCGATGCCATTGAGGAAGAAGTTGAATATGCTTAGACAACAATTTAAAAAGTTTTCTCAGCTTTTTAACGTAAGATTAAAGTAATATTTTATGTAAAAAGAAGAATATTGATGCAAGTCCCCCTTTGACAGAGAAATATGATGTTGTGGTTGCAAAGTTTAACAGTGCTAGTTTTCTACGTGTTATATATATTGTTTACTATTTTCAAGTTGAGAGAAAAATTGAAATTTGAACTAAAAAATAGTCCACAAAACAAAATACAAAAATGGGTGAGTTGAAGGGAGAAAAGAAAATATTATCAGAAAAAACCGCATTGCCACTTGTTAATATACAAGTGTAATTAACCTTTTGGTATATTTCCTTTCTATGATTAGCATCGAGTTAATTTGGTTGGCCCTGGTTTCATATTAACCATGCACCCCTAATACCTTCATCCCGAGTAGAAAAAAGGGACCTTTTGTCCCAAACACTTTCGCTGAGGACAATCGGTTCCCTTTGTCTTTTGTCACCTTCGGTTTCCTCCCTGTTCGTAAAACTGATCAAAATCCACAGGAGGATTCTCAAAGGGACAAAGAAAAGGGAACAAACACCAATCACCGTGTTGGATCTTTTTGTTACTTGATTTTCCAACAACATTAGAAATCAATTAACAAAAAGAAAAGAAAAAAATAAATAGAAAACAAGAGTTGTTGGTAGTCATTGTTGTTGTTCAAAATGAATGATTTATTTTCAAGCTCCTTTAAACAATACAGTGAAATGAACAATGAGTCTCAAATGAATGACGTGGAGGCTGGAAAGGAAAATGTTAACCTGGATAAGTTCTTTGATGAGGTGGAGAATGTGAAGGAAGACATGAGATCAGTCGAGAAGTTGTATAGAAAATTGCAAGAGTCCAATGAAGAGAGCAAGATCGTCCATAACGCTAAAACCATGAAAGATCTTCGAGCCAAAATGGATCAAGATGTTCAACAGGTTCTCAAACGCGTTAAAATGATAAAGGGCAAGCTTGAAGCTTTGGAACGTTCAAATGCAGCCAATAGAAACCTCCCAGGATGTGGTCCGGGTTCCTCAACAGATCGAACCAGAACCTCAGTGGTCAGTGGCTTAGGGAAGAAACTGAAGGACATGATGGACGATTTTCAAGGGCTGAGAGCAAGAATGCAGAACGAGTACAAGGAAACCGTGGAACGTAGGTACTTCACCATAACAGGAGAGAAGGCCGATGAAGATACCATTGAGAATTTGATATCAAGCGGTGAAAGTGAAAGTTTTCTTCAAAGGGCAATTCAAGAACAGGGTAGAGGTCAGATAATGGATACCATATCAGAGATTCAAGAGAGACATGATTCTGTTAAGGAGATAGAGAAAAACTTGATGGAGTTGCATCAGGTGTTTTTGGACATGGCAGCTCTTGTAGAGTCTCAAGGTCAGCAACTAAACAACATTGAGAGTCATGTCGCACATGCAAGTTCTTTTGTGAGAAGAGGCACAGAACAACTTCATGAAGCCAGAGAGTATCAGAAGAGCTCCAGGGAATGGACATGTTATGCCATTCTTCTTGGCATTGTTCTTGTCATTGTGCTCTTGTTTCCTCTCTTGACATCACTTTTGCCTCACTTGTTGTTTTGAACACTGTCGTCTCGTCTCAGTTTTACCAACCAAACCTTCGATTTTGCATTATTCTGGCTATTTTAGATTCCCATAGAGTTGCAATAGCAGGATAATCACAACAATGATGTACTAGAAACCTCGTTCATTTTTTAAATGATTCCAATTTTGTCTCCTTCTTTCTCAAAACCTTCAATTATTATAGCACTTTTTGATGATGATTCACACAAAAACATATGAACTCATTGCATTTGTACTCATCAACAAGGAAAAACACATATGTTATACTTAACATTTGATCATGTTATTTAATATATCAGTTCATAAAAAACATGCCTAATTAGTAGTTGGTGGAATTTGATGAAAAATTACAAAAGTTTCGTAAAATTTTACATTAGATTAATTAAAAAACTTTAAAAATGTAATTTTATTTTACACATAATATATGGAATAAATTATAATTTACAAAAATTTTCAATTTCATATCTGTGAAGGTTGATTCTATAATATGTGATTATTGAATATGAAGAAATTTCAATTTTTCATTTACTCTCCTCACTTGAATAATTTGAGCATATTTCAGTTCATGTTATTTACAAGTAAAATACTTACAGTTTTGTATCATCATCTAAGTGAAAAAACTCACGTTGTATTTAAATATGTCATTTTAGTTCAGTGTGATTAAATTTAAAATAAATACCAATATACAAAATAACTTTATAAATTATTTAAGAAATAAATAAAAATTACTCATTAAAAAAATGTTTATTTTTAAAATAAAAAATTATATAAACACAAATAGATTATACAAATTCTCCCTTTGTCCTTATATTTCACTTTTGATAGTTAACAGTAAGTAAAATATAGGTATCCTACACTTTTAAATCTTATCTAAATATTTCAATTTTAACCTTAATCAATATTTTTATATATTTTTTCTCTTTCTTCATAAAGTGACTCTCCATCCCTCTAAACTTTTCTCTTTTTTATTAAAATTCTTTTAATAGATTTCAAAATCTCCTTTTCATAAATTTTTTAAATTTCATTTTTAAATTTAAAATATAATAATAATAATCTAATTTCATTTAAAATTTAAATATTATTTAACATACATTTATATCAGTTAAGAGTGTTTGACTTCCGCCTTCAACTTTTTAAAAAATTTAATTTTTAACTTTAGTAAATATATCTTTTTTAATTTTTTCTCCTCCATCCTTTAACACTATTTTCATTTAACAGATTTTAAAATCTGTAAATTTTAAAATCTTATTCATAATTTTTTAAAATTTTATTTTTAAATCTAAAATTTAATAATAATCTAATTTAACGAAAATTTTAATATTAGTTAATATACGTTTTTTTATCTTAATAATTATTAAAATTTAATTTCTATTGTTATAATAGTTATATTAAAAATAAAAATAATTTAAATAAAAGTAGTAATAATGAAAAAAAAAATATAAAATCTGATTTAATATATTTAAATATATTAAATTATTTTAAATATTAAATTAAGTTAAATATTTATTAAAATTTAAATAAATAGAAAAATTTAATCGAATATTAAATCCGTTAACATATATGTTAATTTAGATAGATAAACAATTTTTTTTTCAATTTTTTATTTATTTAAAATATAATAATTATTTAAATTAATTTAATATTTTAATATAATTTAATATATTTAAACATACTAAATTTGATTCAAAATTATTATTATTATTTTTGTTTTTTTACTTTTATTATTAATACTTTTATTTTAATTTTTAATAAGAATATTCTGAAAATATAAATTATATTTTAATAATTATTAAAATATAAAAGTACTATAAATAATATTAAAATTTTAAATTAAATTAAATAATTATTAAACTTTAAATAAAATACAATATTCTAAAAATTCACTTTATCGGATATTGATATCCGAAAAAGAAATATTTTTAACTTTCCGAAAATTTTTCAAAATTTAGTTTTCTTTTACTATTAATACTTTTAATTTAATTTTAGTATTTTTAATAAAAAAAATATTAAAAATATAAATCATATTTTAATAATTATTAAAATATAAAAATACTATAAATAATATTAAAATTTTAAATTAATTGAAATAATTATTAAACTTTAAATAAAACACAATATTTTAAAAATTAACTTTATCGGATAGGATATTGATATCCCATAAAGAAATATTTTTAATTTTGAATTTTGATATCCAAATTTTTATAATTTAGTTTTCTATTTAAAATTTTATAATTATATAATTTAATTTAATACTTTAATTAAATTTAATATATTGAAATATATTAAACCCAAATTTATATTAATATTTTTTTATTATTACTATTTTTATTTTAACTATTTAAATTTTATTTTTTTTACATAACTATTATTATAATATAATTATATTTTAATATAATTTAATATATTTAAATATATTAAATTAGATTTTATATTATTGTTTTTTTTTTATTTTTATTTTCATTATTACTATTTTATTTTAATTATTTTTATTTTTTTAATATAACTATTATAATAGTAGAAATTATATTTTAATAATTATTAAGATATAATATATATTAAATAATATTAAAATTTTGAATTAAATTATATTATTATTAAATTTTAAATCAAAAAATGAAATTTAAATATTTATGAAAAGGATTTCAAAATTTATATAGATTTTAAATTTTATTAAGGGTGCATTGACTTCATCAAGACAGAGAAAAAGTTAAAAAATATTGATTAAGGTTAAAATTGAAATTTTTGAAATATAAGCCTAACCCAATTACTTGAATCCAGACCCAAGCCAGTGTCTTCAACAGAGATCCGAAAGCCTCTCTGTACGGTGGTAGCTGCAGCATCTGCCAAGCTTGGTAAATTTCATTATAGTCCAAATAGGGTGTAGCGTGGAGACTTCTAATCCCAGTAACACTCACACCAGTAGTTAGTTAGGGTTTTTACAGAGAGTGTAAATGGCGATTGCACAAGATTTGTATCCCTCAGAAGACGACCTTTTGTACGAAGAGGAGTTGCTTCGAAACCCTTTCAGCCTTAAGCTATGGTGGCGTTACCTAATTGCGCGTTCGGAAGCTCCGTTCAAGAAGCGCTTCGTGATTTACGAGCGGGCACTGAAGGCGCTACCCGGAAGCTACAAGCTGTGGCACGCGTACCTCCGCGAGCGCCTCGACCTCGTTCGCAACCTCCCCGTCACTCACTCTCAATACGATACGCTCAATAATACCTTCGAGCGTGCATTAGTCACCATGCACAAGATGCCGCGAATTTGGATTATGTATCTGCAAACCCTAACCAATCAGAAATTGGTTACTCGAACTCGCAGGACCTTCGACAGGGCTCTCTGCGCCCTCCCCGTCACCCAGCACGACCGTATCTGGGAACCTTATCTTGTGTTCGTGAGCCAGAAGGGTATTCCAATTGAGACTTCTCTTCGGGTTTATCGCAGGTATTTGAAGTATGATCCTTCTCACATTGAGGATTTTATTGAATTTTTGCTTAATTCGAGTCTCTGGCAAGAGGCTTCTGAGAGGCTGGCTTCTGTCCTCAATGATGACCAGTTTTACTCCATTAAGGGTAAGACCAAGCACCGGCTTTGGTTGGAGTTATGTGATTTGCTCACTCGCCATGCCAATGAGGTTTCTGGGTTGAATGTGGACGCTATCATTAGGGGTGGGATTAGGAAGTTCACTGATGAGGTGGGCAGGCTTTGGACTTCGCTTGCTGAGTATTACATTAGGAGGGGTTTGCATGAGAAGGCTAGGGATGTGTTTGAGGAGGGTATGTCTACTGTTATCACGGTCAGGGATTTTAGTGTCATATTTGATTCTTACTCGCAGTTTGAAGAGAGCATGCTTGCTTACAAGATGGAGGAGATGGGGTTGAGTGATGAAGAAGATGATGAGGGTGAGGAAAATGGCTTTGAGGAAGTTGAAGAAGAGGATATTCGTGTCAAAGGAAGATTGGTGGAGGAGGATTTTGAGAGGAAGATTTTGCATGGGTTTTGGTTGAATGACAAGAATGACATAGACTTGAGGTTAGCTCGGTTTGATTACCTTATGGAGAGGAGGCCGGAATTGGCTAACAGCGTGCTTTTGCGTCAAAATCCTCATAATGTAGAACAGTGGCACAGGAGGGTGAAGCTCTTTGAAGGGAATCCTACCAAGCAGATACTGACTTACACTGAAGCGGTGAGGACGATTGATCCCATGAAGGCAGTGGGAAAGCCTCACACTTTGTGGGTTGCGTTTGCTAAACTCTATGAACAACACAAAGATCTTGCCAATGCCCGTGTCATATTTGACAAGGCAGTGCAGGTGAACTACAAAACTGTGGATAACCTGGCTAGTGTCTGGTGTGAGTGGGCTGAAATGGAGTTAAAGCATAAAAATTTCAAAGGAGCACTTGAACTGATGAGGCGGGCTACAGCTGAGCCGTCAGTTGAGGTGAAGCGAAAAGGTACCCTCAGTTATCCATGTGCACATTATCTTCTTCTTAGGTGTCGGAAAAATCGATCCAAATTTTTAAGTTTAATCTGGCCATTCCTGACCATTTTAAATCAACTTCAGCGGCGTTCTTTTTCATGTTCAATTGAAATATATATGGTTTGTAAATGTTGTGTCTGTTTCTTGTCTCCATTCAGTCTTGATTTTCAATTTAATGATCTACTTGATAAAAATTATACTATGAAGCTATTCATCAAAAACAAGATTTACATGATATTATACACAGCCATAGACACAAAAAGGCCTTGTAAAGCACCATCTTTGACTTCCATTTCACCTATATATAACTTCAGCTAACTTTGAGATTTCTTCTGCATCTGTTATTCTGCGTCATGGTTTAACCAAGAGACTTGCGTTTGCTTGTTGTGTCTCCTAAGAAATGATTTCTTGGGAGAAAAAGTATTTCTCAAGACCTACTTCTACTGAATTTTGTAATCCTGGTTGAGAGTGGATATCTCTGGAACATAAAGAGTTGGTTTGCTTCTGGATCAGTAGTTTTTGTGTGTCCTAGTCCTACTACATTTAGATGATGTAATAAGATTATAAGATAATCGTGTTTGCATTTGATGCTGTTTTCTGTTATTCAATGACAATGTTCAAAAGATAAATATCTTGTGTTTATAAAGTGTCATATGAATGGTTATTATGTGCTATATGCAAGGCTTTGAAAGGCTTGTCGTTGTGATCCTTTCAGCTTGTTGTTGTGATCCTGTCAGTACGTTGTTAGTGTCAATAAGCTTGTTTGTAAGAATATCCTACATGTTCAGCTAAAAACTTGTTCATAACTGGGTTAGGGTTTAAAATAGCTTGGGAAACTGGTTTATAAAAAGAAATTCTAACAATAAAATGGATTAGATTTTAAATTCGAACCCCTTTAAGTGGTTTTTGTTTGTATATGGATCGAATTTATTACAATCCATGTCATCCCCACCCAAGAAATGTTGTTATGGAGAGTGGACTAACTTTTCAATTGCCTTTTGCCTTACTTTTAGTTGCTGCGGATGGGAATGAACCAGTCCAGATGAAGCTCCATAATTCCTTGAGATTGTGGACTTTTTATGTTGATTTGGAGGAAAGCCTAGGTTCTTTGGAATCTACACGTGCTGTTTATGAGCGAATTTTGGATTTACGAATAGCCACACCGCAAATAATAATCAATTATGCATACTTTTTGGAGGTAGGTTGTACTTTTTTTCTCTTTTGGATTTTCCTGAGCTGATTTTGGCTTATCGACAATTTCTTTCATTTATTTATGCAGGAACATAAGTACTTCGAAGATGCTTTTAAAGTTTATGAAAGAGGAGTAAAGATCTTTAAGTACCCTCATGTTAAAGACATATGGGTTACTTATCTCTCTAAATTTGTGAAGAGATATGGAAAGAATAAATTGGAGCGAGCAAGAGAATTATTTGAAAATGCAGTTGAATCGGTATGCACAATTTTTTTTATTGATAGATTTCCAAAATCTAAGCGTTCTTTAAGTACAATTTCTTCACAAGTTTTACTTGATCCTTTAGCAAGATTTAAGGGTGTCAAAAGGATGAATTGGCTTAATTCTTAGTCTGAATAATTGATTAGATAAAACAATCCATTTTTGATCTATTAAAACTCCATTTAAAAAGTCTAATCCATTCCATCCATGAAGAAGTGTTTTTGTGACAACTGAAAAAATTGGATTGTTTTGATAATTGATTATTGAAATAGTCAATTATAATCAATTAGTTTTTGTTCGGGTGAATTTACTGAAAAGTGATTGCAAGATAATTATGTGTGTTTTGGGACGAAATCATATACAATAAGTTTCTAAAAGGGGGTTTGTAGCTGTTTATCATCGTTAACAGACTATTCAAGTGGATGGGTAGTTTGGGAATTATGCTTTTAAAAGTAAAATAAGGTTTCCCAACTTCAGCAAACAGTTGGACTCTAGAGATTCAAGACAGATTATTTTTTAGGGAAAAAAGCTGTTTTGGAATTTAAGCTGATCGAACCAGACAAGAATGCTTTTTTAAATAAACAATTGAAATATCTAGAAAACAGCTGAAATGGGGAAATTCAATATCTCCCAAACACACTAACAATATTTAATGGATGGCTATCAATCCTTGCACAAAAGCATTATATTTTAAGAATTAAATAGTTTTTATTTGTAAAATATTCTCTTTCTACTCTATTCTTTTTCAAAATCAATTTCGTATACAACTTTTCTATGTTTTTTAGTTAACTGTTTAGTTTTTATTTTGTATTTGTTAGTTAATTGATATGCTTTTTGTGCAATAAGGATTCCAATCACAGGTTACGTGTTGCATGTAGCATGATTAAGAAAATCAATTTGTTATGTCATTTTGGAACTGAATATTGATTGCAAGAAGAAGGCCTGGCCAGAAAGGGAAATGATGCTAACATTCTCGGGACTGGAGAGAGAAGGGAGAGAGACAGAGAAGAGATGGTGGAGAGAGCAGGAGAGGAGAGAAGAGTAGTAAAAAAATTAAATATGATAAATTAATTTTGGTATAATTTTGATCCATTATCATTAATTAGATGATCCTTTGAATCTGATAATAAAAGCATATGGATTGTGTTAACCTTCTGTTTAATTTTACAAACCATTCAATCTGATCCAAGACTTTTTCCATTTTAGCAATGATGAATGGATTGGATTTTCAATGGATGTACATAGATAATTTATTGGACCTATTTGTTACCCTAACAAGACTATGGTCAAAACGCACCATTGTGGATATATTATATTCCTTTGTTGAACCTTTTGAATTCTTTTAATGCATTGCAATTCTAACCTAATCCGTCTTCTGGATAATGCTTGCCAAGCAGGCTCCATCTGATCAAGTGAAGCCACTTTACCTGCAATATGCCAAGCTGGAGGAGGACTATGGTCTAGCTAAGCGAGCTATGAAGGTTTATGATCAAGCAACTAAGGCTGTTCCTAACAATGAGAAGTTAAGCATGTATGAGATATACATTTCTCGTGCAGCTGAGATATTTGGTGTGCCCAAAACAAGAGAGATCTATGAGCAGGCAATTGAATCTGGTCTCCCAGATAAGGATGTCAAAACCATGTGTTTGAAGTATGCTGAGCTGGAAAAAAGCTTGGGAGAAATTGACCGGGCCCGTGCAGTATATGTATTTGCATCTCAGTATGCAGATCCACGATCTGATCCTGAGTTTTGGAATAAGTGGCACGAGTTTGAGGTTCAGCATGGGAATGAAGATACTTTCAGAGAAATGCTTCGTATTAAGCGAAGCGTCTCTGCAAGCTATAGCCAGGTTACTTTGACTTTTAATGTTTTCTTTTCTGTTAGGCTCTAACCTTGATATTTGACATGTATTCTAATCTTACTTCTATTGTTTTTTCCAGACACATTTTATATTGCCGGAGTATCTAATGCAGAAGGATCAAACTGTGAATATTGATGAAGCCAAAGACAAGTTAAAACAGGCTGGGATCCCTGAGGACGAAATGGCTGCTTTAGAAAGGCAATTAGCACCAGCAGCTGACAATACCGTTGCAAAAGATAGAAAAGTTGGGTTTGTGAGTGCTGGAGTGGAATCTCAATCTGATGGAGGAATAAAAACTAATGCAAATCACGAGGATATTGAGTTACCAGAAGGAAGTGATTCTGATGATGATGATAAGATTGAAATTGCGCAAAAAGATGTTCCTTCTGCTGTGTTTGGCGGTTTGATTAGAAAGAGAGACGAGGATGAAAAGAATGGAGAGGTAGATGCTGCAAAAGATAAGGATAATGAAAATCGGCTTGGTGCTCTTGAGAGAATAAAGAGGCTAAAACGAAATTAAATACTCGGTCTAGGTCTTCCGGATAAAATTTTGGTAGCTTTGAAATTAGTTTTGGTTTGCATTATGTACTATCATCTATCCAAAGATAACGCTGAAGATCCTTTCTGATGGTGCTAAATCGGTAAATCCCCAGTGGAGTCTTCATTTTATTTTTAAGGTTTGTTTAACAACTTCTCCAGATGGGCTTTGATGAGAAAAAAAATGGATATGATTTCATTGTAAGTTAAAATGCTTATGCATAAGTTAAAAATGAAAGTTTGGAAAATTTTGTGGAAGTTACATGGGAGAACTTTCACCAGTTAACTCATCTATAAGTGAATTTTAATTTCATTTTTTTTCTTATTTTTCTCTATTAGAAGTCCTTATGGAAAAGTTCATCCAAACATGCTCTTACTTTAGTGTTATAAAATGCTTGCTAGGCCAAAACATTTCTTTGAACTTGATTTCCAATTTGTGTATCTCCACTGTTTACGACTTTATTTGCATCATGATTTTATATTTTCTTCAATACAGGGAAAACGGGGCCACTATTTTTCCTGCAATGTGCATCAAGTTATCAGATCACAGTGAAGTACAAAACAGGGTACATGGTTGCTGATATAGATTTGTCAAAAATTGAAAAAAAAAAATTGTTACAATTTAATTTTGCAGCCATGATTTGTACCCTCAAATTCAATAGCATAGTTAACCAAGTTTGGTACTGTAAATTTCAAATCCATTGCTGACACTGAGTAAATGTTGTGTTATTGGGGTTCTTACTGCAAATGGTAGCATTTAACAATCATGAGACTCAAATCTGGAATGAAAAATTTGAGTTTGTCATTGATCAGTTCTTTTGAATCAAGTGGCACAGTACAATTATGTTCTTAAATATGGATCCTATGCATTTCCTTGAACTTTTTGTTAGACTTTATCTCTCCATGATGTATATTGGCTTGAAACCTTCAAACATAAAAAGCATTTTCATGTTACATGGAGAAAATGATGCTTTGCAATCTTACTCTGTAAATAATTTATTTGGACATGTTTTCCCTTTTTGTGAGTTGACATTCTTGAAATTTGTGAGTATTCATTAGAAGGAGAATTTTACATGATGTCATAATTTTACATAAAAACTGGGGTTATTGGCATAGTTTTCCAGTTGAAATTTCCTCACTCGTTATTTTCCAAACGCATCTTTGTGATATTTGTTGACTGAGTTATATCTGGTATTCCTAAAATGTTTGGTTTCACTCTTTTTCCTACTTCAATGACTTAAACGAGTGGGATTGAAAAATGAATCCAGCACAGGTTTTTAATATATTTTACGTATGACCTTACAGGCTATTTTTGTCGCAGGACTTAACAAGCTTCTCCCTACTTAGCTTCAGTGATCTACTTAGCTTCTGCGAGGTATTTAGATCGATGATGACTGTGTATCATGTGTTTACACCGATGATATGACTTTACCTATAATATAAGTAATGCATTAGAGCTTAAATGAGGAAGAGCTAATTTTGCTAAATTATCTGCAATCATATTGTCACTGCGTTTGGTTAAGAGAAGCGCAGATTATTCCCTCTATTTGTCATACCTGCACATCCCATAGCAATTCAGCTTGATACGTTCTCTGCAACTTATTCTTCTTTTTCTCAGCTGGGTCAAACAGATTTGGGCAGCTATTTGATAGTATCATATTGAATATAGTTGCTACAGGTGGACCCTCACCCAGTTGTACAGAAGCATAAAAACTCTAGTGAGGAGAGAAATATGGTTAGGTAACCAACCACTGCCATTACCAACATTTGTATACAAATGTAATTTCAAACATGCGTCAAAGATTGCTTCTGCTGGAACCATGACTAGCCCATCACAGTTCTAAGACTATTGTGTAACCATCCAGAACCTGCTAAGGTTCTCATAGGTACCACATGAGTTTGCAAACTCTCATCTTCAACAACAATTATTTCAGGATTCTATATATGTTTTACTCCTATTCTATAATCTAATATTCCAACCACACATTAAACTCTCACCAATGACACCTTACAAATCGTAAGGATTTATCATTATGTTAGGGAAACTTTATAGCGCGTTCAACATAGTTATGCGAACCTAATCTCACCCTAAAATATTGACCGACATAAAATGAGACAAAATTTGTTGTCCAGCTGGGGACGTATCAGTTTCAAAAATCAGCTCCTAATTTTTACGAAGAAATTGCCAGTAATGAAAGGAAATGCAGGCATATGCGTAATTGTGATGCAATAATATAAGGATACAGAAGTATTTGAAACTCTTTCAATTCGGTAAACAAACAAAAAAAAAACTATACGAACAAAATAACAGTTTACTTGGGTGGCCGAAACAGGAAACTATTGATTTTGTAACCTTGATTCTCAAAACATTATGTTAGAAGTATATTTGGACTTCAAACTAACTTGTTGGTGCAGGGTTGAAAACAACCTAGTTCTTAGCTTATATTTTAAAAAATCTCAAGATGACAGACACCAGACAACTACTTCCTTTCCATCCATTTAAAAATCAATGCAAGGTGAAAACAATGTTAGCATTTTGCGGAGAATTTTATATTAACATAGCAACTATCCAGTTCTCCTACATTAGGATAATTATAACGTAATTAAGCATAGCTAATGATGTCACTTAATAAAACCTAGTTAATATAAGGCATGATTAATGAGAAGGTGTGTACTATTTGCATGTGTCCTTTGATAGTATTAGTATATTACTTCAATGAGGAGGTTTTTACCTTACGAATTAACTTGAAAAGGATCACACAATTCCTACGATAACTTGTAAAGCTGAAAATGTTCAACTTTTAAATAACTATAAAGTTGAAATACACAAAAGTTTATATCTTTAGTAATTGTAATTTTTTTATAACAATGAGATTTTCAAATGTAAAAATTAAAAAAAAAAGTGTTAAAAAATGTCATTATCTCTTAGGAATGTCATAAATTTAAATATATGACAAAATGTCAATTACTGGGTAAGAATGAGATACAATTAAAGAGGAAAAATCATTTTTAAAACGAAAAAAAAAAGAACTAGAATAATGAGATTTATCCACTAAAATTAGAACTAGAAAACTGATAACTATAGTATGAATGGATAAAGGAAAAAAAATTATAGAACCCCGTTATTTGATATTTTATTATAACATATAACTGACTATAAAATGATATGCAATAACTAAAAGAACATAAAATGTCTTTAGTTATTTATCTATTTCAACTTTATTAAAAAAGTACTAAAAATCAAACGATCATATTTCCTGAAAAATTAAATATGATGAAATAAAAATATAAAATTACTAAGATATAAAACATACGACAACCGATAAAATTGATTGACCTAGAAAAAAAAATAGTATAAATTGTAAAATTTATAATTATGTACTTCACATGTGCATTTTTTTCAATTTCATGCCTTAAAAATTACTATAGTTAAATAAAATAATAAGGATCTTTTGAAGTAATTTATTTTGAAAAAATAAATTAAAATTTTAGTAGCATACGTATCAACATTTAATAAAAAATTATGAAATAAAAACTTTAATTGTTACTAAAAGAAAGTGTATAGTAGAGAAACACCAACCAAGTGTATCCTTAATCATCAGTTATCTGTTTCCTCACCACTTAAAAAATTATAAGGATCATTCCACTCAAATTAATGAGTTTGTGTGAGTCTAGATTACTTTATTTTGATTAAATAATTATTTTTCAATAAATTCTTCTTACAAAAACTTTAAGAAACTTGTTTTTCTTAAAATTAACTATTAGGCACTCTCTAATTACTGATTATTTTTCTTACTAATAAGAACCTATTCATGTTTAAGATCCTCTCTTATAAGTTATTTTAATTAAGAATACGTCAGCCCTGAGTGCTTATATATAAGCACGGGAGGAAAACTTTTTTTAGACATAAAAATAACTTTTTGTTATTATTATTATAGTAATTAATCTTGATGAAATATTAAGAAATCCAGTTATTTTATAGAATGACTTAGTATGAAAAAAGCTAAGTTGCCAAGTTGGGATGGAAATATATATTTTTATAACTGTATACTCATATTCATATCCACTTTTAACTATTTCAATATAAATTAATTAATTTCTAAAAATAATCACGACAAAAATAATACAATATTATCAAATATTTAATATAAAAAATGTATTGCAATTTATTCAATATTAAATATTTAGAAATAAATTATAATTATATACATTACTAATTAGAATACAAAACAATATTTTACAATAATCAAAATATTTATTAAATTTATAAATGTTTATTATCAAAATTCACAAAATTAAAAAATATTTTTAAAAACATATAAAAAATAAACAAATATTCAATTATAAAATATTTTAAATATCTATTTACTTCCTTTCTCTAAACCATGATATTTTTTATACATTAATAAAAATTATTAAAAAAAATAAAAATATCAAATATTTGTCTTAAAACTAAGTTAATACATTATTGAATGAAAAAAATAAAATAAATATATAATTAAAAATATAATAATACGAAAAATATCTTAAAGAATAAAGAAATTTTTTTTAAATATCAAACTAGTTAAATTGTTTATAAATAATAAAAATTGTTTTGGTAAAACAAATATTTTTCAAAATGAAAAAAAAATTAAAGATAAAAAGAATAAAAATATGTATAAGTTTCTGTGTTACAATCAAATATTTTTATATGAAAAAATAATAATTAAAAATAATAAAAAATAATATTTAAATTTAGGATATAAAAACTATTTTATTTATTTTGATTAATGATACACCATTCAAATATAATTTTATGAAGGTTCTTATAAAAATTTGAGGTGAGTAAATTTTATGGATATAAAAGAAGAAAACCATTAGAAAGAAAGAAACATAGAAAAAAGGAAGTGTATAATAAAAAATAAATAAAACAGTATATATATATATATATATATATATATATATATATATATATACTCAGTTAAAAATATTAAACACTAATATATGAATACCCGTATTATCATAGCAATTAATGCTTGAATTTCCCATAAATTAAGGCTAATTTAAAATGGTTAAAATATATGGTTGGAAGGATATAGTTTTACTTAACACGTTCCCATATATGTGCTCAAATTTACATCATATTCATTTTTGTTTTTGTTTTGGATAAGAGGCTTTCATTTCTTAATTATTTTTTTTTTTAATAACGTGTCTCATTAGTTCTTCACTCATTATTTAGAAAGAACATAATCTTTGTACTTATTTATTTATTTATTTTTTAAAATATTTTCCATTTTGGGGTTGACTTTAGTCAGTTTAAACTGTTCAAAAGACGAAAGCCGGTGATCTAATAGTCAAAGTTTCAAACTTCAGTTCTTCTTTTTCACATTATTTTTTTAAAACAATTACTTTTTAAAACATTAAGTTTATTTAGGGATATACTTGTTTTAAGTGTGTATAATATTTCTTAAAGAACATAATATAGTAATTTTTTTCACACAAATGCTTAAGACTCTATTTAAGAGGTTTTACATATCACACATAGATGCAAGGAGGAATGGTCTATACTTTTTGAAGCATCACATTGTTAGATAGTGTTTCATAATATAGAAAAAAAAAATGGTGTTGACTTGTAAATTTTCACACATGAATGAGTTTAACTATAGCAATCTATCATATACAATTTTCAGTCATGAATTGTTTCATTTTACAGTTACGATGAGGAAAGATTTCTAAAAAAAAATGTTAGAAAGATAAAAACAAAATTAAAATATTTTATTTACAAATTAATTTATAGTAATTATATATACCCCAAAAGATTTACAAAGAGGAACATATCTAATCCCATGTGTTTTTTTCTGTATTTCTATCCTATCTAATTCATGTTTAACTTGAACCACATATTTGGGATATGGATCATACATAGCCACAAAACAAACAAAAAATAATGATGATCATCACCCTAACCCAACCCTAAAATAAAACAAAATAAAACAAAACAGTTCTTCAACTGTCTATACTCATATTCAACTATTTACACTGTTTTTTCTTCCTTTTTCTGTAAAATGTAACTAACAAAATATTAATTCATTGAGACTAAGCGGCACCTCGGCTAACCATCTGCATGTACTGTTCTAAGGATTCTTGTCTCTGCAACCTCATCTCCTCGTTGAACTTCCGTATGAACGCTTCCACGCGCCGATTCAACTCTTCTTGACTCAGCGACGGCTCTTTCCGCAGTCTTCCGGTGGTGGAAACGTCATTGAAGATCTCGCCGGACTTGTTTTCAAGAGACGGATCGAGGTTGCCGCGGCTCTGCCACGTGTCACACTTCTTCATGTGTCTGCTCAATGGCACGGATCGACCTTCCGTTATGGCCTTCCACGTGCTCTCCAACGTTTCGTGCCGTTTGGCCTTGGCCACCACCTTCAACGCTCTCCCACCTGCACATTCTTCGGTTCAGTCAACATTGTTTGAAAGCCGCTACATGCAACTTGCTAAACGACAATAACTTGCGCGTATTCAAACTTAACTGCTATACATTTGTTTGAACGTATGGAAACAGTAATGACATAATAAATGATCATTTCATAAAAAATACTGTAGAAAAAGTTGTTCACTGACATTGTATAATCATTATTAAACTGAATTTTAATTAATAGGTGTGTATGTATACCTTCAGAAGTGGATTTAAGGAATTTCCGGTGAGTGAACCTAGCAGACACGAGAGGCTTCTCCGTGGACGATGGAATCTCCGTTGAGTCTGTTGTCTTGAGTGTGATTTCTTGGTGGATTATTTCCTTTTCCACTTCTTGTTCTTGGAGGAGGGGTGAAGCGTTAACCAATAGGGATTTAGGTTGAAAAGGTGGCGGAGGAGTTGGATCGGATTGAGGTTTGGAGTGATGGAACCTGGAGGATGCGACGATGGAGATGATGATGGTGTTGAGAAGGAGGAAGAGGTAAGGAGGCTTGAAGCATAGAAGGAGGAAGGTCCATACGAGAGGGAGGTGGGTGGCGGCGATGGGAAGAGAGACTTTTACTCCCAAGGCCGCGAACATGAGAGCGGCCCAGAGCAGGAGAAGTTTCCAAGTGCGCATGTTTTGCAAGTTTTGAAGGAATAATGAGATGAGAGTGATGAGAGGAGGTATGTCGGAGTGGGGATAATTTATAGAGTGTGGAAGACTCTGGGACCACACTCATCATTAAATCTCAACCGTTGAATTGTGGGACTTCATCATCGCTCTATGCCGTGTAGGCCCCTCCCATCCCAACCCTTTTATTTGTTCTTTTCTCAGTGCGGGCTCGTTTTAGCAGAATAAATGGATTTTTATATTAAATATTAACTACCATCTTTAACTGTGTCTGGAAAAATAATATGATTTGACTGTGAGAAAAACATTAATAAAATGTTAGAAAAAAATGAAAGAAGATTTGAATATTGATGCAAAAATTAAATTAAATTAATTGGATAATAGATTAATTTAATTGGAATAAGAATGATTATGAATTAAATTTTAGAAAATGATTAATTTTTTATTTCATAAAAGTGGATATTATATTAAGAAATTTAAATTTTAAATTTAATTATTTATATAATTAATTTCAAATCAAATAATGTTTTTTCTGCGTGAAAAATATGTTTTCTTTAATTTAGTTGGATAAATGGTGTAATATTTAGAAAATTTAATAAAATTTTATTTCATATTTGTATCATTTTTAACTTGATATTATATTAATTATTTTTCATGCAAAGGGAATTTAATTTAGTGTTAGAAGAGTAAATATCAAACAAATTGTGTGCTTAATAATTGTCTCCACATTATATGCTTAATAATAATAGAATTTTTTTTACAATTGTTTAAAATTTATTCAAATTTTAAACAGTAAATTTTCTTTTAATAAATTTATACCTGACATTAATGCCATGACATAAATATTTTATTAAAAAAGATTGAAAAAGAAAAAAAAAACAACAAAAAAACATAAACGGATCACAACAAATCATTTAAAAAGTATATCATAAACTAATTTTGTGAGATTGAATTAGACTTAAAATTTATTTTTTTAATATATTACCATCATAGAATTATAAATTTAAGTTTATCTTAATGAATTTATTTTAATAAAATTTGTTTTTTTATACTTATTATATCACCCTAAAAAAATTTGTTACCTATTTAATTTATGGTTTCACTTATGGAATAACAACTATCAAACTATTCATTAATATATAATTTCACGTTTATATATATATATATATATATATCACTGTAAATAAAAAAAAAACTTGTTAAAAGTTTCGTTAACTAATAATAAATAAGATTAAATTATACATATAAATAAATATAAATCTGATAGTTTTGTAATTAATCTTAAAATACACCTTTTAACACATGAAAAAAAATACGAGAAAACTAATAAATTCATAAATGAGAAAAAAAAGTTTAATGAAAACAGTTATTTACATTAATAAAATAAATTTAATTGATACTAACTAAAAACTAGTTATTTCAATATTATTCGGAAAAAATTAATATTCACATCAATTAAAAATAATTTCAATTAATATAAAATTGAAAGAAGTAATATTTAAAATTATCAGACAAAATAGCATTAATATAGATCAAGAAAATCTTAAATAGTATTAATTGATAAATGAATATGACAAGATCAACAATAAAATAATTGATAAAGTCAATTATATAAAAATCACGAATAGTTTTAGTCTAAAATTATATTTTTCAAAAAATAATATACAAATTATAATACATAAGTCTCAATCAAACCAATAATATTTCAATCTTAATCAAAATCCACACCACTTTAACGAAAATTGAATTGAAGAAAAAAAAAAGTAAATAAATTTAAAAATATGAACAATTTTAAACTATTATTTTTAAAATACAATATTAAATTTTTTACTTTTAAGAAATTATTTATAATTATATTTTTCTTACTTAACTAACATATTTTAATAATAAATTATTTTTAAATTGTTTATTAAAATAAATTACCCTTTTAGACTTCTTTATCCTATCGCATTATTAAATTTTATATACCTTATGCTATAATAATTACAATGAAAATTACTTCATACTATAGAGATCATCGATAAGAATTGTAAGACGATTCAATGAGATAAATAATTGTGAAATATATCATAGCACTAGGAATATTTGAGTTAAGGCAGATTAGTGTATGGAAAAATATTATAGCACTAGAAAAAAAAAGTTTAAAATTGATGAGAGTGGTATGGAACCAATCCAAAATTTCAACTTTCTTAATTATGGCATGCCAAACTAATTATAGATAAACTTATACCAAGTATTACTATGAAGTATTATTATGAGTTTTAATATACTTAAACTTCATCCATCTTTTATTATCATATGAAATTGAATTAAAATAAAAAAGACAAAATATAAAATATTAAAAATTACTAACTGATAATAAAAATTGCATCTCACGAATATTAGTCAATTTTCTCTTCTCATAGGTTACAAATTAAGTTATATATAATTAACAAGAATGATTAGAGTTTATTATTAGAACACTATCAAATGAATGTTTTGGTTTGTTCTTAGAATTTTTTTAATTATTAAAGACCAATTATCATTAAAAATTTGTTTTTTTATATTTTATTACAAATGTCCAAAATAATTAAATTACAAAAAAAAAATTCAATTTGATTACAATTTCAAATAGTTTAATTACTTATTCTTCCTCGCCCTAAATACAAAGCTCTTTATACATAATATAGAACACTTTTAACAAAAATTACATATATTAATAACAAATAATTGTTTTATTTTATTTTTTTAACTTTTAAAATGAAACCACACAAAATTATAGGTATTATTAATATTATAAAAAAAATTATTCATTAATAAAAAGAACATATATGTATGTGAATATTTATTTGGATTAAGCAACAGCTTTTTTTTTTTCATTTATAAAAAACTACAAAATGTTGTTTCAAGATACTTATTTTACAATATGTCTTATATTAAAGACATGGATGGGTGTTATTTAAAAGACAACATTTTTTTCATAGTAATTGATCATCAATTATTTTACATCTATATTATCTTCTTCTTTTTAGAAAAAATAGCTAATTATTTTATACCAAAATATATGACTTCTTTCGTAATTTTCAAACCTGATATAAAGTAATTTTGTGGCTATTTTGTAAAATTAAACAAAAAGATAATTTATTTTTGTAGAAAAAATAATTTACTTCTTTTAAGAAAATAATATTTTTTTTTACATATAATGATATTTTATTTGGGTTAACCAGTCTTAATATATATATATATATATATATATATATATATATATAGTGATACAAAATATAAACATACATAGTTTTCTATTTTAAGAAAATTAATTTATTAAATAGTTTTCAAAATATAACTTATAGAATGTCATAGATATGATTTAATATACGTTACCGTATATATTTTAATTTTATAGTTAAGATATTATTTACTAACCATCATAAAAACGTTTTTTTTTTTAATTTCATCTGAAACCTATATCTTAAGATTTTTTATGTCTATTATTATTATTTGTAGTAATTTATTTAAACCAATTTTGATTCAAAATAAAAAGTCTCAACTAAAAAAAAAAAGAACTAAAGAATATTTTTATGTTTTACAAACTAAATATTTTTATATCATTAGAATAAATATATAATTAATAATGTTGTTCCCATTCTTCTAAAATTAATATATAGCTGCAAGCGTAACAAGTGCATGGTCAATAATAATAGCAACCGCGTCAACGAAGACGTTGCTATAATAGCCTATTCTAATAATACTCATTTTATAACTGACTCGTTATTTTTTTAAGAAGATTATCTTGTTTTTTCTAAGAACCAGAGTTATTCAAAATTGGAAAAATATAGCTTCAATTTTTATGTTAATTTCATACAACAGTACCATATTACTTCAGTAAAAAATATTAAGGAGTTCTTTTTATAGCAAAATTAATTTATGTTATTTTTGTTAAATGACCAAAGGAATACATATCTTATTAATAAGTATTTTAATAACTAACGAAAGAATTAATTAATAACTTTCATTTCAATTCACGTTAAAATGTATGAAATAATATACTATTGGAGTACAACAAGATGATGTTTTTCTTTTGTTTTAAGATTAAACCGTTTGTTCATTATATAAGTTTGATGAATTTTTTTTCATTTATCAAATCCAACAAGTCCGATTTGTCGAGATAAAATTTTAAAACATATAATGTTCATCAGTCAAAATATAATGATATTTTAAAATTTTCCAAGTAAAATATTAAGGATACTAAGTTTTCATTCAAATGAAATAAGCTAAGAATATTGACTTAAAACGAGGGATGTATATGTTTTGATGCATATAGTATATTATTTTTTTGTTTTCCTTTTCTTTTGGTGTATTATGATATCACATTATTAGGTGACTATCTTAGTGATGGGTGCATGTGGTTGACAGGTGGGTGGGTCATATTGAAAATGAAACAAGAGAAAGAAAAGTGTAGTGAGGTCATAAATATTCCAAGAAAAGAGGATTATAAAATTATGTTGTTTTTAAGGTTAATTATTTCCCAGAAAAACACAATTTAACCAATTGATAACGACAATGAAATGAAAGTTGTTTATTTGGACATTTCAAACCGTAATTTTAGGAGTTTCTGGATTCGGATCCTCATCTTGTTCTTTTGCTACATTCGGATGAAGAATTACCCATTTCCAAAGGCACAACTCTCAACTCCACCCCGCTAAGAGATAAAATGGTCGGTTCAATAAATCCATAAATTTCTTTAATTCATCCATAAAATTGCCTTCTCCTCTTGTTCGTTTCAAGGACGAAATTGCCTTGCAATTCCCTCAAAGTCCAGACAAAAACTTATGTGTGATGTTCATAAGCTAGGTAAAGGTGGTTTTCAAGAACATAGCCATAATATAAAAAAAAAATGAGATTTTATTTTCATCGTTGATATGATAATATACTATTATTTAATACTGAAATTATCTTCTTCTTTTTTTCATATTTTGGTAGGATGGAAATCCCAACGTAATAATCATTCTCTTTTCGGTAATATTCAATAAGATCGGAGCAGGTTCAATTTAGGTCTTCTTTAGATTACATACGCAAACAACCGTTCATCGTGAATTACGCAAGAACTTAATAGTTCGCACGTATTTTAAAATAATGAAATTTTGTGTTCATCTTCATGAGATATAAGGTTTTTCATATAAGATTATGAAACATGTATTATAAAAATTTTGGAAGGTACGTGTCGTCGTGATTTGGCAAAGCAGAAGTTATTTGGTGTGAAACTGGTGAAGTTTTTATGATTATATTATGTGTCGGCAAACAACCTCGGCTTTTCACTTTGTCTGGCAAATGCTAGGTAATTTCTGAGTGATGTATATTATCATTCGACGAGACCGAAAAGGATAATGATAAAGAAGAAGAAAGTGCAGTTTTGAAAATGAGAAAACTGAAATAGTCAATAGAGAAACGTATGGATAATGTGTAGGCCCGTTATCATTATTTAACTGTCTGAGGTGGTCGATAGATTAATGGCAGTTGGTAACGTTCAGATCAGAAATTGCATCCAAAACCATCCCTTCCAACACGGTGGTCATTAAATAAAGAGTGTTTGATTAAAAGATAAATTAATTATGGTGATTTCAGAATAGATGATAACTGCAGAAAAATGAAGAAGATTAGTGCTTAGGAAGTTTGGTGAAGAAGTTAAGGTATGGGAGAGAGTAACGGTAGGAGTTAGAAGTCAAGAGCGTAGAATATGGCTAGGTTTTTCAATAGTCTTATGCACCGTCCATTGCTCATGAAAGGCCCAAATGTTTGGCTTAGAAAGCTACAGCTCAGGTTTAATTAAATTCTATGTCTTTTTTTTTTCTTCAATATCTTGATATTCTTTTTAAAATATCCATTTCTGAATGAAATTTAAACCTGAATATGACATTCGTATTACTATTTTATTCTTTTCAAACAAAGTTAAATGATATTTTAATATAAATTTTGAACTTTAAATTGGAAGTAGTTTTTAGATATATTAAAAATGATCAACATAAAAGACGACACGCGCCTTATTGATGAAAGATGGTAAGAATTTCGAAAAACCTACTGAAAAATTAAATTTATAATATACGAGTTCAGCACTGATCATATTGACCTAGGAGTCTAGATAGAATTTAAACGTAGAATCAAATTATTCTCTTTTCAAGAGCTGGGTTCTGAGAGCATGACCGTATTTTGCGAGAGTTTTTCAGGTAAGAAATGACTTTTGCATAGTGTTTATTAGCTTATTTTCCAAAAGCTGCATTTTTTTTTCATTTATGAAGAGATTAAAGGGATTTTTTAGTTCCGCTTTTAGATATAAAAATGCTTATCTACTTTAGATTAAGAATCAGTTTCAATACATAAATAAAAAAACATTTAACATAATAAAAATAAACAAACCGAGTTAAAATAACTAGACCAATTCCAATTTGATGCTAAGAAGTTGACGATCGTGATGAAGCCAAACCATAGAATAATTTACGAAAAGTAGGGATTAGCTGAATTAGCTTCTAAAAATGAAATTTCCCAGTTTTTCAATCCACACATTCTAAACGTTTCCAGCTGACAGAAAATTGATTGCGAGAAGAAAAATAATGCAACGCAATAGAAGTCCCCCCAACAAAGTTTCCTTTGACCAAAAATTGCATCTTTTCCAAGAATCTTGACCATCAAGGAAACCAAACAGTGGGAGAGCGTTGACTGTAAAATTATTTGAGATTAAAGAAGAAAGCTCCCAGAAAGGCCTTTTTTCCTTTATATTATAGGGTAGGGAACTTTCACTAAAGTAGCCAAGCAGAAAGTAACTAACTTTCTCTAATAGCATGCCATCAGGGTATCTCATCAAAGGTGCATAGTATGCCACTGTTGGTGCAAGTTCTTACTTATGTGCCTAAGAGGAGAGTAGCTATGACAGAGAGCGTGTCAAAAAAACATCTTAGAGAGTGTCTTTCTAAGATCTCTCCAGCATGATTGATCAATATCTGTTAGGGATTCAGGCCTTTAAAACGGGTGGGTCCTCCACATTGATATCTAAGTGGGACCTGATGGAAAACTGGAACTTGTGCTACGCTATTGAGGACTATTGTTAAAATTATATTAAGAGGGGGGTCATGCAAAACTTAGCATGAAACACTGAGGAATCAAATCAATGTGATTAAGGCAAAATAATTCAAGTTTCAGTTAATGTATTGATCAGCTATTCCCTCGATCCAGACCATGAAAGTGTCTCTGATTGTAACCGGTAATCAGAAACAAATATCATTTTGAGCAAATGGCCATCCGGTGCGAATAATGATAATAAGAACTAAATCTCTTTTACTGTGGCTGGGAAATTACAACTAAAAAGAAAACATTACACAGGTGGTGGATGGGCAGCCTTGTACAGTAAACTAATTAAAAAATAACAATTCCACTTGGCATCAATGTTTTCATGTTTCTAGCGCCACAGTGAAGAACTCTTAAATACATCTCTGTAGCCTGATTTTTTTAGCTTATAATACTTAGTCATTTTTCTTGTTTTGTCTAAGCATTTTCTCAACTTCTCCGCTATATGGTGCAGGATGATAAGCATACTGTTGCAGAACAGAAAAGATAACCATCTCTACACATACCAAAATATTCTGCATAGCTTCTTCAATGTGCTCCACATCTAACCGCAAATGACGAGATTGAATGACGCCAAATTTTGCTAAAAGGTCCAGCACCATTCCCTGCACGTGGCAAAGAGAGTTCATTATTATCAAAAAAACAGCTCCAGATGCTGCTGCAATTATATATGAAGGATAATACAAAAAATATAAGGCTAGAAAAAGAATTTAAGATAAATGGATGGATCAAGCAAATTGAAGCACAAAAGGTTGTAAATGGAATGGAATGACCCACCAGTAGGGGAATTCTTCATAATCTAAATGATGTGATACAGAGCAATGAACAACAAAATCTAAAAATAATTCATCATTCAAAACAGAATTTAAAGAGAATTAATTTCTAACGAAGTTTCAAATTTTAAATAATGTGGAAAAATTTTAGTCTTAAGTTTAGATTTGACGTAAGTAGCAAACAACCTCTGTCATATTGTATCATTGATTTCAGAATTGTGTTCTTTCCCAATAAATACAAGAACGAATATGGGATTATTTTCCCATTTATAACAAAAGCTTAATGTTGATTTTCTCTAATTCCTAATTTGCACATTTTAGAGCTATAATTATTAGTTTATTATACAGATCTGTACATGAGCAAGGACGACTCTGGGCTAACACTCAGAAGGTCTTGAAGACTTATTAAAGAGATTTACTAATTGGATCCCGGGGCCACACAATTGTCATCAGAGTTTAGACCATGGAAATTGACCATATCAGTGAATGACTTGGCTTCTTCACCGGCAAAATATTTACATAAAACACACCTCAAACAACAAACACAATATGAACCTAAGCTTAATAAAATCCAACCTGATAAAGTGTTTTATAGCAACAATCAAACTGACTACCCATTAACTAAGATCAATTACATGGATCAAAACCCACCACAATGTTCAGTTGTAAATCATGCCTATATTTTTTCTTAGTCCTCTTCTAGTGACTGGATTACCTTTCCATTTGGTCTACCCTCCTCACGTAGGCTTCTATAAGTTTTCGCATGCCTGAACCACCAAAGGTTCTACCATATTTTCTACAATAGTTGCTACTTCCATATTTTCTCAATTCATTTATCCCTAAAACTGTTTTGCCAACATACTCACTTTTGCTACATTGAAATTTTCTCTTGATGGCTACACCAAAATAAATAAATAATAAGCAAAATCGTTTTATAGAAAAAAAAAATTATAATAAAGAGAAAAAGGCTTGAGAATCACTAACTAGCCTAATTATTTGTATCAATTCTATATGTAAACACAGGTTTTTAGTTTTTTTTTTTTTTTTTCATGCAAAGAAAAGACCATACCAACCAGAATTATAAGTTCAGCAAGTTTTACAGTTCAAAAATTGTAGTATCTATATTCCTCTAACAGGGAGTGGTCTGCGGCTCTCTGCTGCTATTTTTGGCTCGAGATCTTCTTTAGGTGGTCGTTTAACTCAGCTTATGTTATGACTATAAAGGGTAAGGAGTTTACCTGCCAAAAGCAGAAGAAAACAATTCCTTTGATACACAAGAATTTCGCTAGAGGCGTGTGTGGTGCCAGTTCTTTAGCAAACACATGGTAAAAGACCACCAGAGAATACAAGGCTAACGACACAGATATGTTGAGGATGACGGTGAATGTCCAGCTCAACCAAGTTGGATACAGCCCAAGTAACTGTAATGCTATCATCAGAATGGAACATACAGGACGGATAACAACAAATTGCCATGTCCAATATTTTAGAAGCTTCAAATTGTGGTAGTTCAGGTGAACAGTACGAGGCTGCAAAAGTTCAATTTACAGAATTATGAATACCATGACATCATTAACGTCATATACAAAATGTAAATTTCTTGTGAGAAGAAAAAATCCATTATCCCCAAAAGTTTAGCATAGTTCTAAGTAGCCACACCTGGAAAAGTGTCATGGGAAAAGAGTGGTGAATTTCCCTGCCTTTAATTTCATCGGGCACAATGTTTCCACTCATTGATATGTTCAAGTAACTATACATCAAAGCCAAAAACTTGGCAATGACCAAAGCTTCATAACATTCTTTGACTGACTCCAAAAAGGTGAAAAACTCTTTGCTTCCTCTAATATCCAAGAGACCCACAAAGGAGACAGTTGCATAAAGGGGAGCCATGAGAATGATGATGATAATAGCCTTTTGCTCTTTTGGATTCTTCCAATAGAAGAGATGCTGAGACAATAACTGCGATGTGAAATGCATGGAAAGCATAACACAAAACGCGGATCCCAGCACGGTAATCTGTGCGGGATTGAGCGTGCTTAGATCTATCATTTTTCACAACACTCTGTCTGAGATGAAAGCCTAATAGTTTCAGAACCTGCAAAAGGAAATTTGGAAAACTAAAGGATCAAGCAATACCCTCAAATAGAAAACTAAAATTAAGTTCAATTCATAATAATAAAAGGTCACTGTAATTCGCAGTAAGACCTTTGCTTCATATAATAACAACCTAGTTCCTCTCGAAATTCACATAAACAAGAACCACTTCGCTTTCGAAAACACGAGTTTCAGGTTCAGCGAACAACTCAAGCAAACTTGATTTATGAAAAAAGAAAAATCCATAGGGAATAATAGAAAGAAGTTGAAAAGAGAAAGCACGAAAAACACCTTACTTAACGCGATTCAACAAATGGCATCTGAGGCGATGAAAGGAAGGGTTTACGACAATATTAATAAATTATTGAGACACGTGGCAGAAATTATCATATCGTTTATTGTCTCGTGTCCCAGTATGTCAGCCATGGCGTGCGCTTATTAGTTCTTAGGGTGATTCGTCGTCAAACTGGACGAAGGAACCAGAAATTCAATTTGAATACGACATTAGGAAATTTAAACATTTTGATTTTATATTGAGAATTTCCTTTTCTTTCTTTGATTTCGGTATTCAATTTTATTTAACAATTACTTACAGTAGATATTCATTACAGTACTCAAGCAAGAATAAATTATCAAGTGATAAAATAAGGAGTAATATGCCATTCCTTAAAAAGATCTAATACAAACCTAAATTAGCAAAGCTTATTTCCGTTTATCTATTATTTATTTTTCTTAATTTAGAGAAAATGAAATAAAACTAAACATGTATGTACCATAATTTTTTTTTCTAGTAAGCTATTGAGCGTTAAGTGGATAATCTAACGATTCAATCCAGTCTATAGATTGAACTTTCTTTGTTAGATTAAATTTAACTCACCAACTTCTTACAAAATGGTAATAAATTGAATTTAAAAAAATTCCACCAAAATTATTAAATAATATTAGTATTAATACTTAATTAATTTTATTTTGTTAACTAAATATATTTTTTTAGAATATTAAATAAGATAGTGTGTTTTAAAAGAATAAAAAAAAAATTGAAATCATAATTTTTACAAAGAAATATTTAAGTTTGTAGTCCAGTGAACCCAATCCGATCAGGTGTAAATTAGGTTGGATTGAACTGAATAAAAGAAATGCAAAAAGTAAGCTAATCTGGAATTTTTTATTATATAGAGTGATGAATTTGTTCCACCCCTCCCATCTATACACTTTGTTATTGAGCAGTTTGGCTGTGGTGGAAAACTGGTATGAAATGGAATGTTACGAATGCTCTGAAATATGTCCACACATGCTTGAGCGAAGAGTATGTATAAAGCCTTTTCTGGAAAAACTATGGCTCTTCCAACTTAAGTTTTAATTCGGACATGAAAGGCTGAAAAGCTTCCAGATTGTGAAGTAGCATGACTCCTATAAACACATACAATATATAATCACATGGAATTACTTGTTTTTCTTCTTTAAGCTTACCAAATGCATTTGACACGCTCCACGTATAAAAATGAACTTGATACATGATAAAGACATTCTTGGGAGCATATTTGATCTTTGATCTACGGGTTTCTCTTTCAATTACTGTAGTGTCCTACTTCTTTTATTCATTAGTCGCGCAGACGATGTGGCCAATGGGTAACATTTTCTTTCTATCGCATCACTTATTTGATCATACTTTTCTTCTCTCTCTCTCTCTCTTCTTACCGTTTATCTCTTGATTGTGTGTATTGTGATAAACTGGTTTAATACTTGTCTCGATTGACACAATCCAAAAGAAGTATTCCAGCCTGATTAGTGCAAATTATTTTTAGATTTGAAAACCAATATATATTACTTGAAAAAGTTAAAAGTATTCAATTTTACCGGAAACAGTCCGCTGCAACAATGTGTCTTTTAACAACACATTTCTTGTTACATCAATTGATACACACATACGGTAGGATTGTCGAAATGAACCAGCTATATCAATTCCTGCTTTAAAAATAAAGCACAACATTATTAGAAACCTGAGATCATCACGAAAAAGTCTTAACACAGGATTCAAATATATATATAACATGAACTACATTATTTATGACAACGATCACGGCACAAGCAATATCTTCCCAATATGCTCGCTGCTTTCCATAAGCCGATGGGCGTCAGCAGCCTCCGCAAGAGGGAAAGATTTGTAGACCACAGGCTTAACCTTTCCTTCGGCAATGGCAGGCCAAACGTTCTTCTCCACTTCGCTAATAATCGCGGCTTTATTTTCGAGACTTCTATTACGCAAGCCAGCCGCTACAATGCATCCATCATATGAGATGCACAAATATAAAATTACCAAGTTAGATCGTATCACACCACACAAAAGAGCCCACGTTCAAATAATGAAAAATTTTGCTGTCCAAGCGTATGTTTCTGTTAACATAGGAGAAAGGCTAACGTAGGTTCATAAAAGTAACACCTTTATAAGTTTTCCATTTAACGCATCTGTCCTAATGATTTTGCAAACATAGCTTAATGCTTCGACATACAAAACTCATTTTCAAGAAAATAAAAAGTAGAAATTCAAAAGGAGTGTGCCTATTCTTGGTGCACGTAACTATAGATAGAAAGTAACCGCATTCATATAAACAAGTCAAAGATTAAAAACTTGAAGAAGCTCCTACACAGAAATGTAGAACAATATATAGTAGTAAGAATGCACGAGAAGCACAAACAGAAATTGTAAGAAGTCTCATTGGAAAATTAAGAAAGTAAACACTATTTTCATTTCCTCATAATTCTCCCTACTACCCAAAATTTAGAATTTCATAAACTGCTTTGCACTTTTGCAATTATTCAGAGACTGTTATGTTGGGATCTTTCTAAGAGGATAGATTAGAGAAATTCACCACCAATGAGACGTTAGTTGTCTTATAAGAGATATGACATCACCTTCAATCCAAAACCTTAAGGATCCAAAACCTTAAGGTTGTGTCGGGGATCTTTTTTCCTTGTTTGTTACTCAACTTTCTATTTTCCACACAATGCAAGTCTTTTAACTCATATTTGGATTCTAAAACCGTTAAAATCCTTCTAGGGAGATAAACTAGAGATTCACTACCAATGAAATATGATTAGTCATACAAGATATCATAACACCACCTCTAACCCAAAACCCTAAAATTATGAGTTTGTGGATATTTTTTTCTAAATTGTTACTCAATTTGTCATTTCTACTCAACATGAAACTTTCAATTCATACTTAGATTCTTAACATGTTATTCTTGCACAAACAATATGAGTTTGTGGATATTTTTTTCTCAATTGTTACTCAATTTGTCATTTCTACTCAATATGAAACTTTCAATTCATACTTAGATTCTTAACATGTTATTCTTGCACAAACAAATGTTTACATCAAAAACTAAATTTCAGCAATATAATATATTAAAAAAGGGTATATTCCCAAGTTTGCAATACCTTGTACTGTGAGACGCTTAGCAAGTAAAGGGCGGAGATTTACTTCAGTAGTAACCCCACCCTGTAAGCCAATAATAAAAAGCCTTCCATCCAAATTCAAGCTATCAAGATTTCTTTGATAGTAGGATGCTCCCATACAATCAAGAATGACATCAACACCTGCCACCACACACAATTACACTGTTACACCATGCCTCTACAGAACAAAAAACATAAACATTAGAGGTACGACTACATAAAGTATTAAACGCAAAGAAAGACAGCAAAATCACGTCATGTAAGTAAGAGATACTACCTTGTCCGCCAGTTTCCTCCTTTACCCTCTCAACAAAGTCTTCTGTTTTGTAATTGATAGCCACATCAGCCCCAATACTCTTGCAAAAAGCTAGCTTCTCCTCACTCCCTGTCAAGCAATATCTAATCTAGAATAATATTTCGGGAAACACTGCTTGGAATTTAAATAAACCAGAAGGAGCAGTTTCACTAAACAATATATAGGACAGACAGCTAATCTTCGGTTCTCCATATTTTGAATATATTGGAAAGTGACTATTGTTGAATAACGGGATAAATCAGTACCGAACCTGCAGTAACAAATACTCTTGCCCCTCGATACTTAGCTATCTGAATTGCAAATGTACCAATCCCACTAGAACCTCCATGAATCTGAGAGTGAGATAGAATAGATTAAAGTTAACATAACTCTTAATAAGGTTGCAAATTAGGGTCATCATACATTTTCTAGGTAAGATCCAGTGAAAATCCTTGCGTGGTCAGGGTGATATAATGAAGACAATAATAATAATAATAATATAGAATTTAGGGTATGATGAAATACCAACAGGGTTTCCCCTTGAGATAAACGACTCGTCATGAAAATAGTAGACCACACAGTGCATGCGACCTCAGGAAAACTAGCTGCATCCGTGAGGGAAACACCTGGTGGAATCGAAAGCACTTGCCCGGCGGGAACAGCAACTTTCTCGGCATAACCTCCCCCTCCGAGAAGAGCACAGACCTGTGAATTAATAATTTTTAGTAACAGTGAAACGGTTAGAGAGGTAAAGGGAATTAGGTTAGGAATACCTGATCGCCGATTTTCCACTTGGAAACGTTTTTACCGATGGATAGGACTGTTCCGGAACATTCGAGACCCAGATAGGGACTGGCACCCTTAGGGGGAGGGTGGAAGCCCTTCCTCTGGAGGGTATCGGCTCTGTTAAGGGCAGTAGCGTGGACTCCGATGAGAAGCTCATCGTCTCGGAGTTGGGGATCTTCAACTTCTTGAAGCTGCAGCACTTCAGGACCCCCCGGACTCGTTATCACTATGGCCTTCATCTTCTTCCCTTCCCTCTTCACGCTTTTTAGACCCTCTCTACTTCCTTATTCACCATTTATACTACATCATCATACATGAAGTAATTACATTTAATATTGGCAAAAAATTATCATCTTCTTATTCCTTCATATCGAACATTACTAATTGTAGCATTCTTTTCCCACCAAAAGTTTTACTCAAGGATAAAGTTTAAATTCAGAGACCAAATCTGGATTCTTAAATATTTAAATCCCTAACCAAAATTCTATTAAAAGTTGAGTATATAGATAAGCTGAGAGATCATAATATGCCTTCATCAAAATAGTCTTGAATATAGATTTTGTAAATGTTGGTAATTGAATATTTTATAATAAAAATTCTTCAACTTCTGCCTCTACGGTAAAATAGGGTCCATCTCAAGAAAAATTATATGCAATTGAAGAGAACTGCAAAAATTCCCTACACAATTTCAATTGTAGTATAAATTATAATATTTTTACCTCTTATTTACTATTTAATTTATTTCTTATAATATTTATTTACGTGTCCATGGAGACTATGAATATCAATTTCTGTTACGTAGACCAGACAACGCTCTGCACCGAAATCTTATTATTACAATACCAATATGAACAATTTGACTTTTACTCATACTTTTATGTTACACCCAAACAATGAGCCAGTACTAGAAATTAGTAAAATTAGTGGACCTTGAAATTAGTGGACCTTCTCACTAAATGTTTAAGTAAAATTACAAGAAATATATGCACCCGACATTCGATACTCAATCACACAAAATATCAATATTTATTAATTCATACAGATTTATGAACATTCACCTTCATTATAAACAGACAGACGACTGTATAACTTTACAAATGCATTTCCAAATATTCGTCAACCAATTAGCAATATAAATTTCATGCTACATCAATTCTTTCCTTCAGAAATAGGGAAAATAAAAACTTTGCAAGTTGGCCGGATAGTGAGTATCCTAATCCTCCAAACCGATGCCAATAGTCTAATTAAATGGTTTAATCTGAAAATCATATACTCTTCTATTAAACAATTTCAAAGGCAATTAAGTATAGAAATCAATGAAATTTGTTCACAAATTATTTACAACGTAAAGTCTTATTATATCAAAGAAAAGCAAATTAAAAATATAATCCCTTAATTAATCAAAAGCACTTATTTCAGACAAGAACAAAATAACTAATTACTTGGCTTCATTAAAAATTTAGGTGTGACAGCATCGCACCACTATGAAGAATATAATTCAGAACAAAAATGATACAAGGCATCACTTGCCCAGATAGATTTGAATGATCTGAAAAACAGAAGATCGTAATTGACAATTTCGAAATCATAAAGTATTTACTTTTAAGAACTTTAGCAGGCGTTATGACATACAGGAGTCTGTTATTTCAAGGAGTTTCAACCCTTCTAAATACATAAATATTTTACTGGAACACAAATAATCAACACCACAAAAATATGAAAAGTTGATCACTTCACTTAGCTTTCATGTGATCAAATCAAGTAATACATAGGAAACTTAAAACGAGTGAGAAGGGAACGCATCATCAAACAGGTTCAAGAATCTTCATTAGGTTTTGACAACTTCCAGTAAGTTTTTGACAGAATTTACATATTTTAACAAAAATAATTAACTAAATAGTAGAAGCAATGATTCTCCATACACCTCAGCCTAATAGAGAAATGAATCATACCGCATTGCCTAATACAGCATACAAACAAAACTTCTACCCAAATAGCCCATCATACAATATTCACTAAACTAAGAGGTATTACCACCCACTGTGTGTTGATACGACTTCCCCATATCCAGTCTTATAACAATAAGGTTTAATTTCATAAACAAATGACAACTTTCAAGCAAATATTGACAGAACATATTCATCCTATATCGTTTCATAAACAGAAGTGCACACCTTAGTTCAAACAAAGGTCAGATTCATCAAAGCCCACTACACAAATTGCTATTGCTATAAGAACAAATTTACCCGAACAGTGTTTGTCAGATAACAAATTTTCAGAACCTGCTACATCAGACAAGGATAACTGTAAAATTAAGGATCTCATCATCCACAGCACCGTATAAAACTCAAATAAAACAACAAATACAAATCACAAAACACATTTTGAAGCAAAATGCGTCCATCATCCCTATACAAATCACAACGCCGGAGACGTTAACCATTGCACATTCTAACTACACTAACAACACAGCTGCGCAATTGAGAGTTTCGTGATATAACTAAGTGTTTACAACAGGCATGTTAAAATTCAGAGTAGTATAAAAGGGAAATGCAAGCAAAAATAACAGACCGATATAAAGGGGCAAGAAGTATTAAGCGCGTAGAAAATAAAAGGATAAAATATGGTTTGATTAACATAAGAAAACAAAAACTTTCAAAAAGGATAATGAATATTTAAGATAGAGAAACGCTACAAAACACTGGTTTATATGATAAAGAGATTAATCGACGGTTTGCATGATGTCTTCGGGAGCGAACTTGGTGCCCTTCTCCTTATCAGCGGCTGCGCGACCCTTCGCCTTGCGATCGAGAATGGCCTTGCGATCTTTGTCCAGTTTCAGCTTCGTCACCACAACCTTGGAAGGGTGGATTCCTACGTTGACAGTTGAACCATTAACCTTCTCGCGAGTGATGCGCTCGATGTGGATGACCCACTTGCGACGGTACACCTGAGTCACCTTCCCCTCGCGTCCCTTATACGTTCCACGAACCACCTGCACTTCATCCTCTTTCCTCACCGGAATCGAGCGCACGTTGTACTTGGACCGGAGCTCCGCTGAGAGAGGAGCGCTCATCAGCACCCGCCGAACGCTAGACGGCGCGGTGAAGTGAGCCTTCCGGCTCTTGCGGCGGCTGCTCGATACTCTTGGGTTGAACTTCATCGTCTCTCTCTCTCTCTCTCTCTCTCTCTCACCCTCTTGCCGCGGCTTCTTAGGGTTTCTCTGTCGATCTCCTATATATTGAATGAACATATGGATTGGCCTAGGGTTTTAATTCTTTCAAGTGGGTTACCGGGCCTTTCTATTTTACCATGGACCCAGGGCTTATTATGTTTCTGCACCCCCTCACTCGTACAGAAAGACTAAAATACCCTTTATCACTGTATCACATTATGGTATAGTATTCTACGAATAAAAACTTACGTATGTATAACGCAAATGTAAATTAATAATAAAAACCAATGCAGTGCCCTATATCATGATATGAAAACTATTGACCTATTGCTTGCTTGTAGGTAGCAGTGTGCTATAAGCAAAAAACTGAAAATTCTCTGTATGTAACATCCCACCTTGCTTGTACTATAGAACTCAACTTGGACATACTTTTAAGATAGATATTGGAATCTTGCACTCAATCAAAACCGTGTTATGTGTTATGTGTTCCTTCAACACAATCATATGCATCTCTACATATATATAGATGTAATGTTCTATCATGAATAAAGCAAAGCATGTGAACAATTTTAGTGAAGAGATGGGTAGACATAGAAGTTTGTGGGTGTCTCTTGTTCCATTTGGATTTGTCTTGTTCTTTAGCTCAGCTTTCATTGGAGTGCCTAGTGCCCTTGGCTGGAGCAAAGAGGGTCATGTCATGACATGCCAAATTGCACAGGTAAAATTCAATTTCAATCTGTTAAGTTAAACAACAATTAATGCATCTCACTTGGCCAACACCACAACAAAATACGTACCAATTCACCATCAGAAGCATATTTGGTTTTTTACAGGCACTTTTAGAGCCTGAGGCATCAGAAGCAGTGAACCGTTTGCTACCTGACTATGTGAAAGGCAACTTATCAGCCCTTTGCGTATGGCCTGACCAAATTAGACACGGCTACAAATATAGGTGGACAAGTCCTCTTCATTTCATTGACACTCCGGATAATGCTTGTTCGTTTCAGTATTCAAGTAAAGTTAAACACTGCTTTTATATATATATATATATATATATATATATATATATATTTATATTTGCTAATTCTTCTTATCATATGTTCTCATTAAACCTTTGAGTTATGCTATAATTTGTCGTTGTTTGCTATCATAGGAGACTGCCATGATTCCCATGGTGTGGAGGATATGTGTGTTGCTGGTGCTGTCAAAAATTTCACTTCCCAACTCATGCATTACAGAGAGGGGACATCTGATCAGCGATGTAAGGAGTCAAATTTGAAAACAAAAAAAAAAAAAATTCTCTTCACCTGTACTTTTTTTCTTAATGTTTGTATGTTCTCCTTGATGGTTTCGTTCAATGCCTTCAGTTTTTGTATCTTACAGATAATATGACTGAGGCGTTGCTGTTCTTGTCACATTTCATGGGAGACATTCACCAGGTATGTGACAAGTTTCAAAGTCTTGTGAAGTTTCTTACATACCATTTTACCGTTCTTTTTAACAAAGCTTTTGGGCACTTGTCTTTTAAGCCAATGCACGTTGGATTCACCTCTGACGAAGGAGGAAACACGATAGAACTACGCTGGTTCAGGCATAAATCTAATCTGCACCATGTATGTTGTAACTTCAACTTCATCTCCATTATATATGTATTCACAGATTACTTGTATGTATTAAACTATTGATTTGTTGTCTATAATTAGGTGTGGGACAGAGAAATTATCCTCACTACACTAGCAGACTATTATGATAAGGATGTGAGCCTCCTTCTCCAAGACATTCAGAGGAACTACACATATGTAAGACTAAATTTGCATACATCCTTCCTAGTATTTATTAAACACTTGAATTATTCTTTGATTGATTTCAAATGAAAACAAAAAAATCTGTGCGCTGTGTACAGGGAATCTGGGTAGATGATATTTCATCTTGGAAACATTGTAATGATATCTCTCAGTGTGTAAACGAGTGAGTTCTCTCTCTATCACCTTCAGCTTCCACTTTCTCTTTTCCTCTGGCTGTTAATGCTCACATTCCTCACTCTTTTGGAATCGTATAGTTGGGCCAAAGAGAGCATAGAAATTGCTTGCAAATGGGGTTACGAAGGTGCTAAATCTGGAACAACTCTGGCAGGTAACCCATTTCACCAACCATGTAGTTAACCAATTGCTCAAGGAAATAGTTCATGAAACTGCAAGCAAACTCATTAGAAAGTTAAAAGATTGTGTGGGATGACTTTGTGTTTGTGATGTTTCTGTAGATTATTACTTCGACTCAAGGATGCCATTTGTCATGAAACGAATTGCTCAAGGTGGAATTCGATTAGCCATGCTTCTAAATAAGGTGTTTGCTGTCTCTGAAGAAGGATTTACGTACAACAACAACGTAGGAAGATAGACTCATTCACATATAAGTTGTTTAAACTTTGTCAATGGGAACGTCGTCTATAACTTAGTTTGTTCAGAATTGTTAGTCTTATTGGCCCATTGCATTCTGACTATGACTTGCCTCTATTTTAATAACTGAAAAATGTGTATGTAAGGACCCATCTTTTTTTACCGTATTAATTTAATTTTATATAAATATATATATATATATATATATATATATATATATATATATACAATTTTATTATTGTTGCTTACTAATTTTTATTAAGTTTTTTTTAGTTAAAAAAATAAAGATAAAAATAATAATAATTTAGAAAATATAAATATTTTCATAAGAAAAAAAAATTGGAAGACAAGTCTACTTAAAAATAATTTTAAATTAATATAACTACGAATAAATAATTAAGAGAAATAATAACAATAAAATTGTATTGTCCTTATTAAAATGGATATATATATATATATATATATATATATATATATTAATGGGGTTGTTAATGTAAATTATTAGTTCATGAATGGTACTATTAAATTGTAGTTTGTTGTTATATATGTTAAATTGTTGTTAATATATATTAAATTATTGTAATTAATATATGTTAATTTTGTTGAAGTTATTATACATTAAACTGTCAATTAATATATGTTGTGAATGCAAATTTAAGAGCTCGTATTTTATGTATGAAATTTTTTTTATCGAGGAGTTCATAATTTATGTGATAAAAGCATTGCGTGTGAATTTGATTTGAAAACTATTGTGTGAAAGATCTCTCAACTTAAGTGGACTATTTGGAAGATCCATAGTCATATAAGAAGTAATATGAGTGAACTTTAGTATAAAACTTTACTTAAAATCTTGGTTTTCTGAAAAATTAATGAATAAAATAATTAAACCTATGAAATAGTTAAGTTAATTGAAAATATTGTGGAAGGTGATTTTTTTTAAATCATTATATTTATTGTGTTTGATTTTAGACTTACTCTTATTGTCGTTGTTGGTGATGAGTGTAATGTAATTATGTAATGATCTTGTAAATGAATTACCGAGAAAACAAATTATATTTCACATGAACAAGAATAAAGTTTACACTTTTGGAGAAAACATTTGTATGCTTTTGATGAAATTTTATATTGTAATACGTGTGGAAATTTATGTAATGATTTTAAAGAACATCTTTTAATTATGTTCCAAAGTTGATAATATTTTATTTAGGCTTCTATTTTGAGACACTCATTTTTGTGAAAGAGAATACATTAAACTTATTATTTTTGAAAAAAAAATAGGTTTTATTAGTAATTTGAATTATATATTTAAGTATTTTATTTGTTTTAATACTTATATTTAAAAAATATATATATGGTTTTCAATTTTTTTTTAAAGAACTCAATTTAATACTTTTTGTTAAATTGATATTAACTTTAATTAAAAACTATCATATATTAAAATTTGAATAATCTTCTATTTTGACATTTTTTTTGTCACACATCATTCTTTAGATTTTGATATAGACATCTTTAAAACGGTTTGACATGTTAACGCGTGACATCTTATAATCACGTTGATTTAATTGATTCTATTTAATAATTATCGAACTTAATTGAAAAAATATATAAAGTCCAATTTAAATCATAAATCTAAATACAGAAAATTACTAATTAAAAATAATAATAATTAATTAATATAAATAGTGGAATGTTATTATGTAATTTCCCAAAAGAAAAAGTATTGATAAGCATTATAAATATACGACAAAATTACGTGATTTAAGAGAAAATGAATGTATGAATTTAAAGAAAAATGGACATTAAATTAGTTTTGTTCTCTTTTTTTAGAGTGAATATGGTGAAATTTAAAAGTGAAGTTTATAAATAATTTAATTCTCTGAGAGATAAAAATGTTGTAGTGAATTAAAATATAAGATTATAATTTTTTTCTTTATTGTTAAATTAACAGAAAATAAGATGTAAATGGTTTTTTTTTATTTTAAACTTTAATTATGATAATAAATTGTTAATAAAATTTGTACGTGATTGCTTGTAAGAATGGAAAACAAAGGTAAAAAGGTTATTACAGAGGTTAACAACTGACTTTTTACTAGGATCCCTAACATCTTAAGAAGAGTAGCATTCACAACTCTAATCCTTTTATTCAGTTATAAATTGTTGCAAATCAGTTTTGTATTTAGACTAGTCTACGGGGGTTTCAGACTAGTCTGGGCTTAGCTTTTATCTTTTAAATGAAAACGTTTTTGTATTTAGCACTTTCTTTCATACTTATGTCATAATTCATTTTACACGGTATATAATTGGTACTTCAAAGAAAATTAATATATATTTAAAAGCATACTAAAAAATATAACATTATATAAATAAATAATTTTAAAACAATACATAAATCAAAATTAAAATAATACCACTAAAACATTAGATGCGTGCATCATCCTTAACAAATACGAACCATTGTAACATATTGATACAATAAGTAATAGAGTAGTGATACGTTGACACACACATGGTATATACATTCAAATAACACGGATTTTTCAAATTTTTTTTCCAAAACTAACCTTTTACTTTAAATAAAAATCAATAAAAAGTTGAAATTCACCGTATTATTTGAATGTAAAAGTAAAAAAAATCGTGTGAAAGTATTTTTTTTCTAAGTAATATATATATATATATATATATATATATATATATATATATATATATATCATAGTACTTTTACAATTTCTCCATGTATAGAAGTAATTAAATACATTTTATATTTTTAAGATATAGTTCATTATTTTATTGAATATTTATTTATATCGGTCTTGGAAGATAAATTTCAACTTAAAGATTCCCTAAATATTTTTGTATTGAAAAATAATCTTTAAAGAAATCGAGTGCTTGCATACATAATATTTGATACATAGACACTAACTTTTATAATTAATACGAAACAAGTGAGCTTTTGATGAACCTATTTACATAAAAAATTAATTGAAAACTTCTTATTAATAAATTTATTGATATTTTGTAGATAATATGATATGGTTAAAACGACAGTGAGGAAACATAAAACAGCATGATGGCATTAGTGTCATGCTTAATGTTTGGTGGTACGAAATGATGGCAACAAAATCATGTGGGTTAAGGTGAAGTGGTGAACATGAATCACACAGGCCCAACAGGGTGACACGTGGAGGACTGGTGTTGGCTAATTTCTGACAAATATTCTCCGTCTTCCCGTGCTTTTACTATTTACTTTCACTGTCCAAGTTTTCTCTTTTTGTTACTGCTCTGTTTTTAATCTTTTTTTTAATGGGAAACAGAAAAATTATTATATGTTTATTTAAATTAAACAGAAAAATAAATTAAATTAATTGATATTTTATCGTTCAACTTGAATTGGTCTTAATAATTTTTATAATAAAGTTGTTGAGTATTTCGTTTTTAAACATTTTTATGAAAATATTAGATAATGAAACATTTTGTAAAATTCTATACAAAAATTTATTGTAATTTTAATTTTATTTAATTAGTTTCAAACGTGTAATAAATAATTTAGTTTATTATTGATTTTCAAATGGAGATCCCACCAACATAAACTGTTTATAAAGGAAAGAATTGAAAAATTAAAATAAATTTTGTTTTAATTGATTTTCTGTATTTTTAATCTGTTTTCGAATTTTTTTATTAGTCATAACAATAACAAATGCATCGATTTTATTTGAAAGCATGAAGTAACATGAATGATTGAATCCCATTCGTACAGAGTAACACTATTAGCTAGCTAGCTAGCTAGCATTCCTGCCTTCACTTCACTTCAGTTTGACATTGATTCAGTGGGCCCAGAAGTCAACTCAGCCCTGAACCAATCGGAGCCGTCAACTGGTCCACGTGGCACACGACGTGAGCGATCGACGGCCAGGCTGGTTTGTGATGCATTGCATTCTTTTCCTTTCGGCTATTTTGTGTCCCCACCAACAGAACACCCACTGTGCCTGTCTCTGCAACGCTCTCAAAGGCAAAGCAATAAAAGTGAGAGTGAGAGACATGAACTATGGACCATTCTTTTTTTTTCTCTCTTTTCCTCAAACAAAGTAAAGAAAGTCATAAACCATTATGGTTTCTCGTACCAACGTCATTTTTCTCTCTCTTTTTTTTAAATAGCCGCACTTCGAGACAGACAATGGGATACACCATCCATCACTAGTTCCAAAGTAAGTTTTTTCAAGCTCATTATAGAAGATTAGCCGAGGGAGGAGGGAAGAGCAACTCAATCACTGAGTTGTTCATCAAGAACACCGTCTTCCTCGTATATTCTCCTGCTTTCTTTCAAGTTTGGACTCTCACTCGTATCGTAGCTTCTTCTTCTTGTCATCCAACTTCCATCACTTTCACTATTACCTTATTATTTTGGTGGGTCTATATTAAGGTATTTATTTACTTTCACGGTATTGCATGTTTCATTTGTTCTTGGTTCAGGCTAGTCTTTTTGTTTCGTCTTGCATTCATTTCTCATTATGTTAGTATCACGGGATTATGTTTCTTTCTGATTTTGGGATCGTGTGAAGAGACTATGATTTGCTTAAAAAAAAAAAAACCAAGAAAACGTTATTGTGTTTATTTTCCTGTTTGCCCTTGTGAGTACAAGAAAAACGAAAAACAGTGATACAAGATCTGGAGGACTGTGAGATTGACAAAACTCATCTTTATTACCATCATTTAGTGGAATGTTATTCCTATGGAAGTTTTGTTAATGATTAATTTCCATCCAAAAATCGAACTAATTTGCTGTAATGGGAAGTTCTATGTTTTCTCTATTATAAGGCTCTCTGCAAATTCAGTTTATAGCTATGGCTTTGTAGGATTTGCAACATCCCCATATGAGCATTCTGTGCTGCCCCCCCGTGTATCTCACTTCCTTTCACACCAGAGTTTGTTTTAGATTTGTGATCCTGACCATAAAGATGTTTCCTCTTATCTCTACCTCTCTATTGCACAAAACCAAAACGAGTTTAGATTCTTTCACACTGTTATCCCAGTCAAAGGAGGTTTTATTTCTGACTTGAGTGTGTCTGGATATGACTTTTTACCCAAAACTACGAACAGAGCATAACTGCATAAGCTTAGCTTCATTGTCTTCTGATTCAAGAAGCCCTGTAATCAATTTTGGTATCAATATATTGTTCTATTTCATGACAAATTGAGTTCCTCCTTTGATTAATGTCGGGAAGCTATTGTTAGGGATTTTGAAAGCTTTTGGTTACTGTGGATTAACCTAGTAACCTTGATTAGTTTGTTTTCTGTAACATTTTGGTCAATAAAGTATATTACTTTTTCGAGTTTTGTCCAACAAGATTGTATAAAAGTTTTGACAACTAAGAAAGAGCATGCGCGTTATTGTCATGATAGCAAGTATTGCCGCATCATGACAATGTCCCAAATACCATCAAGATGTTTTCTTTCCATTTATTCTAATAGAAGGCAAATTATGTTATATGTATATATGTATAAAGTACAAACCAAAGCAAGCACACTTGGACCTTATGGAGGAGAGACCAGAAACAGAACTGATATCTATACCGGCGACACCGAGGGTGTCAACGCCGGAGATACTAACACCGTCGGGGCAGAGGTCACCAAGAGCGGTTTCAAAGGAAGGAAAGTCATGGACCCCAACCTCGTTCATATCACCAAGGTTTCTGAGTCCAATAGGTACACCAATGAAGAGAGTGCTGGTAAACATGAAGGGTTACTTGGAGGAGGTGGGACACCTTACCAAGCTCAACCCTCAAGATGCTTGGCTTCCAATCACAGAGTCTCGCAATGGAAATGCTCACTATGCAGCATTTCACAACCTCAACGCCGGTGTTGGCTTCCAGGCCCTCGTTTTGCCCGTTGCTTTTGCTTATCTTGGCTGGTATCTATCTATCTATCTATCTATCTCTTTTTAGCTGTTCACCCCGTTGCATTATATTCTGCATCTGTTCAACTGCAGTGACTTATCAACATTTCTGTTGTGATACATCATGCATATTTCAAAGAACTTTGATTGGCTTATAGAGCGTTTAATTTTAGTCAAATTAGTTTGGTGCTGTTTGTAAGATGACAGCACGCCTTTGCAACTAAAGTTTATGTTTATTTATTTCCAATATGAAGGAATATCCTATGCTTTAATCTGTAATGTGCATGCGAATTCTCTTTTGTTTTCTTTCCCCTTTATTTCTAGGAAGAATCTTTACTTTCATTTTCTAGAAAAAAGAAAATTTTGTCTCTTTGTCATGGCCCTAGCTAGATATGAAAGTAAGATCATTTTGAATTGTTGTGGGGCATGCCTTTTGCAAATATCAAAGTTCATCATAGATTTCATTGGTGGAATGGAAAGAATTTCAAAGAGGGTGGGCCGGAATCATGATGCTTGCCCATTTGGCCCTTCATTTTTGCTTTTCCCAAAGTTCAATTAAATCACCCTTGTATAGGGAACAGTTCTAATTTTGTCCACATTGTCTATTTTTTTGGTGATAGAGGGGTCCCTCATGCTAGTCAATTGATTCGTGAATGTATCTTTTTATAATAATTTCCATTTACTATTACTGTTCTGAAAACACTTTCCCTGTCCTTTGACCATGTTTCCATTTATAGACATCTAATACTAATAGTATATAATACGGATTTTGTCCAATTGAGTTTATTAGAACGTTTGTACGGAACAATAGCGTGTGGAAATATTTCAGCCTTCTTGAATATGCTTTATCCAAATATTTTGCAGGAGTTGGGGAATTCTTTCCTTAACCATAGCCTATTGTTGGCAACTTTACACGTTATGGATTTTGGTTCAGCTTCACGAAGCAGTTCCAGGTAAAAGATACAACAGATATGTGGAGCTAGCACAAGCAGCATTTGGTAAGTTTGCTTTGCCTTTGATTACTTTCTTCTAGCCAGTTGATGTAACACAGTTAAAAGAAGCTACCTAATTGACAATGTAGAACTGCTTCGTAACGAAGTTCATTCGTCTGTGTCCTTAAATCTTGCGTTTTCTTTTGCCTCGTTGAACTTGTTACTTCAACTAGATTCAAAATTTAGACGCATAACTTGAATTGCATAATTTGAAAAGGATATAAGATTCTATTTCTATGTATATTCTGTATTGTTTAGTATGTACGTTGTTTTGCAGGGGAAAGACTGGGAGTCTGGCTTGCTCTTTTCCCGACAGTTTATTTGTCGGCAGGAACTGCAACAGCTTTGATTCTTATCGGAGGGGAGACGATGAAACTGTTCTTCCAAATAGTTTGCGGACCCACTTGTACCTCAAATCCTTTAACCACAGTGGAGTGGTACTTGGTTTTCACTTCTCTATCAATTGTCCTGTCTCAGCTTCCAAACCTGAATTCAATTGCAGGACTTTCACTAATAGGGGCAGTCACAGCTATAACTTACTCCACCATGGTCTGGATCCTCTCTGTAAGCCAACAAAGGCCCCCTTCAATATCCTACGAACCCCTATCACTGTCACAACCTTCTGCTTCTGTATTTCTTGCCATGAATGCACTTGGAATTATAGCCTTTTCTTTCAGAGGCCACAATTTGGCCTTAGAAATTCAGTCCACAATGCCTTCAACTTTTAAGCACCCGGCTCGTGTGCCAATGTGGAAAGGAGCCAAGGTTGCTTATTTCTTCATTGCAATGTGCCTCTTCCCAATTGCTATTGGTGGCTTTTGGGCCTATGGAAACCAAGTAAGTAAACTGAAAACTAGAATCATAATGGTAAAGAATATGACTGGTTTTGATATGAACTAAGTTAATATGAAACGTCTCTGCAAAACTATTTTTCACAAAGATATGTAATAAGATTTGGTGATTGTATGAAATGATGGATGTTGATTGATTCCGTTATTTTATTGCAGATGCCTCCTGGAGGGATTCTCACTGCTTTGTATGCATTTCACAGTCATGACATCTCAAGAGGAATCCTTGCCTTGACTTTCCTTCTTGTTGTGTTTAACTGCTTGAGCAGTTTCCAGATATACTCAATGCCTGCTTTTGATAGTTTTGAAGCTGGTTACACGAGTAGGACAAACCGTCCCTGCTCCATATGGGTGAGATCAGGTTTTAGAGTGTTCTTTGGATTTGTCTCCTTCTTCATAGGAGTGGCGCTTCCCTTCCTCTCAAGTCTTGCTGGTTTGCTAGGAGGACTCACTCTCCCAGTCACTTTTGCATATCCTTGCTTCATGTGGGTTCTCATAAAACAGCCTCCAAAATATAGCTTCAATTGGTATTTCAACTGGATTCTGGGCTGGCTGGGGGTTGGTTTTAGCTTGGCGTTTTCCATTGGAGGTATTTGGAGCATCGTGAATGATGGACTCAAACTAAAATTCTTTAAACCCAATTGATTTTTCACTGACAAATCAAGCAAATTACATAAATGCTGTTCTTCAGTCGTTTCCCAATAGTCTAATATTTAGTGCACTGTGGAAGATTTTGGTTGTATTTGTGAAAAATAGTGCTAAGTGGAAAGCTATTAACCAAGAGAATGATCCTTGTATGCGCAAAGTTTAAAGAATATTTCATATCTCCCTCTTGATGTGTTTCTGTCATAGCTTATTATATTGAGAAATATTTAATGGTTTGCTCTTGTTCAATTTCTGTAGAGACTTCCAGAACAACCCCTTTCAAGATGAACGTTCTTGTTTTATTTAAGTTTTTCACCAAACATCAATCACTTGAATATTTAATAAAAAGCCTTAGTTTTAAACATGATAATTTATAATAATTAATGAGTTAAATCTTTTTTAAATAATCAAATTCGTTTTGTAATATAATATGGATCCAAATATAGAAAATAAATTATACTCATATCTAAAATCAAACGATAAAATTTCAGCATTATTAAGAATAGACATTTGAATGACTAACCTAAAATATGGATGAAATACCTATGCATATTATTAGTTAGTTATTTGTACTTCAAAGTTCAAATGTAATTAACATTTGTTTTAGCCATTATGTTAATTATGGATAAACTTCTTCGATGTCTTCTTATACTGTTTATTGCAAGAGTTTGAAAATAAGGTATTAACAACGTTTTATTGAAGAATTTATAATACAATGTATATTTCTACATATAGAAACATATGTGAATGAGAGAATTATTATTGATTTCAGACATATTTCGTATAGTGTTGGAGTTTATTATAAAGAGAGAGAGAGAGAGAGAGAGAGAGAGAGAGAGAGAGAGAGAGAGAGAGAGAGAGAGAGAGAGAGAGAGAGAGAGAGAGAGAAAATAAAATAACATTAAATTAAAATCTATGATCCATAGAAAAAAAAATGTTATATATGATAATAAATATATTAATCAATAAAATAAAAAATAAATAAAATAATTATTTATATATAATATTTCTAAAAAAATCTATAACCTAAAAATAATATTAAATCTTTATAACGTATTAATATCAAATTTTATCAAAGCATCTCCTTGGAACATCTATTATATTCTTAATTCGTTAAATCATTACATTTTTTTTATGAAGTCTTATTTTTATATACTAAAAGAATTAAAAAAATATTTTTTAAAATTTATGTAATTATCTATTCGACATACTAATTCATTGCTGGCGATGGACCTAACTAAATGAATATTTTTAAAATTAAATATTAAATAAGTCAAGAACAAATAATTAGATTCAAGAAACAACTTTTCACTTTTGCCATTATACTTTCATCAAAGAAATTGAGCAACACCCAAAATAAAACGTACATAAAGAGGAGCCATTAGCACCACAGCATAACTGATGTGGTAATATTGAAAAACAAATATAACATGACTTAATTTAATCTTTAAAAAGTAATTAATTAATCGTAAACGTCATATTTTTTTTTTACTAATAAATTAATTTTCTTATCGGACCAGTAACTTAATTTAATTGTTATAAAAATATTAAAATGAGCAAATAATTAAAATATTCCACACGAAGAATTTAAAAAATTAATATTTAATAAAATTTAAGCATTAAATTAGTATTTAATTTCATGGGTGCGATAAAATAACGCTGGGCAGCTGCAGTTCTGTCCGTGAATAATGGCTACCTTGGCAACGCTGCAGCTGCAAAACACCATTCTGCAACGCTCCCTCTCATCTTTCATGGTAGAAATCACACTTTCTTTTATAATATTTTAGCATTAATATATTAAATTTTAATTCTTAATTCTTTTAAGCGCTTTAAGAATTTAATTTTTAACTGGTAAATTTCTTCTTCTGAAAGAATTCTAAGTCAGCTAACCTTCAAATGATCATCATATAACAGATATTTCTGGAAGTGCAGAAACAAAATACAAAGGATCATTCCTTCTCAACGTCGTTAGTTAATTTCTTAATTTTATTAAGTGCACAGTGTTGGAACGTTGCTCAAACCATTCAGATTAAGTGAAATAACATTCCGATCACAAAACGTTTCACTTGATCGATGAAAAAGTTACGCAAATTGAGGTGAAAGAGAAGAGAAGAAAAAGAAGAAGCAGACATAGTCATTAAGTAGCAAGTAGCAGCAAAACAGAAAAAGAAAAACTGTACAGAGAAAAGGTAGAAAATTTAGTTGAGATGGTTCAGTGGGTGAAGTGAGGAGGTGCAACGCAGGATGCAGTGCGGGAGAAGATAGCAGAAACGGAATTGGCCAAACCTAGAACAATTGCAACCTTAACTTGTCCCCTTTTGGGAATAGGACGCCCAGAGAACCTCCTTTGGAAGCTTTTTGCATCCTTAATCATCATGCCACTTGCCATTTCAATCTCTCTGTTTTCTCTGTTCTTGTGTTGTGTGATGCTTTTGTCTCTGTTCTTCTGTGTTCTGCTTCGAGACCTTCTACCACCTTTGCGTATTATATAGAGTCCGTATTACAGAAGTGCCCTGCTTTTGGGGTTATAATTAAAAGGCGTTGCCACTGGTTTTTTGGACTCTTTTTGACCATCCATGACTTTCTATGGTCATCACTGTACTGCCACGCATGACTTCGATTAAATATATTCTCATAACGCCAACTCCAAATTCAAGAATTTTCTAGTTGGAAAAGGAAAACCTAACATGCCAAAGTGACTGATTGGATGAGTTTACTCCACCCTGTTGGACTATTTGTTTCATAATATAACGATTATATGGAATATTTTTCATCTTTTGAAAAAATATTATTTTAATTCTCGTAAATTTCAAATTATGTATAACTTTCATTAGTGTTTTTTTTTTTTTATCTTACTTTGATTCTCTTTCTCGGATATGTTTTCTTCAGTTTTCTTCACATTCATTTTATTAATTTTTGCATTATTTAAACTTTATGTGAATTCAGTGAATCTAATAATGTGATTTGAGTTTATGTGTTATAAACCTGATATTTGAGTTAAGTGATGGGATATTTTTTGAAATAAGATATTTAAGTTTAATTTAATTTTAACAAATGTGTTAAAAATTTAAGTGAATTAAAAGTTTTGTATTAAAAAAATTAAAAAATTAAAAAATTAAAGTGATATATATAACGAATTTATAATAAAATGTTAATATTTATATTAATATAAAATATATAAAAATAAATAAATCTAATTGAATTTTATAAAACATGAAGTAAAATTTACATATATTATAAATTAAATATATATCTAATTGATTTAAAACTTCATATACATTTCATTAAATAAAGATATATATTAAAAATTTAATTTAATTTTGTAAAATTTATTTATAAAATGAGATTTACACATACTTATTTTATATATAAATAATTTTTTTTAATCGAGTTCTTTATAGTAAAAATGATTATATAAGTATTTTATTAATATAAAAACCTCTATATTAACAACAGATATTAACTCTTTTATTTAATAATTAGATAAATACTACATGATAAAGATCAAAGTGATGAAAGTAAGAATATATAAATAAGAAATGTTGAGAAGAAAAATTAGATTTCAAGTTTTGGAGAAATCAAAATTTGAATTTGAATTTTATTAGAATAAGTCAAAGTTTGATTATTTTAAAAGTGAAGGTAGTATATAAATATCAGATATTGATTTATTTAAGTAATATTAATTTTAATTGCCTTAAATAAAATCTCAAATTTAAGTATGTAATACAAAAAATAATTAAAAAGACAAATCCACTAAAACACTAACTAACCAAATTATTAGAAAATATAAAAAAATTAACACACACACACACACATATATATATATATATATATATATATATATATAAATCCTCTATGTAATATAAATTATATATGTAATTTTAGCATGTAACTTCATTAATTATGTAAATATTAATATTAAAAATTAAAATCCAAGAACAAAATTAAAATATATAAAAGTAGAGAGATAAACTAAAACGAAGGTTAAAGCTAAATCCAATCAATTTTAAAAGAGAAATATATATATTATATGGCAACACTGATAAGATAAGACAGTAAAACCATGAGCATGAGCAAAAAGGTGTGTTCAACAGGCCATATATACAAAAAGGAGATCTATTGAACGAAGTGTAGTGGTCTAAATTATACTATGAACATAGGCATATTCCATGTTGGAAAGTGTCTAAATTATACTCTTTTCATTATAAGTTCGTTGAATAATATTATATTTACATCAATCATTATATATTCAAGATATTTAATTATTATACATTTAAATATTATTATTTTGGAACATTAAAACTTAAAAAATATTTTAAAAATAGAAAAAATAATAAATATTTAAGCTATTTTAAATTTTAACTTTTAAATTATATGAGAGCATTTTAAATCTGATAAAAACCAATCCTATGATTTCAAAAAAAGGGTCCTTCATGTTAATGGGAAAGACAACCAAGTTGAATACAAAAGTTCTTAAGAACTTGGACTTTGGAAGCCACACAACACTCAATTGTGGACCAAAGCAAACCATTTACAATAAGACATTTTCAAATTTTGTTCTGACATCCTTTTTAGGATTTGAGTGTACAATTTAGCTTAATGTCATAAAAATAGTTATAAAAAATTGGTCTTTGTATCTCTGATTCTGTCTGAGATTACTGGGAAAATGCTACTGAGGACGGTGATAGTTATAGTGTTTCATTCGAGGACGTTGGCTATAATAATAGTATAGCTATGTGAACATGACTTTCTCAGTCTTTCTTTTCTTTCTCTGAAATTCATTTCTTTTCACATTTTCTATTCATATACAAACCCAGTGTTTCTTTTCTTTCTGGTAGGTACACCATTCACTCCTTTGTTTCTTTATGCACCCAAAACCATAAAGTGCGTAAAGCCAAAGCGTGTGAACACCAAAAGGTAAATATTTATATTATTATTAGATCTCAATTTCAATGATCAAGTCTTTTCACACGCTCACTGCTTCACAGAAACAAATGTCTATAAAACATAAATACCAGGATACTAAAACAGCTCAACTAATTATAAATAAGAGTTTAGTATCTTATTAAGTTGCATTTAGACATATTAGGTTAAAATGTTACTAAATTTAAATTTATATTATGTGTATATTTCATAATCTATTGCACTTTTTAAACCAACACAATCAAAATCAATATATAGTGTTTCTGCTTTTGTTTTCAAGCATGATGTTATTTATAAACGCTTTTAAAACTATTAGTAATCACGGTTTCATTATTGATTTGTAGTTGATTTTATATTATTAATAAACCATGCTTGCTAATTCGAAACTGTTTAGGAGTCATTTTACTGACATTGATTACGTAGAGAAGGTGATGTAATGGTAATGATGATGGCAAAGTTTCGTGGGTTTTAAGTTTGAAGCATATCCAAACACTTTAAAGAGATGATATATATATATATATATATATATATATATATATATATATATATATATATATATATATATGTTATCTTTTTACTATTGTTGTATGACATGGTTGAAGCAATTATGTCCACAAGCTTGCGCATTCCCCACCATCTTTAAATCTTATCCCAGTTAATGGCTAAATTATTGGCGTTCTTTTTAAAGTGTTTATGAGCAAAAAAGTGGGTAGAATCACAGCTCTCGATCCATATTGTATAACAATCTACATAGTATATTTCTATAAGCAGCAACCAAATCAAAAAAAGTGGAGAAGTTGCACACAATAATGCGTTCTCCGATATCAGATACATTGCATTCAGACATTTTCAGCATATACATGTGTAGGAGGAACAATCCTAGGTATCATAGTGCTAATTAAAGTAATTAATATATTAAATAATTTGACTAAATTTACTCTTATATTATTACTCTGGAGATTATATATCTGTCATGATTTTTTTAGAACGTATACTTGTGATGGAAAATGAGTGAATAAATTTTTTAGTTAGAGAGTGGATTAAGGTTCTGTTATAATTTTTTAAAATATGTACGAAGAGTGTTGTATTTATATAAATTATTGGTTAATTTATATCAATTGAATTTTTCTATCGAATACTGTATACTTTTTAGTGGTTATAGATATTGTATGAAATAGGAATATAGAGCAAATGAAATGGATCCAGTAGTAATATGCATTAAATTATAAATAACTTAATTTTAATTATTTATAAATTCGTTCAGTATTTTTGTAACATGATTCTAATCTTATTTTATAATACTTTTGTGAAAAAAAAAACTAAAAATATTTATTAAATATGGATTTAGTATCAAACAATATATAATAAGTAATTAATACATCTAAATTCATCCCTAAAATCTTGTTATAGTAGGTTTTGAGTTGTGCAACATGGATTTCAAGTTGTGGGATAGACTATTGTATGACCAACTAGTCTGTTTACCATTTCAACTGAGTTCACTGTATCTTTTGTTGATACATAGTTAACTGAATTCAGTGATTAATCATTCAAACTATAGTTGATAATCTGAACTGTAATTAATCAAACGATCACATGATATCTAATTTTAATAATTAGTTTCTATATCTTCTTAGACTAATTATTTTTTAAAATTGAAATAATTTATTTAGTTTTTATTAATAATGTGATTCCTTGTTTTAGCATATTTAGTTGCTTAAAAAAGTTATTGATTCTTTATTGAGAATGAACATATTAAGTGAGTGCGGGTTGAACATCTAAGAGACCTTTTTGTTTAATTTTAAAGATTTTCATTAATTGAGAATTGGTTAAAGTCACTATATTTGAAATTGTTTAAATTATTTACTTTTACAACGAGCTTGTTTTTGTTTTAAAACTCATACTTTGGTCACTCAACTGACTAACTTCTACATACACACTATGTGATAATTAGGCCACATTTTGTTCAACTCTATTTTTTTTTTTTTGTTAATTTCTAAAATAATAAACTTAAAAATATAGCGTAATAGTAATATAAAAATGTATTACCATTACATGAAAATTGACATTGATTATTTTAGATATTGTATTTCAGTTCAGATCAAAATATATTCGGAGGAGCTCATTGTACCAAGTGTGGCGATGGAGCATGTATGTAATGTACTTAGGAAAATAGAGATGCAAATGATAAATGTTCGAAACCGAAATGGGCTTTTGGATATCTTTTTGTGGGTCAAGGCCCAAACGAGAAGCCCGGCCATTTTCTGACCATAGATGATCATGGATGGTTTTAGTAAGAACTAGTGGACTAGTCATTCTTGTACAGCGCTGAAAAAATAAAACTAAAAATGTTGTATTTGATTAATAAAATAAATAACCATTAATTACAAAAGAAAATATAACATTAAATTAATTTCATAAAATATCAAATCCAGATTCTTTATTTGGTCTTTATACCATTCTTAAATTGTACTTTTTAAATGTACTAAATGATATTTTAAAAGATAATAATACTTAGACAATATTATTTTTGACAACATTTAAACATCAGTGTCATTTTGTGATTGGTCTAAAATTACTCCAGAATCAATAATAATAATTATAAATACTATCATAGACCAATCACAAAATATTCAAATATTATAAAAAAAATATTATCTAAATATTATTATCCTATTTTAAAATATTAAAATCGATATAGTGTATTTTAGAAACACGACATAAGAAACAACGTCAACAATCGAATTTCCAGAAAATCTAGGAACATATTGTCATCCCCTAAATTTGTATAATACATCAACTCGTAAGCGTACGTGTATATAAATACATCACGCTTGTATATAAATACATCATTATTGAGTAGCATCCATTTTACATGCAAAGAAATAGATGAGATCATGCTTCCAAATGTTCCACGTCATGAAATTTTTAAATGCTCCACGTCATGAAATAATAGCTTATTTCAGAAATGTGAAGAACTTTAACATCATATTGTCCCAAAAATTACAAAACTTAACATCATTATCTTTTTCTAACCTAACAAGGCGACACTATGACTATAATCTTGAAATTATGATATATTTTTTTAACATTAGCAGCATAATCAGAGAGAGGTCTAATCTTACAGTTGCGGCTTATTTGTGTTTTCTTCCTTTCACACACCCCAACATATAATTTCAATATGCAACTCTATAAATTCTTGAATTCGAGATTGAGTAATCTAAAATGTAAATTTTAAAATTTGAAATCTATAATCTAAAATATAAATTTTATTTTATATTTCAGAATGTATAATTTAAAATATTATTTTTATATTGAACATATAATTCAAAATACCAAAATTATATTTTAGATTATATGATTAAAAATATATTTATATTCAAAATTTTATAATATAATAATATGTATTTGTTCCTTTTTTAAAAAGAGAGCAAGGAATTTTAAACTGGAGATTAAATATTTCAAATTTTATCATTAAATATATGTTTAGCTTAGTGGTTAAGATCATATTAAAACATTCAAATGTGTTAAATTTATATTGATTTAATGCAATGGCATATCTTAATCAAAAGTTTCGAAATAACCAACATGGTATATTCAAAATTTATATTTTTAATAATTGTTACTATAAATTTATATATTTAATAATTGTTACTATTATAATAGAAATACATAGTTTAGTATTGAAATCTATTTCCTTAAAAAAATATTAGTTTTGAAATTATATTTAACATTAACTCTATTTTAAACTAGTTTTTCTAATTTCATCTTTTTCACTCATTTCATATTTATATTACAAAAAATTAATATGAAACTTTTTACATGCAATTTTTGAATTTTAAATAAGGATTCCTCTATAATGGAACAATTGAATCATTAGTATCACAATTTAAAAGATTTGAAAAATTTAAATTTATCTTACTTTTATTACAAATAACTTTCCTTTCACCACTTTTAAAAAATGAATATATTATTTTACTCTTCATTAATATATATATATATATATATATATATATATATATATATATATTACAAATAAGTTTAAGATTAAATTTTTTTATCATTAACGAATATGAAAGACCATGTGCCACCACAAATGTTTATCTAATTGTTTCTATTTAAAAAAGGTAAGGAATTAAATAAGTTAAATGATTAAGCTTCTTCTCTATGTTAGGATATTTCAAAACATAAGAAAAAAACTGAGAAAAACAAATTAAATTCGTGTTTATTTGGGCTTTCATGATAGAAATGGAGTTTCAAAATTAATATAAATAATGTACTTAGCCAATAATTCCAAATAGTAGAATTTACTATGATAAAATATACCAATACAAGAAAATGTTAAATTAATTTTCAAATACATAAAATTAAAAAAAAAATCATTTATTTATATTAATTTTTGTTTGTATAAAAAACAATTGGGTTAGAGCTTTAAAAAGCTCCACCAATGTTGGGCTAGTAGATCAAATTTCAATTGAACAATTGTAATGAGCTCGAAGCATGGGAACATTAGTTCTACTTCCCTCAAAACCATTATAAAGTATATTTTTCAATATTAATATATTCAAATCATGTTAAACTTTAAAAGAAAAATATCATTTACATACATTTATATAGGTATATGAATTTAAAAGTGATCTAACTCAACCCAAATACCTCAAGTATTTTAAGTATCGGATCAAATTCAACCTAACATAATTAAATTCATTATTTATTTGATTATGTATTTGGTTTTTGTATTAAATCATATAAGTTTGTTTTAGTTTATTGTTTGATTTTTGACGTTTGTGTTGCTGAAAAGAAATATTTTTCTGGTCGAGTTTTCACATGTTGAGGAAAAGATATATTCAGAAGTGCGTAGGTATAAAGCATTATTCAAATAAAGTTGAAGATTTTGAAAAAGTGTAGTATAATTGGATTGGACCATGATGATGACATCACCAAATAGGATTTGCCATTTTAGAAAAAATAATTAAATAATATTTTTTTAATAATATTTTAACATTATTTACGTGTTATTTTGATTTAAGTTATTTTATAAATAATTATAATAATCATAAATATTAATATAGACTAATAATGTAAATAATGTTAAAATGTGAGTAAAAAAATGTCATGAAAAATATTATCTTTTAAAAAACTCGATATGAAGGCTTAGTTGAATGATAAAGTATCTTTGTCACTAAATGTATCTCCCAACTGCCACTAATGCCACTATGCAATTCTGTTTTATTTTATTATTGATATGATGAGAAGGCTGTTTTCTTCGGCTGTGTTGGAGTTAATTAATTTTATGACGATAAAGACCTAAACTCAAATCTATCTTTACCTCTTTATCCAATAAACAACAAAGGAGTCAGTATCGAATATTAAAAAAGAGCATTTAAAACAACTTTAATTTGATACCCGAAAAACTAAAAATCAAACCAAAAAGCAGCCCTAACATAATAGTGTCAAATCTGGACATTGATAGGGTTGTTCATTCATTCATTCATTATCATCACTGCTTCTATTATTTATCTTTCAAATACCAATAAATATCCAACTTTGTTTTTGCTTCTCTCTCTTTCAACGTTATAAAAAACAAAAATTCATTATTTCACGTTGATAAGAGAAATTGTTGGACACTTGATAGATATGTCTTCATATTTTTCAAGCTTTGGTACAAAAATCCCACGTATGGGGAAGGGGTACGATGATGTCTTCAGAGTGACCAAGACCAAGCATGCAGTGAAGCAACCAGTTTCATGCTCCAACTATAAAGTGCCCAATAACCTCTCAACGCAGCACATTGGTTTTGTGTCTAAATTTCCCGTGATGGAGGAGGAGCAGCAGAAAAGGTTGGATGTTTTGCCTGAGTTGTCAGAGGATTATTCCAAGGAATTGGAGGTGGCTGTTAGAGCAGTGCAGATGGCGTGTTCCCTCTGCCAGAGAGTGCAGGACACTATAATTTCCAACACTGGGTCTGTCACCAATCATCGTCAGGTGCAGTCCAAGGATGATAATTCTCCGGTTACAGTAGCAGGTGAATGCAGTTTATTCAACTCAGTATTTTGGTAAAGCTTTTGCTTCTGATGCCTCTTTGTTTATGCTATAAATTCACTGTTGCTGGGGCTAGTTTTTCAGTATGCCTGTTTTCCCAAATCAAGATGTTTTCTAAATTAATTTGGTTTAACTCATTTTGCCACCTGGTTTTCTGCATTGGATGCTATGCTATCTGGCACTAACTTTAAGGTAATTATGGTACTTCTAAGGTTATTATACGAATTAAGAAGCATTTAAGAAATGTAAGATGTAAATGTGTGTTTTTTTGTCTGTGAAATATTAATTAAAGAAAATTGAAAATCATCAATAGTTTTGAATTAAAATAACAATAAAGAGAGACTAAAATATTAGTGGTTTTAGAAAGTAGTAGCATACTAGCGGGCAGGTAAATCTAAGATACTAACTTTGGTCAATATATATGTTTGAAATATAGCTTATGTCTGTTGAATAGCTAATTTGTGAGGAGACTTCACATTGCGGCTTTGCCAAGTTGTGTGCAAATCCATTCAAATTATGACAAGTGGCTTGTTCTTTGGTTCTTAAACGCCAAAAGGGACCAATGCAAAAACCTTGCCTCAGTTGTCTGATAGGCGAGGACATAACCAGATCAATACTTATTTTCAAAACTGATTTTATGTCAAGACAAAGTCATTGGTGTGGAAAGTGACATTTGAATTTGGAGGCTTCATGGATTTTCAAAGATTCACGCTTCTAATGCAGGGAAACAGTATGGTTGGTGAAAACAAAGTGCCTTTCAAACTATGAAATATAATACTGGTAACAAAAGGGTATAAGATTGGATAGAACCTCAGTAGTACTCTTTATTACAGAAAGTGGTTTCCAATAAGAAGGAGACAGAGTGCATAAGTGCAAGTTCATATCTTGGCTTTATCAGCTGGTTGAACTTCCATATGATTTATCTTTTCCAGGAGATATAAGCCTAGTTCAATAATCTTTTACGATCACAATTTTTCCCATATTTGATGTAATTTCCAGGTCAAATGCCGTATGATTCAATTTTGGTTTATATTCTGCAATATTTACATGGTGATTTGTGTAACCTCATCTTGTTCTACAAGCAAACCACTTTTTGACTGAACTGTATTGTACACCTGATACATATCAATATATTATTTTTCCTCAATTTTGGTTGAACGAGTTCAGATTCATGGGATATTTGGTTTTCCTTATGTTGCTTACTGCTCCCCTTCATCTTATCTAAAACATACTCTTTTTCCTTTTGTTAACAAAATTCTATTAGAACAAAATAGTGAATACAAAAAAGATGAGGATAGGATAGTTTGAAGTTTTTAGCAGGACCTCTGTAATCCCTTTAGACGTCAAGGAGATTCTTGGATTGTCCATATACTGAGCCAGCATGCAGAGGCCGTAGGTCTTACTCCAATAAACACCTTGTTTGGTTACTTTTTAAAGTGTTATAGTAAACACTTTGGAAGCAGCAGTCTGCTTTAGAAAGAGTGCAAGTTTTCCAAAAGACTGATAATTTGTTCTCTATTGGAAAAATTGAGACAAGTTTTCAATTTACTGGTTAGACCTTTCTCTTTGTTCATTTCACATTTCCAAATGGGAAATATATTTAATTAGTCACGAATTCATTATTTTCATATTAAAGGTCATCACATGTCATCACATTACATGTTCTTTTTTCTCTCTGTAAAGATCCGATGTATGTAATCATAGTCACAATGGCAAAAAAGTAAAGATCTATATCAATTCATGTTGTGCCTTTCATTATATTTCTCTGTAACTTTTGTATAGTGACGGTTGAAGCTTGTTTTGTATAGTTTTTTTAGTAAATATAACTTTTCAAGTTTGATTGATACATTCGTACCAACAATCACGTTTCAATTGTACCCTTAAACAGATTGGAGTGTTCAAGCAATTGTCAGCTGGATGTTGTCAGAATGTTTAGGGAGTCAAAATGTCTCGATTGTTGCTGAAGAAAATGTTCAAAGTTTGTCCAAAGCTAATTCATCTGAACTGTTAGAAGCTGTCGTTGAAACTGTGAATCAATGTCTAGCTGAAGCACCTCGATTTGGAGTTCAGGAGCCAAAATGTGGTCTTTCAACTTCAGATGTTCTTGAAATCATTGGTCGCTGTAGCTCAACGGGGGGTCCCACTGGAAGATTTTGGGTACTGGATCCTGTTGATGGCACATTGGGTTTTGTACGTGGAGATCAATATGCTGTAGCTCTAGCACTCATAGAGGATGGAGAAGTGAAGCTTGGTGTTCTTGGATGTCCTAACTACCCAATGAGGAAGGAATGGTTAAGTTATCATCACCGCTATCATAGGATTATATCCAAGTTGACTCCTCCAACAGCTGAAACTTGGAACAAAGGTTGTGTACTATATGCTAAAAGGGGTAATGGGAAGGCTTGGATGCAACCGCTGATCCATGTCAATAAGATGTTTGTGTGGCCAAACCATGCAAAACAAGTTTCTGTCTCTCCCATTGACAATCCTGCACTTGCCACCTTCTGTGAACCAGTTGAGAAGGCCAATTCAAGCCATTCTTTTACTGCAGGGCTGGCTCACACTATTGGTCTCAGGTGCATTTCTTTTTCATTCCATCTCCTATTTACACTCCCTTGGTATACCATAATAGATTTACAGAAAGAATGAATTGTTACAAGAGAGTTTGTATATAAAGGGAGACAAATCCAAGTTCCCAACTGTTATCTAAGGACTTCTAAATACTAAACTGAATATCAGAAAACTGTTTTTTATTACTATTGTTATTACCCAGCATAGAGATATATTAACATGGAACTATGCTTTTGTTATTTTTCAAGTATCCTAGTTAAATCAGTACTGGATGCATATTAAAACTTAAGATTCTTGACTAAGGTCAAATCGTCCTGTTATTGTAGGCTTTTATTAACTTTGATGGAAAGCAGAATTTGTGATGAGTGGTTACATATTCCTTACTTAAAGAACTAGTTACATTAACAATTATCTCGATGAAATGGAAAATTTTAAAATACCTTCAGGAAGAAGGCACAGAGATAACATAAATTTATTACCATGGCTCTAACTTATAAGATATCACTTTTCTATCACGTGTGCAGGAAACAACCGTTGAGGGTATACAGCATGGTAAAGTATGCAGCAATAGCTCGTGGGGATGCTGAGGTTTTCATGAAGTTTGCAAGGGCTGGTTACAAGGAGAAAATATGGGATCATGCTGCAGGTGTTATCATCATACAGGAAGCTGGTGGGATGGTAACAGATGCAGGAGGACTTCCCCTAGACTTCTCAAAAGGCTTATATTTAGAAGGCCTTGATCGTGGCATAGTTGCTTGTTCTGGAGCCACACTACATGCAAAGATCATTGATGCAGTTGATGCTAGCTGGGGCTCTTCTGGCCTCTGAGGCTGCTTCAATTAACTTATATACGTATACACTGAAAATAATGTTAATAATGATCCATCTTTTCTTTTTCTGTTCTTCATTACATCTTACAAATCCCCATGCTTCACCATCAGATATTTTTTATGTATCGCTAACAACTTAGGAGCTTCTTAGCTCACAATTCTATTGTTTGGCATTGTAATAACGCTAAACTGTCATAATATTTCATCATCCTGAATGCCATGTACTGAAAATGATTCTTCTTGAGAAGGATTCATGGACTTATATGCTATACAATCATTTAACTTCTGGTAGCATCCATGTTATTTGACATTATAAATATCAGACAGAAAATAAATAGATGATTTACTTATCTTGGTGGTATATGTCACTTTGTCCCCGAGCAAGAGTGCAGGAGCACATGAACACATTAAACTGGTCTGCTCGGTGATTCAATTAATTTTGAATATATATTTGGAACTGCCACTTTGACATTTCTATCAAAGGCATTCACCGAATGCTAACTTATTACCTAGAAATAGAATGCATTTTACGGTTAATTTCATTCTATTTTCCACAGGTACATGTTCTAGTACGACTTCACATCTCATCAATGTGAATAGTGCTCTGATATCAATTTGATTTCGTAGGTGTTTGGATGTGTGTTTGTAAAATTCATTTTGAATCTACGTGGATTGATTCTAAATAAACTGATTTTTGTGTATATATCAAATATTCGAAAACTTGGAATCAAACTTGATTTTCGATATGTAATTACCAAAATTTACTTCTGACTTAAAACAAATAATAACATTGCTCAAAATCGACTTTTAATAAGTTAGATAAAATTTGAGTCTAAAACTTCATCAGTGAAAAGCATCGTGTTTATCCCATTTTATATGAGAAACTTTACTGTAAAATTGAAAATCTCATTAACTGGACATGAACAATATACAATGACAGAAACTTATAAAATTATTAAGGTTTTGAGTTGTAGATGGTAACAGATATCTTATATGCATTAATTAATATTGGATTCAAATTTCTTCGATTACATATGGACTCTTTCTAATATGTCTTCTAAAAAAACTTAACAATTTCTATCATCTGTGGTAAAGAGGAAGAAAGTGAAGAAGAGGAAAAAAGTAAACTTAAAGAGAATGTGAATTTATATTTTAAAAAGTACGACTGAGACTATTAAGCAATTTAAAGAGTATCAGACCATGATTGATACTAAACTTATATAAAAATGTTCGTATCATAATATTTTAACGAGTATTGCAGAAAAAAATACATAAGATGTAAGTACAACTTAATAAAAAAAAGTATTTTATGGGACTAAAACAAAACATTGATAGCATCATTAAGATCAATCATCATATCATCATAATTGAATATTGTCTCTTTTGGAAACTTATCATAGTTTATTTTTAAAAAAATATTTCGAAAAATAAAAGAAGGTGAGACTAATGATCATTCTAGAAACATAAATATTGTTAGAAAGACGAGTATGACGTTTGTGAAATGAGATAAAAAGGTATGTTACTAAAATCTTCTTCCTGTAAATCTTTGCGGGAAAACTGCAAACACGGTGATTTCTCATTAGAAGTTCGCCATCAATTGCTCAAAAGTTCAAGATTTCCATAAGAATGCAGTGTCAAAAATTTCAAATTTCACGTTAAATAAAATTAATATATGAAAAATATATAAAAGAAATAACTTAATATTTTATTTAAAGTTAGAGATTGCGTCAAATTTGTTCTATCTATCGATGTTAAAGAAACAATAACGAGTATATGTCTGGTTAGATATGTCAGTATTATCCAAACACACCTTGCCGTATTAATTTATTGGCAGTGGTGACAGATACGCTGCAGAGGAAACGCGTATTGGTCACATTGATATGTTTGTAAGATCAACTCGTGTAGTTAATGAAACCACTTTCTTACGACTTTTCTTCTTCACAAATTGGTTTCAGAAGTCAGAAACTTCATTTATTACATTGAATTTGATTTTGGTACCACAATTTCTGACTTGCTTAGATCTTATCTGAGGAAACCAGCTTCGTCTTGATCTGTGAAAAACACATGGACAAATGAGCATAATGTTACTAGAATCGAACTGAGAAAAAATATAGAATTTAGTATAATTCTCCGAACATGTTTAATTTGATCGAAGTTTAAAGTCATAAAAAGAATCATTGATATGCCCGACCTTGTTGAATATGGGCCCCACATAATGTTCAACTTGTTAAGTGGGATAAGGCAAGTTTATTTCAACAATCACACCGTCCATTGTGGCAAGTGCTTGGTTCCATCATGCACATATGTAGGGATGAGACAATCACTCAATTCTTGAAAGGAACCATTTTTTTTTCTCCCTTTTGCATGACACCTATTTTACAGAGTAAGTTATTATTACATTTAATTAGTGAAAAAAAAAATACATTAATAAAAAGGTTAAATTAATTAATCAGTGTAAAAGCTGAACAAAATTTTCTTAATTTTAGTTTTGAAGGGAAGTCGTAAAAAAAATGGTGGTTTTAAGTATGACACTGAAAATGGATTATATATAAAGTATATGTGGATAGCAACTGTCCCATAACTGAATGTCTTCAAAAGGATGGACAGAAAATAATCATATATAGTTTGCATCTATGAAATGGAAGAATCAAACTTGTACTCCTTCGATGGTTAGAACGAAAGTGGAAACTCATTCGAAAACCTTTTAAAATATGTGTAATTAATATTCTTTCAAACGCAGAATGAGAAAACTGTCATGAGTTTTTCTTTTAATTTTTTGGATTATTTTTGTTGAAAAAACATCCAATGGGATACACATTTCTTACCTTATACACTCATTCAAAGACGAACTCATTTTATTTCAGACTCTAGTATTTAATTTGGTTAAAATAATTTCAGTTGCAAGAACATCTTTATAAAATTTCAATACAATCACATTCTTTCATAGGATACAGTCTGTGTTTAAAGTTGGAAAAAATAACTACATTAATTTAATTATACAAAAATAATGAAGATCATAATTTTCTCTATACCTCTAGCAACGTATTAGTTCTCATGTCTAACAAACATGTAAATAAATATGAGTTTGTTTTGGTTCAGTGAATGTAACAAAGAGCTTGTTTTTCAAAGTAATGATAAAACTATTTTCCGTAGAAAGATGTGTTTAATACTAAGAAAATATATTCTTTTTCAAGTACTACTCAGTTTCCAATTTTTTTTATATATTAATTAAATGTAATTCATTCTGATAAAGTTAAAATCTAATTTAATTTTATAAAATGTATTTATAAGATAAAATTTATATACAAATATATATAATTTTAATTGATATGAGACTTTCTATAACAATATTAAATAAATATTGAGAGCATGTATATATTTACATTAATTAAATATTTCTTAATATTTAACATAATTTTAAAGGTGTAGAGAGGGGAAATGTTTTTGCGTTGGTATGTTGCATCTTTGGAAGAGGAAATCAATACGAAAGTTTGAAGTTTTTAAGCACAAAATGTATGTGTCGACGAAAAAGGAAGCAAAAAGACACTTGGCTATCAATATGAATGAATTATTAAGATGGATTTCGAACCAAGCCATGAAATGTATGTATGTATGTTAACGGGTTGTTGCGATGTATAATCAAGGATTTGTGGCATTACTTAACTTTAATTCAAATATTGATGAACATGTACTTTCTTTTCTAACCTATCGGTCACATTAATTAATTTTCAACGATAAAAACCTATATATTACTCACTCCACTATCGTTAATTAAACCCAATATAAATACACGCATATTTTAATGTAAGTCCTAAAATATAAATTTTAAATGAATAAAGAATAATAAAGATCGATTTGAAGTGATTAGAAAATGTTTTTTTTTTTGTTTAAATTTGGTTGGGTTTAAATATTTTTGGATAAGATTTATAAATTGACGAGACTTCGAATACAAGACGGAAACGTACTATATAAACAAACGGCGTATCACAAAGCAATAAGGATCTGATTGCGAAACCGCACTTGTGGAGGGATGAATGAGTAATAACTGACAGATAATGAGATAAATTTACGTGATACCAGATTATTTAAATCTCATCCCATAAAATAACCTCCAACAGGACCACTGGGCAGTTATAAAATTTCTCAAACGGTCCTTCTTTCACCCTTAATTAAACAAAGAAAGCGATTTCGTAATGCAATATATGAAGTTTGCAATGATATTTCATTGTCTGCGAATGAAAAATGAGCAATGATGATATGTTTGCATGTGCACATCTACTGATATTAGAATTAGATTTTAGAGAGTAGAGATACCATTATCTTATCTTATGCAATATATATAATTTTGCTAAATAGTACACATTTTCTTTACTTTTTAAAAGTTGACCATGTGTAGGAGCTATATAAGTAAAATTGCAGAAGAATAATAGTGTTGATTAAAGTGGAAACGGCAGAAAGAGAGAGTGGGAAGTAAATATAATAATAAATGCAGACAACCTACTATACAACATCATAAATCACCCCATCTGTCTTCCACACCCTCCCAATTAATGCTTTTTCCTTCCACTCACATTCATTCATATCAATCTATATATATAAATATATTTCTCAACGTTCATCATCATCACACACCCAAATCCTAAAAACTCCACTTTCACAAAGATCTCATTTCAAAATGAACCCCACAATCACCTTTCTCTTCTTCTTCACCCTTCTTCTCATACCTTCACCCTCCATCGCAACCCGACCCGCATCCAACCCTAATCAAGTCAGGCACTCCAAAGACACCAACAACAACAACAACAACCAAGGTGGTGGTCTCGGTGGTGCAGCTGGTCCAGGTGGCTTCTTTGGCCCCGGTGGGGGCTTCAGCATACCCGGATTCGGAAGCGGGTTTGGGAACGGCATCGTGGGAGGAGGGTACGGATCCGGGTATGGAGGTCCGAATGGAGGGTCATCTAAAGGTGGTATCATAAGACCAACCGTTGTATGCAAAGACCGGGGCCCTTGTTTCCAGAAGAAGGTCACGTGTCCAGCCAAGTGTTTCTCCTCCTTCAGCCGCTCCGGCAAGGGCTACGGCGGCGGCGGCGGCGGCGGCTGTACCATTGACTGCAAAAAGAAATGCATCGGTTATTGCTAAGCCAGTTAATTAAGTACAATAATACGTAGGTAACACTTATTATCGCTTCTACTACTATGTTATCGTAATATATGCAATCAAACTTAGAGTTTAATGGTGACGTAGAACCGGTGTGCAACAATTTTACACTACTCGATCAATCACACATCATATTTTAATATAAATTTGAAGCATAGAAATGAAGTTGTGATTGGATGGTAATGTGAAAATGTTTTTCTAAATGGTGATGTTGATCATCATTTAAGATGATATAAATAAATGAGAAGTTGATACATATTTATGTAGGTGGTGGTTGAAGTTGGTTTTGATTATTATGTATGGATGGAAAATATATTACGAGACAGTGCTTGCTTTGGTGGATGAAACTATGAGACTACTACTTATATTAACTCTGTAATTTTTGCTTACTATATATTGTATGAAGATAGGGTATTATGTTTATTATGTTAATTATTTTAATTATGCTAATTAAGCCATTTGAAGTAATGATGTTGCTTCTGAACTTAATCTTCACATTTCATGTTAATTTATTAAAGGCCACGCTGAAAATGCAGATTCCATATGAGATTTGTATCATTGGATGTAATGAGAAACAATGATTAGGTCATAGATGTGATATGAACCTTCGGTTTCACATCCCTCACACCCAACAATAACTGTAAGAAACGTTCTATTAGTAGTGTCTTTGCCAAAAATATATACAATCTCAAATGCTTCAAATTTTTCTTTCAATAATTAACATAATTCAATACATTTGTGATAGAAGAAGTACATAAAAAATTAGAGTTATCTAGTCGTAAAGTAGTCAGGGCGCCACTCAAGTTTAAAATTTAATTTTGGTAATCTATATTTTATTAAATACATAACGTATTATCAAGAGAAAATTTTAAATATGATTTCTCATATATATAATACTGTGTATGTAATGTGTTGATGGAATTTGAAATTTGAAATATTCTTCAATAAAATTTGAAATTTGAAATGCTAAATTAGACTATGGAAGATTAACGAATGTCAGACCATTTCTGTTCATATTCGATGTATTTTCTCCAGCAACGTGTAAAAGTGATGAACTATTTTTGTGCTTAAATTAATATTAAATCTGATATTGCATATCCAACGACTAATTTAAAATATTAATTTTGTCCTCCCTAAGTTAACTACACATGAATCGTTTTTAATATACCAATGTATTATTTTTCTTTCCCCACGAGTTCATAGTTATTATTGGAAAAGTTGGTTGGCACACATACCAGCCTTTTGAGGACACACATAGCAATTTGAGAAGAAAAAAAAGCCCTATTTTAATAATACATTTTAATTCAAGCTAACATTGCAATTGGTGTCTTCTTATATTAATAAATTATTATGCTACCCATATTTGTACGGGTTATGATATAATCTCCAAATAAAATATCAGGTGGAATTCACTTTAGAAATGAATAACATTTTTTCTTTTATATTCAACTTCGGATGGAATGATTCACATAAAGATACCTTAAAACTTCATCCTAATATTAGATAAAAAAAAATATAATTATTGAATGCATGAAATATAGATAAGATAATTTAATAATTAAGAGGTTTATTAGGAGAAAAAATTATAAAAGTATCTTATTGCATATCGTTGAATGTGTTTATGGTTGAGTTTAAACATGCGTGATTCTCAAAATACGTTGAATGGTCTTATTTTGTTGTCTCTGCGACAAGGATTTATTTTTATAATCTTCAGACAAGCCTTTAATTCCATTTTGAAGTGGTTGTGATTCATTTATAATATAATAAATTATAAATTCGATTTGTCTCAGTTTCAGGATACAAACATACAGTCTCCTTTTTATTTTCTAATTAATCTAGATAGAAAACTACCCATTCTTAGATATTTTAATTTGTATAAATTAAACAATCTCAATCCATTTAGTTCTTTCAATTCCATTTCGTGTATTAAGTTTCACTAAGAAGAAAAAAAGGACAAACTAAATAAAAGAAAAAAAATATCATCAACTCATAAAACATATATATAATACATAAATAAATACAAATATTATTTTTTAAAATTGAATTAAATTTAAAACGCAAACTTTTGTCATAAAAAAGTGTACAAGAGATCTCTCTAGTTTTTATATCTTAACATAGTTATATATATAAAAAAATTCTTAAAGATTTTTAAATTCATGTCTCTATTTAACATATATATAATCTCGTATAATACAATGAATAGTTGCTATTTGTTTACAGCCAGTTCTAATCATACAACTATGGTGCGCCCGTTTGATGTTCCACAAAATGTAACCAACACAAACTTCATTGTCAGTGACAACTCTTATTATGTCCCAAATCAAAGCAAGATGTTGGCTTTTCACATTGCTTCAGCCTCAGCCGCTACTTTTCAAGCTTTTGAAACCAATATCCTCTTCAAATTATACGTATACCCTTTAAATTCATGCAATTTCTTTTAAGAAAACTGTATTACAATGATTGTTGTTCGTTAAAGAATTGTGTCAATCCAAACAAAAGGAAAAGGAAAAAGACCATGTTGATAAAGAGAAACAAGCATCGTAAGCAAGAAGGCATTTGTGTCATTGCTTTTCTATGTCTTAACTCAAAAATCAGTTCTTTGGATAACTATAAAAGTCTAGTACTTTTCTGCATACAGGATTCACTCAATAAATGTTGGCACTTTTCTATCAACCACTGTATGTCTATGCTTTTTTGTTCATAATATACATCAACAAATATAGTAATTAACAAGCCACACGAACATGTAGCATGTTTTAGACAAGACAAACAAAAACTCAGAAAAAATACTTTTATCCGCAAGTATCTGTGGTTAATAATTTACAATAGCAATTCAAACTTCAAAACTACCTCCATTTGAAAATTTATCATAATGCAGCCCTCATTGCTCCTCTAGCAGCCTCCCGCTTCATCTCAGCAGCCTTACCACTGCCACGGAAGTACATGTATACTTGCTGTATGAAACAAAAAACAAATAAAAAGTTAATAGGCTCAGTCTAAGAGCTAAGTGCATCCACTTACAAAAAAAATTTAGAAGTACACCGAACCTGAATAACCCAGATGCTGATCAAAGTCTCAATGCAGAACAACCCAAATCCAACAAAGTACAAAATCTACAAGTAAATGCCAAGAAAAAAGCTTTACCAATCGTTTATAAGCAGGGAAATTTTCATTGGACAAGGTTTTGCTAAAAGTGTAACGTAGCTGTGTGAAAGGACAATTAACAGCATGCAGGAATACTAAAACTTCATTATAGGCATACTTACTCCAATCACTGCATGGTTACCCACCACATCTATGGCTGCCAGAATGCCTCTGTATCAAAATGAGTCACGACACCAAGAATTAGGCAAAAAAAATGACAATAGCACCAGCTTCTAGATAGTATTTATCATATCCCTAAATTTATTATCCTCAACAACCTGGCTATACAATGTTTTACTTTCTTAGTCATTCTAGGACCACTTATATATCAGCTCTTGTAACTTATACGTGGTATAGTAATTATGCACATGTCCTAGATTCAACTCATGTCATGTCACCATATAATATGTAAACAATAAGGAATAAGCAGTGAAGTGTACATATATAAAGCTAACTTACGTCAAGGATTTTCCTTTGAAAACTATGGGAGGAGCAACGGCAGCTAAGATACAGAATCCCAGGTGAAGCTGCAAGCAGAAAGGGAAATGATAATAAGTGAAATATGTTTGAAATGTGAGGCAAAGCTTAAGTGCATAGCAGCAAAACAGTCAATTTACCAGGTAAAACAAGAAAAACCATCCAAAGTTTAAAGCACTATCGGTCCTGCAAAAATAAAAATAGAACAAATTTCAAATCAAGAGTGCAACCAAATTAGAATGATCAAAATATCCATTCATATTTTGTTCAAATGAGCAGAATAAAAAAATGCAGTTTCTCAAGAATTTATTTTTATCTTACACAAGTGATGCAATGTAAATAGGAATGCTTGCTATTGTATAGCTGTTGGAAAAAAATTAAACAGTCAAATGACTAGAAGTATGTGAAATAATTACCTAAAAGCACGGTATAATGGGCGATACCACAAGACATATGCTCCAGGAATTCCGGCTATGAAGTATATAATAGCAAGAAACCATATTTTCACACCTACAAAGAAGGAAACATTACACAAGCATTGAATTTGTTGACATCTTTGGATTTTGAGCCATTCAATAAAGCACAAAATTCCTTGCTTCGTATCTAAACTTACCTTCTCCCTTGATCCAAGCTGCAGTGACAGCTATAATATTCCATGTAAGGCACAAAGCCAATCCTGCATGATATCAATTTTCATACATTATAGATAAATAAGATATTATTACCATAATCAAATTAAAACATCATCTTCACCAAGCCAAGAAGGAGTCAACAGAGAAAGTGATAAGCAGACTAAATAGAACAGGTTAGTGCCAACCAGCTAGGTCAATGGTTTAAATCATTTAAACAAAAAACCATAGAAAACATACAAAGGAGAGCCTTCATACAGAATCAACTAAAAAAAGATATCAATGCGCATGAGATACCATCAATAATTGTTGGCTTAAAAACAATGCATTGACGCAAACCATATTGGAATGGAAGAAAAGATGGGATAACTTGCCTAACAATGAAGTAAAAGCAACATATTGCAGTCTTTGAAGATGAACTGGAATTTCATTGGCAATATCATGATGGATAATTGGGAAAAATGGTGGCCAATTCTTCTCCTCAAGAACAATTCCAGCTGTAAAATAATGTAATTATGCACTTGAAGAGTAAAAGCAGAAACAAAGATATTTATAGTCCAAGCATTAAGCACGAGTAAACATTTTTTTAAGAAATGAGTTCACTCATGTAGAATGAATGGAGAGCTACACACGATGTAAAATTATAGAATTCTCTAGCAGTAGTGCTCTTCCACCATTCTGATGAATGCCAAAGGCAGCCAAGGAAACAAGAAAACTTATCACAAACATTAGTAGATCTCAGAATAAGGGAAGGATTTGGAAAGTGAACAACAGAAAAGGCCTTATTCCGCTACGTAAGCTGCAAAGTGAGCAGTAGAAGGAATGAAAGCAGTTAAGATGATTAAGGCAGTTAGATGCTCAATCAATACTCATGCTGTTAGATAATTGGGTGGTTGAATAAGAGATATCAATTATAAAGTAGTTGGGCGGATAATATTGTGAGAGCAGAGTCATAGAACTCAGTTGGAAATGGGCAACTCAATATTGTCCATTCTTCTCTATTCTTACAACCTATCGAGATTCTGGGAATTACAAAAGCCCTAACTAACTATCATCAAGTACAAATATAACTGAAATGAATTTACCTCGTGCAGCAGCTTCTTCTTTCCGGCTGACTTCCTATATTTTAATAAATGGATAGATATTAAAACACAGGAAAACTCCCAGGCATGTGTTGATAATAAGGAATCAGTAGAGAAAGCTTCACAAAAACCAGCATAGACATTCTAAAAATAGATCAGGAAACAGCATAACTTGTAGATGATGACATTTAAGAAGATGCATACTTCAGGCATCAGCACATCATCTAATCACAACAATTTCAGATAACCTCCTAACATCAAATGATCAATTATTCATCAAAAGAAGTTTAGAATTACAGTTGATGATGATGATAATTTGGAACAATTAACCAAATGGCTGGTTAAGTCAATATATGGTTTACACATTTACCACTTGCCTAGCTAATTGTTTAGTCTAGACATGTTATTTTCCAGTAATTTATAAATAGTAAACAAGTCATAAATTCTATATATTCCACTGTCAAAACTAGTTTTTCAGGAAAAACAATTCTGGTGCAAGGGTATCAAGATTATACCACAGACAAAAGAGGGGTAAGAGCAGAAAAGAGAAAAAAAAATAAAAGAACATGATTGTGCCAGGTCCCAACCTCTGTAGTCTGTTAGGAATCAACTATGGAAAATCCCAACAATAAAGTGTGCAAATAGAGGTCCTGAAATCACATTGCATACCTGTTCCCTTCTTCTCAAATCAGCCTCCTTGGCTTGGAGTTCCTTTTCCTTCTTTTTCAAATCCTAATGGTAAAACAGGTCATATTTGGAAACCAAACAATCAATTTTTATAACAATACACCCAATGCATTTATATATGAATAGAAAAGAAGGAAAAAAATAAATAAAAGAGATTTTTGGGATTTCAATAACCTCAATTTTTATTACATACCGTTGATGGATCAAGAGGTATATCAACTGTCGCGCCAAAACCATAGTTGTAATCAGCAGGTTCAGGATTAAGTGGTGATAGCCTTGAATTTGTGGCAGGGGCAACACTTCCAGGATTCTGAAAATTTTAGAACATCGAGATGCATAAGGTGTAGTCAAGCAGTTGTGAACAATTAATAGGGTTTTAACCCAGGTGAAACATATGAGTAAATGGTTTCCTTTGAAACACAATGTAAACTATTCTCATTCCCTTTCTATCAATTTTTTTTTCTTGTGTGGCTGATTATTCTGAGAAGTGTGACAAAGTCAATTGACATGGATTGAACTATATGAAAAAGAAAGTTTGTCAGGATCCGGATAGTTCAGCAATCATAAAGATGAAAGGAGAATGTAGTTTATGACTCATACTTCGCAAACAACATCACCACTTAGCTCACTTAAGTTGAACAAACAAGATTGCTCACCAGTACACTTATGGCTTTAAAATCATTAATAAAATTATGCACGCAATATAATATGATTTACTAGTGCTTAATCAACAAACTCACTGTAGTGTAAAATGCACCCCCACTGTAACTTGATTGGCTTGAGTTTTTCCCCCTCACAGCTGGTTCCTGTAAGTGTAAAAAAGATTTGAAGGGTCAGGCAAGAGCAAGCATTGCAAATAAAAACACACAGTTTACCCGCACAGAAAAATTCAACCTTAAGAAACAAGTATAAAACTATTATAAGTGGGGATTCCACATCAGAGGGCTCAAACAATGAAACTACGAAATCCTCAAGTACAATAACTAATTTTCAAATTGTATATAGATCATAGAGTAATACACTTACTATAAATATCATCTTATTCAGACAAACATATATGCTCACAAAAACATATATACACTTACTATTGTGTTGAAAGGCCAACTTTCCTTAAAGCTTAAGTTTCTTTATTGTCAATATACAAGCCCATTTTACTTTATGCTAAAATGTAACTTAATCTAAAGGATAGAGACAACAAGGATTGAATTTACACTTGGTTAGAAAGGATCTAATGCCATGTCAAGAACCATATATCCTAAAATCTGTAAGTGGTCCATGGAAGATTTTGTCTCTAATATATTCTAACTTAAACAAGCATATGGTGTGGTGCAGGGATGTACTTACTATTATGATGTAGGTTAGTACCAAACTTACTCTTAGTAATAAATCCAACATTGGTTTAGTGCTACTTCTTCGGGTCGTCCCAAGCTTCTTGGTAATCAAGTCAATTACTATTCATTCAGTGTTCTTTCTTTAGCATAGAGTATAAACATCAGACAAGACATCAGTTAGAGTCTGTTTAGTTTGAGAAAATCATTTTTGTTTTCATCCGCAATGTAAAACAAAAATATTATTTTTCGTTTAAATTTTTATTTTCAAAACCTTGGCATAGGAAACAGTCAAAATGCTTTTCCTGTAAAAACCTCTTAAATTTTGGATACAGGCAACAAACTAAGAAGAAGACATTATTTATGTAAATGAAAGTGAAAGCAGAAAAGGAGGACAAAAACCATTTCTAAAACCAAACAGACCCTTAATTTTCATCTTTCTTAAAAGAATTGAAGACTGTTGCCAAGCTACGAAGCCAAAATATATAACATAACAGTGACATGACGTTTGTTTATGAGGAAGACAAGTTAATTTACCACCTTAGCTTTTAGATATGTTACATTCACTATCCTCTGTGGAACTTGCAACCATAGCCTTCTTTTAGCATTTATATATGCTGTATGATTGAATGTTTCATTCACTGACCAATACGAGACACTGAAGCACAAAACAATATAATTGATATCCTTTCTTGACATTATCCATGCTATATTTGCTTCATGATTATTATTCAGACTCTTATTATTTGGTTTTTATCTTGCAGGGCATATAATGTGAATATATATTATACAATATCAAAAGTATGTATCTATAGTTCAACACACCGTCAAACACAAGAGGTAAATCACCGTTTATTTGTTGAATGAACATTCCAGTTTTAGAAAACGGCAATTAGGCTTAGGCCGTTATCCGCTTTTGTTGATGATGATTATATATTATTTGCAGCTTCTTCCATTAATTTGTTCCAGCAGCTTTCATGACTAGGATCCATGAAAAGTTTTCCATGACAGAGTAACTGTCTATTCTATCAGCTGCATGCAGTTGATCTTATCCCATAAGTTAAAAATTCCTGACATTTTACCCCTAATGTATTGTATAGAGAGAGTATACACAAGCACCGAAAAAAAAAAAAACTATTACCCTGGATACTCAACGAAAATATTTGCATACAATTCTATTGTTTATTTATTGCAAGTTCGGAAAGAGGCGTTTCTGTACTCAATTCAGAAGGCACCTTATTAAAGGCAAAAAAAAAAGAAAAAGAAAAAATAGCAGAGACATAAAGTCTTAGACAACACAAAATCCCGGTTCTTCGGTGATGAAGTTCAAATATAGTAAGAAACAAGTCCACCGACAAACAGTCACAATAATTCCCAACCCCAAAAAAAAAACAGTAATATATCCATTATTCAATGCTCAAATACCACTGAAGAAGATCAAATTGAGAAAAAAAGCGCACACCCAGTTCACAAAAACTTAACTTTCTGAAAGGAACACTCATGAGGAAGAGAGAAAAGGACTTACAGAGAAGGGATTGACTTCTTCTTCATCGAAGGGATTACTATCATAGCGATGAGCCATGCGAGGACGTTAGCGGTGCTAACAAGAAAGTAGCCTCGGAATTGTAACCGGAGGACTGCAAAGATCTGGAACTATTCACAGAACAAGGTACCAAAGGGATAAAAGAAAAGGTTTTTGAAATGTTGAGATAAAAAAGTATTGAAACTTGTTATGCAAGGGAAGGAAATGGCTGGAAAAACAACAAAAAGGCAATAATACCAGCAGTTTAGACAGGAGAATGGTCTTTGGTCAGCTTCAAAGAGAGAGAGACTCCATCTTCAACGTTGCTATCATAAAAATCATTTTGAAAAAAATATATTTCAAAGAATTGAAAGACTAATTAGTTGTTGATTATCGTTTAGTACATGTTTAGTTTGTATTTTTTGTGCTTACACGTTTGGCTTTAGACTTTCGAATTTAGGACTAATTTTTTGTGTGTGAGCTTGATGTTAGTAGATATAATTATTTAATTACCCATGATTGATTACTTAAAATAAAACAAAAGAGTTCACCATTTTTGTATTAGTAATCAAATAAAAAATAGCATTTTTAAAAACATTAATTTAATTTAATTAGTTATGTACTACATTGATAATATTTAAAATCATGTATTATACGTAAACGGAGTTAAATTAGTTATTCATAGACCATGATCTAATCATATCTACTTCAAATAACCCATTAAAAATATAAATGTCGGTTAAAGTAAACTAACCATAATCACGCTCTAATGCTCAAATAAATAAATAAATATTTTGGAGAGTTTATTTGAAATTGATTAATGAACTGAAAAAATGTGTCTTATACTCGTTAAAAACGGATTGGTTTACCTCATTGCATGTCTTGTTATTACAACTCTTAGAAATGCTTAAGGATCTCTTTTCTTTCTTCAATTAAATATTATTTCTTTAAGTATTTCTAAGAGTTGCAGAAACTATTTTCATAAGGAACAAATATTTCTAAGAAAATTGTAATAAGAAACTATTTTCATAATAAAAGACATTGTGCTATTTTCATTAGAAAATGAACTGTACATGTCTATTGTAAATTCCAAAATAAGTAACTAATCTAAAGAAATAATAGTTGAAGAGCATCAGGTATCTGTGCCAAATCCTCAGAGACATGCTTCTGATAATGTTACAGTTCAACCCATATATATATATATATTAAAAAAACATTAAAAGTTATTGTTGCCTGTTCACTTCGCTGAAGTTGTAAAGTTGTTAAGTCTTTGGTTTAAACTTTAAAATCAAAACAATTGATGAATGACCACCACCATTGACACGCGACCACAGAATCGTGACTTTTACGCTCCTCGTGACCTTCTACAGGCTTCAACCTGTGTTCCATTCACTTTCCACAAAGGACGAACAAAATAATCTTCATTTAACATATTATGACCCAAGTTCATGGTATGGCTGACTTCTAATTCAGCAATACCTGCCACTAATTAATTATATCTTAAAATACTAATAATATTGCTTTAGGATAAATAACACCTAAGCAACACATAAAACCAAACGGAAGTAACAAATAAGTGTTTACAAGAGCCAACAACTGCAATTAATAAAATGGGTCCATACTAAGGGTAGGAGAGGGAAAGGAAAAGAGTGATGAGAAGAAAGTGAAACCAAAATCATGCCCTTTTTTCTTTTCAAAATTGAATGAATTTACGCATCTACACAAGCTAATTATAATTATGCCTATAATAGTAATAAAATGAAGGTAATGTGATTGAAACTTTGAGATATCCAAGAGAGTTACATAGTAACATGCTTAGTGTCGTGCATTTTTCTTATTCGTCTTTGGTCAACCCAACTTTTGTCTTGGGAAATAGCTTCATTCCAACGTTCTTTGAAGATTTCAAATTCCCATGTTGATTGCCTTCGTATCTGCCCAATATAAACAATGTTAATGGTAATATAATAGCACAAACAATTGCTTTTGAAAGTAAGCTTAAATGACTCACCTCGGTTCGCACATCAATTCCTGCTCCACTTTGCCTCTGCTTATTAGGAAATTATTTAAAATCAACAAAGAATGTGAATATTAAGGATAGGTAACGAAATGAGATTACAACCAAGAACCACATAATGCCATTAAAACAGTACCTTAGTTGTCCTTTGTAGGTTTGAAACCTGCAGAAAAGGAAACAAAAATTCTTGTGATGTGATTCAAACAAAAGTCCAAATTTCAGAGGGCTAATGTCGATAAAACTTACAAAATATGAAAAATTTTGGAAAGTCAGATGAAATAGATAATATATCAGAATTTGGTAACATAATAGCAAAGGACACATGTTTTCATGTCACTATAGTTCAAACCAACAAACAATGTCTGTACAAAATATTACAGCACAGAAGGAACAACTGCTTTAGAGTTCCATAGGCATATGTAGCGAAAACGTAAAACTTTTACACTGTTATCCAATCTTAAAAGCTAACATATTTGACATACATGATGATTGTGATGATGAATGAAGGTAGAATGAAAAAAAAGACTATTATTTATTCTTTATGTAAATAACTGCATGATCAAAAACGAAGTAACAAACAATGTTTGTTCTTGACAGTAAGTCAGAAGTTTTATTCTGTAAAGTATTTATAATTACTGGATAAGGAATAATAATAATAATATGAAGTTGGAGCATATGCAATATATTTTGGTTTGCAAGAACAGTGCAAATCAAGGAACCTAACGGATACGGACTGAATTACAACATTAGGGAAGGAGGAGGCAAATACCTTCGACATTCTGTGACCACTCCCACCCAGAGTTTGTATTCCTTTGTGAAATACATATTCACTATCAACAACTCCCACATTTTTAGTTCGATCTCCCTGAAAAAAATGACATTCATCTAACTAACGACACATGTCATAAAGAAATGGTGGCAAGAAAAGGAAAGAGCAAAACAGCCTATAGTGAAGCAACGATCAATTGATTAGATACAAATTGAATGAATCAACCTATGATGCATTCCAAATTGACATGCTTATGGCGTGGCATGAGAATGTGTAAACTTATATTCCACAACTCTATCTCTTGTCAAATGCAGTAGTAAATAGTAATGGGCCAATATCATATACGTAGATGGTAGAAGTTAGAGCAAAAGGTTTTTAGCTGAGCACAAGGAGAATTTCTGCAGCATTGGTGGACAGCGTACACACAATTAGTTATATTTATCACTACCAAGAACCAAAAAACCGAGTTGCATCACAATGAGAATTGTACACAAAGACAAGTGCCATCATGGAAAAAGGAAATAAAGAGAGAAAAAATTTACAACCAGCAAAAGTGTCCAGAAAATGGATATTTCTCACCTGTGCACAATATCCTAGTTTCATATCCACTCCCCAACCATGGACAAGGTCGTTCTGGAGAAGATACAGATGACAATGATGAGCCAACATTGAACGACAATATAGTGGATTTAGTTAAAACTCATCAGGAAGCCCATCAAAATGAATTGCAAGTAAATCAAAACAAGTTTTCTTTTCAGTAGGTAGATGAAGGTAAACCTCATTTCATAAAACCTATAGGCAAGCATTTTTGTAACTTTAAAAAAGACAACAGAAAACCATAATAATTTTCTTGGACAAAAATTTAAATTGTTCATGATATATAACTCAATAGTACAGCTAGAAGAAACAAAAGTTTAGGATGATTTTGAAAGGATTTTGCAACATGTCTTTGGTCAGAACTTAGTTAATATTCGTATGAGCTCTGCAAACAACATTACCTGTATAAGATGCCAAGTACAGTACCAGGCAGCTCGAGAGAAAACTGGAGCCATACCTTCCACAAACCTACACAAGTTGTATTAAAGTCTAGTGTCATTAACAAGGCTATGCATGCCAAGATTTATCATAAATAATCACAAGAATTTTTCTTTATCACATTTCTGATGACGCTTTCAAAAGTCCAGAAAATCATCAGCATTGTTCATGTTCTGACATTCTAGAAGAGACGACTTCAGTGGATCATTTCAAATTCAAAATGAGTTCACCAAAAGGAATTCAAAGATAACATTCTCAAAAGACCATCTTGTAGAAAGACCTAGTAATAAGTTGCAGGTCATTCCATATATTTCTATGAATCCCTCATCGACCTATTGTGCACTATCATCCTAGAAGCACAAAACAATAAAAAAGACAAACATCACTAAACTAAAATCAATTATAGCGTCCAGCAATAATGGCTGACACAAAATGTAATATTAAGACAGTACACGAGTCCTTTTCACCTAAGAAGAATTTCTAAAACATTAGTCATCTAACAGATAGACATACTTGTCTTTGATATAATTTAGTAGACCTCACAGTTCAAAAGTGATTTGCTTTGATTTTGCTATTAAATCAGCTTCTGAGTTGGCTATAAGCTATTTTTTCCTAATTAATTAGAGCACAAATGCAGGCTTGAATGAACATGTCCAGCCATCTTGATGGTAGATGGAGTGATAAAATGCATCAACAAGGTCCCGTGCAAACATCTTGAAATATTAAACAGCTCTACCAGGATTAAAGAAAGTAACAGTTACCCAGTGCATGGTGGTCCCTCACTTGAATCTGAACACCTTGTACTGCCTCTGCGTTCATAGACTCTTCTGCTCCAATGAAAACATCAAATGTAAGTACAAAAGCATTGTTTAGCAAGTGCATATGGATAGTCAAACAAAAAATCACCTATGAAATTTCTTGGTTCTAGCTCTAATTGTAATTCTGTGATGTATCTCTGTCGAATTTGGGTCAAGAGCTGGTTGAGATATCTCCAAACCTTCTTGCTTTATAATTTTAACATACCTGCAAAAAGAAGCCTACATTAATTATTTTTTTATTACATGAGATAAAAGCCTGTAGAAAGGTTATTTACTAGCCTTAAAATTAGAAAAGGTTTAAGAATATAAAACCAATAAATAACCTCATTTGTCAACTACCACCCCCTGACGAGCAAAGATTTATAAACCTAATGTAATTTTCAGAAGCCTTATAAGGATTATACACATCTTATATTGTATAGCAGAGAATGCAGAGTCGATTTTCATTCAGCTATCAAATTTCAAAAGGGAAAAAAATATCATATCATGTGATAAAATAACATTAGATTCTTTATCATAACAGTTTACACCAGTATTGCAGGTACCTGCTAGCCTAGAAAATGATAATCATTTACATCCAAGGCAGATTGCACACAAATATCAAAAGAACGGTAGCACCAGAGAAGCAAAGATACACCATTCATACCTTGAAGGTGAAAAATGCTCCACCCCTAGATCCTCATCCCAGAGAAAGATATAATCATATATAGACACTATGTCCGGATGTAGAAATCTTTTTGCAAACCACCTGTCAAAGAACTCATGAAATATGTAATCCATCAATTACATATTAAATCAAAATATAATTTTTTTTCTCCTTTATTTGCTGGGAATTACCAACGAAATTGAAAATGTATTCGGATAACTACATCTTGTCAATGCCTGGGTAAGGCTATGGGATTGGGGATGTTCAAGTTTATAGACTATAGGACAATCAATCATTGGTTGGCCTGGGCTCCATTAATATGCCCTTTTAATGGTATCTGTATCCAGCATGTAGTAACATAGTATATCAGACTGCCGGTTCTCTTGTGATGGTTTTCCAAGATTTGTAGTTTTATTTCTAAGTTATGTAATGTTTACCAAAAATTCCAAGCCCTTTTTAGCCTAACTGGCTAACCAGCTCATCCTGAGTTGAAGAAATTTTTACTTTCAAAAAATTATTTACTTATTGAAGGTATAGTATGCTTCATTTATTTACTATTGTAGTTTCCTCTCCTCTAGAGAATCAAGCATTTTCCCTTCAATAAAAGTTTCGCACTTACCACTTTGTTTGATTCTGAGCAACAATGTGTATGGCCTTACTACTCCAGCCAAGATTCCACCATCCATCCACAGTGCCATCATAATGGAATAAAATAATTGTGAAGTTTTCTCGAAGAAACTGAAATAAATGAAATTAGACAAAGAATGATGATTTAATTAATTTGAACAATCTAAGCAACATAAAAAATACCTTTTGCACCATAACATCAACATTCTGCTTTTGTTTAATACCAACTGGTACTGCCAGCAAGTTACGATTAGAGTAAACATTAGCCTGCAATGTCATAAACAAGCCCAATCGTTACATTGTTAACACAGGTAGTACAAAATCCCAAATCGAATCTATCTTCTGAAATACAAGAATGATTGAAAAATTCTGACCTTTGATCTTAAACCACTTCTCGACCAAAGTGGTCTTAACTCCAAATCTGAATCAGCATGTATTATACCTCTTGGCAAGCCTTTCAACTTCTCAGAAGTTGAAGGATACACCTGCACCAACACAAAATATTTTCGAAGTATCAGGCAAGAATTGTGAAAACAGACAAGTTCATCACAAATTTTGAAAACAATCAATTTACAATAACCAGCAGGGCGTTTTTAATGCATAGAAGATCAAATATGAAAAAAGAGAATCAGAAAGCTAATTGGACTAGTAATCTAACATCATAGTTTTTACCTTTGGTTGTCCCCAGAAATTCCATCTTTTGTCAATCTGATAGCAGCAGATAATAAACATAGAAAGGGGGGAAATTCAAGTTAGAACACTCAACATAAGAATGTGTCATATGACAATGCATTATTGTTCTCTGGAAAAGTAGCACATTTTTATCCTTAATAAGATGCTAAATTGCTAAGTAAGAATTAATCAGACATTTACTAAACACTTTGACCTTTTGTTAGGACGTACATGCAATGATATCTCAAAAATTCAACTGACCTCTTCTTGGTGATACTGATACTTTGTAGTTCTATACACAATGAACAACATAACTGTACACAAAACTGCCATAAAAGGCAGTTGTCTGATCTTGAAACTTGACTTGCCCTGCCCCAAAAAACTATTATTAAAACAGTGATCTTACACATGAATCAACAGAGCTAAAGAATATTCTACAGGAAACTCCTAACAAAATCCAAAGTACGAGAATAGAAGAAAAGAGGACAGACCCCATCAGACAAGCCACTCTTTTTTCTCATGAGCCATCTCAATGATTTGATCGACGTCATAGAAAATTAGATCTTTTATTCAGTCCTCATCAAAAAATGGTCGCTGTAACAAAGCAACAGAAGCCATTTCAAGCCAGTGCTTAATATGTCTACTCTCAATAACATTACAAAATTTGGCATAAATAAAATAACCAACTGGTCAAAACAACAAAAAATTGAGGTTACCATATTCTAAGTTCTAAAGCACAACATAAAACATAAACGCAAGGAAAATGAACATCCCATAAAAATATACTAAATGACTTAGAGCTAAATTGATGAACACTACCACATGTACACAACAGAGAAACAAACACCAGTGCAAACTATATGATTTTCTTTCATACAATTTAAAACAAGACTACAACAACTATATTGTGCGCAAAAGGATATTAAGCATGTGCACTGTGATAACTAACATTAAAGAAATAAAGAGCTAATATTTGTGAATTGGAGAAAGAGAGGGATGAATTGAAACTTAAAAGGGAAACACATGCTTAGAACATTAGTAATGAGGGAAAAAGCACGCCCCGGCTTGCTGAATCCACACACCAACCAAACTTGCACATAAAATATACCAAAAACGACACTCAATAAAAGCAACCCGAGAAATCTCCGAAACAACATAAGCACCCAGGAACACGGAAACAAAAATGCAAAGATTGGATTTCCCTCAACTACAAAGATCGCGTGAAAAAATTGCAAGAACAAACAGTTGTCCAGAACATTGAACCAGACTGCAACCAAAAGTCCTTCCTTCACAACAAAGCACATTATTTTTCTTCTCCAGGAAAATTAAACAGAATTATAAAGAAAAAAGGACTAAAAGTTACTCCCACAGATAACAACAGAGTAAACAACAACTCAGTACTCTCTGACCGTTTCAGTCAGATCTAACCCTCTCCACACATTCTTACTTGTCATTTAAAGAAGAGTAAAGCTTTACTTTCAATCCAAATTTTCAAAAGCACAAAGACAGAAGATTTTCTATCATCTTCTCAGACCCGGATCGTCCTCTACAGAACCAGAACAGTGAAAGGCAAGAAAACTAAAGAGGGAAGAGAGAGAAAGCAAGGACAGACCCTGAGAAACTTAAAGGGGTCGCTTGGAAAAGCGAAAAGCAGAAAACTTTGAAGATCACATGACATACCGAGCTGAAGCGGCGAAACCCAGATGAAAATAAATAAAGAAGAGAAGGAAATGAATTGCCACGAATTAATAGTGTCAGAGGTTGAAGAGTATCGATGCAGAAAGCAACAAAGAAAGAGGTTAAAGGGGGAACCCGAATGCATGCGTGTCTATTGACAGATGACTGATGTTGAAGAACGAAGAGTGTGATGACAACTACACTCTTTTGTTGGCACTCACTGAATCTCGTTAATTGCTCCTCTTCGCTTCTCATTCAAAACCAAACCCAAATCAACACAACCAGAGTGGTAGCTTTATTAGTCCCACCTGCTCCAAATACCACCCACGACTGTCTTTTCTCTTTACTACAGTACTTGCTAATTGCACCGCCACTTTCGCCTCTGTCTCTCTCAACCCTTTCTCACGTCTCGCCACAGTCACATTTCCCTCTTTCTTCCTCTTTATTTTATTTCCTCTCTCCCTCTACCTTTGTAACTCCATGCACACTTGGATTTTTTCTCTAAAAATAACTATCCTCGTAGTATTTTGTCATACTGTTTTTGTTTTTGTCACCCTTCAAGATGTACCTTATCTTTCTTCTTCCTCCCACCATTTATAAGAAAAATTACCATTGTCTGTCTGTCTTATTTTTCTTACGTCATCTTCCTTAAAAGGTGAATAAAAAAACGTACATTTGTCTTGTTTTATTATAAATTATTCCAAACAAGATACATGGACCATAACTCTAATAAAATTTCTGGATATACACACAAGTTTTAATTTTTAAAATGATTATGAAACTACTTCAAATTATTATGGACTTAATCTCCAATTATCAATATGAAATATTTAATGTAATATGATGAATATGTGAGAGTATTCATTATTTGTTATTAAATGTTTACAATAGTTAGCTATTTACATGTTATTGCAATAATGTGGACAAGGGGTATTAAAAAATCGTCAACCAACATCTGTTAATATTGGGTTTAAGTGCAACGTGTCCTTTAATTATCACCTCAAGCATCTCGCCCCATAAGAGGAACGGTTGTTGGGCACAGAAACTGCATTTCTTTACCATTTTAAGGTCCCACAACATTTTTTCTACAGTAAATGGAGCTATTGAAAATTTTCTTTAGTTGATTGCGCAGTAAAACTTTAATAAGGAAAATATTTTTTTAATATTTTTTTTATAATTTTTTTACGTATAATAACTCATTATTTTAAATATATGAATCAATAAAATAATAATATATATAGTCTATTGCCATGAAATTATTAAAAATAATTATTAATATGTTACAAACTTTAATTAAGTTACTTCAAATAAAAATACCAAGCGTTATAATAAAATTTATGTTTAGCAACTGTTATTTATTCCATCAAAGTTGGTATGCTATGCATAGTGCTTGGTCAATGTATTGGTTTTCTACGTACCTAAGTTATCTAGACCAATAAAAAAAATAAATATTAGTAATCATAATTATAGTAATATAATATTATCCTAATTTTTATGTTGGTTTCTTTGTCCCACTAGTGTAACAATTATCAATGGCATTAAAAAAAAGAAATTTTAATAACATTTGTTTGAATTTAAATTGGTAAAATTTGTTTATCGATAATAAATTGGCAAGTATTGTAAATGCACATATACTACATGCCAACGTGTTTGTAGAATAGTGAAGCAGTCTTAATCAACCAGGTGTGGTTGAGAAATTGAATTTTTCTGAAATAATAAATTAAAATAAAATGTTATGCTAACCATGTTAGCATCTTCTTAGGTATGGTAGTGTAGTAATATTATAATAACACCACTACATAGTTTTGACAAATCCTAGTTGCATAGCATTTTTTAGGTCACCAACGTCCTACCTTTTCAACCTCTTATTTTGAAACCATTCACAATTCTTTCCCGTGAATATGTACCAAATAAATACATCTCAACAGCTGGCAAAATCAAAAGCGTAAAATAAATTATATAATCTAGGCACAAAATAATTACTTTTTCATGTTATATAATCTAAGCACAAAATAAAAGTTTCCTTTTAAAAAAGATGCAAAAAAATTGTAGAAAATATTATTTTTCAATATTGTAGAGTTTGAGACGAAAAACTTCACTGTCAATGTGCATCTGCACTGAAATTACCAAAGTGTTGGATTTTCCTTTTTCCAGGTCTACTAATTAATCTCGTCAAGCATCCTTGTATCGATTTCCAACAGTGACATAAACCTACTCTTTCTCTATTTCATAGTCAACTGTGTTCAGTCTTTTAAAAAAAATCAATCATATTTTAATATTTGATAAACAAATATTCAATAGAAAAAGGTATGCATTCCATATCTTGATAAAAAAAATAGTGTCTTTTCTTTTACAATTTTAGAATGGTTTTTTTTTTATATTTTGACAACATTTTAATATTATTTATGTATATTTTTTTATTAATTTAAAATTATTTAATAATCAATAATAATAATTATAAACATTATTATAGATTAATTACATAATGACACATAAATAATGTTAAAATGTTGTTAAAATATAATTATTTTTTTTATCTATGATATGTAATATAGTTTTACTAAAAACCATATAACATGTTTAATTTGTGGATTTTGTAGGTTTAATTAGCTTGCAAGTTAGTAGGTGTTATGGCAGGAAACCAACCTAACCTAACACTCCCTGTCTTAATGCTTTTCTACCACACAGAAAATAATTATTTATAGATTAATAGATAGAAGCGGAAAATGTTTTCTCTCAAACATTTACCTTTTTTGTTCATTAAATAGTTACTGAAATTTAATTCATCCTTTTTTTATGGCAGTTCATCAAAGACTCTTAAGTGTAGTTAATTATTTTTCAAAAACTCACCGTGATCATCACGTGATGGATTTTATGATCCCACGTGCACCCGCTTAAGATTTCAAAATTATAACAGAACAAGTAAATGTTGTCACGGAAAGCATCCTTTTGTTTTTTAGTTTTGTTTTACAACCCATTAAGATGCAATCCAAAACAACCAACGGTGACAATCAAATTAACACAATTAGTGGGAAGAGTTACCGTTTCGACGAATAATAACTTCTTGAATTCGTCGAGCAAATATGACAAACAATTTTTCCACCAATCCAAACACAATCTCCACGAATCTAGGAGAAATTAGTGAAATTAATAGAAGAAAAATGTAACAAATTAGGAAAAAAACAAAGAGTAGAATGTGAACTATGAATCATGAAACCTACTTGATCATACTTTGGAGATTTTGATGAAGAGGCAGTGGAAGTAATCTGAGAAGCAGCGGAGGGAGGAGGAGTGTCCTCGGAGCCAGAAACCACAGGCGATGAGTGTTCTCGAGTTAGAGAAACGAGAGGTAACGAGAGAAAAATACAAGGGTTTGGAGAAGCGGAAAGAGAAGAACGAGACGGTGAGGAAACGTGATGAGATTAGAGATGAGGAGAAATGTGAAAAATTAGAGAGGAAGAAATATTATATTTGGTTTCTAAAACTACGATATAATACATTTTGCACTTATTTACAAGTTTGCCACCGCATTTTATATTATAACTAATATGCAAAACTACATTATAATACATCTTTACATTTATTTACAAGTTTGCCACCGCATTTTATATTATAACTAATATACAAACGTTATAATATGTCTTAAATTTATTTACAAGTTTGCCATCGCGTTTAATATTATAACTGATTTACAAAACTACTTTATAATATGTCTTTATTATGACGGATAATTTTGTACGTTATAATATAGGTCGTTATAAAAAATCATTTTTACACTAGTGTCACCGTTACAATTTACAAGAAATCTAAATGTTATACAAAAAAAAATGAATACTTCAATGGAAAACTTTTATACACTACCGCTTTATAAAATATAACCCCTGGTATATACTCATTTATGTACTTTAGTTTTGGAAATGCCATGATTATAACTAACCAGCTTAAGATATTTTTGTAAAGAAACAATTTCATTTATCACATGCTTCAATTCTACCTATTTATTTCTTATTTCATGATGTTAGCTTATAAAGTAACACCATCAAGAACCAACTTGTAGTAAAAGATTACCCGTAAATTAAGTTAACCCGTAAGTAATAGTCATGATCATATCCATTAATACACTTTTGCTACAATCAATATCCACCGTTACAAAATCTAAATGTTGTAAGAAAGAAAATAAATACTTCGATGCAAAACTTTTATACACTACGTTACTGTATACTTTGGAGCTGTTTCATATATTTGTGTTGTTAACTTCCCTTGCAACTTGTAATAAAGTTTCTTTTGGTGGGTAGCTTGAAACTTAAAAAAGAAACTTGGTCCTTTACTGGAGAAAACAAAAGAATATCTAACCAACAAAAAGTAAAAATCTTTATACAAAAATATATAGGTTAATGTGTTATTACTTGCTTCTCACTTTTTTCTTTCCCTTCATTGGCACGGCAGGCTTTTGACTTGCAGATCCACGTCCAACCTTTTTTGGTCGACCAAAAACTCTCTTCTTCTCGCTCAGGGATTCCACAGAAGATGGAGAATCGAATTTACTATGTTTCTTTGTACCATGTGAAACTCCAGACACAGAAATATTTCCTCCACTTGTTTTTGCTACTGTTTTTCTGTTGGCAGATCTTATGCTTTTTGGTTTCACATGCATAGCTAATTCAATCGGCGCATTAGTAACTTCAGTGTTGGTGACTTTGTTACTTGAGTAGTTCCAACTTTCCTTTATCTTTTTTGTCACAATGTCTCTTAATAATAGAGCAAATTTGTATTCACGAGTGTTTTTGGAATAGAAAACCAAAGCATTGTTAGTGAGTAGAAGCAAGTCTCGAAAAAGTTCTACACATGATCTAATTGTTTGGTTGCTAATTCTTGACCTTATGGTGTCAAAGTCCATGTGTTGTCGGATCATTTTCTTGTACCTCCCTCTCTTCTGTTGTTAAATAGTAGAACAGCAAACAGATTACCACAAAACCACAGGGTAAAGATCAAACTTCATTTATCCATTCACGGCATCTACATCAAAAGAAATGTTTGAAAGATGAGACTGTTTAATTACACATACCTGACTATCAAGTCTACGACGAAATGCAGAAGCACATTTAGTTTCAAAAATAGAATCCAAAATCTTCACCATGTCTTCCACCCTACTCTTTTTCAAGTTCCTATTCTGATAATTTACATCGCTTGATTTGGCAACTTCACTGTAGTTACTGGTAGAATTTTCTTTACACCATGACATAACATCAACTGAATCTAACAAAATACTCTCTGCCGTACTTGGTTCCTTGGTATTTTTGCCACAATCCTTCCTTTTCCTCTTCCCTCTTCGTTTCTTAAAAGTTCCCCCTTCTCCTTGGTATACAATATATGCTAACTTATCTACATTCAAAAGTTTGTCAGGCTTGGTCTCGAAATGTTGAACAGGCACAGATGGAAGTGTTTCATGTGTGAAACTCCCAGCAGATAGTCCATCCTTTGATGTGTCTTTAGTGGAAGATTCAACTCTTTCTAATTTATGAGAAGCGACGTGCAACTTTGGATGACCTGATCCATTGTCAACATTACAACCATCTCTTTTCTCATTCTTACCACCCTTTAGTCTTTCAAGCTTAGATTCAAGAGACCTGAAACAAAGATATGTATTTTGTAAACTGCACCCAAAAAAGCATACCAGTTTTCCAACATTTATTCCCATTCAAGAACTCTGAATTTCTTCTCTCATGTGCCTTCATTCCACTGAACATGAACATTTCATTTATGGAAAACAAAAATGAAAACCTCAAACAAATTGACACTTGTTGTATTTGACAATAAATACTTTGTTGTCTCTTCTAGCAAAAACCCAGCTTGAAGAGAAAAAATTGCAACTAACCCAATTGAATCCTCCGATATCTCTAGAGATCTCTTCAACTCTGCCATTCTAGTCTTCCTAAGCTCCTCATACCAAGCCCTGAGAATGTCATTCCTTTGAACTTGAGAACAAAAATGTCATTTTTACCATATTACAATGAGAAAAAGCAAATAACGTCTTTGGAATCTTCAAAGTGTATTTCTTAAAATCTACAAGTTGAGATTTTTTTTTAAGAAATGTATTCTACTTACTTGTTTCCAGAATATCGTTGCAGCAGATCTTCATATTTGGCTTTACATACCTGCAAAAGTTACATGCCTACTGACTTTTGGCATCTCATGGACTCAAACGAAGAACATTCACTCATGATATTTTAACTCCTATGAATGGTATTATTGATAATTAGGTATGAATATATATGGTTTAGCCATTGTCAAATTAGCTTATTCAATTTAGCTATAAATATTTTAAAAAAAAGAATGAAATAAATTGTTTAGAGGCTTAAATTAATTTATGCATAAGGTAATCTATAAAATTTATCTTATATAACTTTTATGTTTTTAAACTTGTTCATAGACTAATTTTATTTCCTTTTTTATATATAGAAAATTTGTCCTACTATATCTTAAAAATCATATCTCCCTGTAAACATTCACACATATAAACATTTTAATCATGAATTTTATTTCATACATGTAAGGATGACAAAGAAAAAATCATATCTCCCTGTATTCTTGATAAGATTCAAATAGGTATCAAATGAATGACTTTATATTGTGTTTGGATACGAGATTTATGCAATTTTGAAGAATTGAAATTTTTAATATTTGAATTACTTACTATTATTATTTTTACTTTTTAGATATTTTATTTATATAGAATAATTAAAATGTCTTTCATTTTAATTTTATAATTTAATAAAGTAATTGTATTCTTATTTTAAGATAAAATTTTATTTAAAAATATAAATTTTAAAAATATAGTAGTTAAATTTAAATATTCAAATTTTTTAATAAGTGACTAGTTTTGAAATTATAATTTCATGAAGTAAATTTTAAATATTTGAAGTACTTTTTGAAAATTGTTAAATTTTAATTTTCTTTTAATTTTTTTATTATACTCTAAAAAAATTAAATTTATCAAATAAATAAATAATTCTCTTAAATAACCTTATCTAAATATATTATTAATGGATATCCATGAAAAATAAATATGAATATTTTAATTAATGTTTATAATGATATAATTATGAATACTATTAATATTTAAATTGCAAAATACTTATTACTCATAGTTAGTAAATATTTATTTTAAAACGTTAATAAATATTGATGATTAAAACCTTAACAATTAAATAATCATTTAGAGTTTCATTTTATAAATTTGTATCTTTTTAGACAGATGGAGTTAGCAGTTATAACTTTATCAAAATTTATACTTTGTGGCGCAGCCTACTTTTTTTTTATAAAAAAAATAACTCTATTATTAGTATTAATATTTTACTATATAATTATATTTAATTTTATATGAATTTATGTTCTAAAGGATCGGTTTTTAGATAATCTTAAATCATGATTAAATATATATTTTATTCTTGCAAAATTTGAAATTTGCTTTATTTCAAACTTGATATAATTTAACCAATAAACTTTAGAATGAATAGATATAATTATCTCATCCAAATGTATCATACTTTTTTATGTGTCAAACAAAATTTTTAAATAAGTGATATTTGAATTATTTAAATCATTTCACATATCATAATTCAAATGTTTAGATAAAAAAATTAACAGTTCTTAATTAAGAAAATTATATTTTATATCCATTCATTTTTTAAGTTTAAATATCAAAATTTATATCAAATTTTGATATTAAAATGAATTCTAATTTTATATTTAAATTTAGAAATTACAAACACATTTATTCTTTAAAATTAAAAAAAAAATGTTCACGTGAATATTGAGTATATTTTTAAGTAGGTATGAAATGGATAGTAGAGAAATTTTTTAGATTCATAAAAAATAAATAATACATGTTCCTCCTTGACCTTACGTATTCCTAATTACACTTATGATTATATTGATTATCATAATTATGAAACACATAATTCCACTATCATTCATCATTTCAAATAATAAGTATGTAAAATGTCACAATTTCATGTTTGTATTAACCTCACTATTTTTTATTAAATTAATCAAATAATACAAAATTTAAAGTTTATGTTTTTATTTCTTATTCAATTACATCCTATTAAATAGGAATTAAAAAATATCCTTACTCACAAATTGAAGATAAGATTCATAATAGATATTTGATACATTAATATCAGTTTATAAATGAATTAGATGTAATATTATACTATTTATGAATATTTATATCTGAAAAAATTAAAATTTTAATTTATATTTTATTAATTTGATTAAAATTTATATTAATTTATATTATATTTTATTAAATTAAAATTAATTTTTAATTTATATTTAATTTAATTTATATTATATTATATATATTTTTTGTAATTTTAATTTAAAAATTTATAAAATATCATTTTTTAAATATCCATATATATTTCTAAGTTTTAAAATACTCAAAAGTATTTTATCCAACAAATAAGTTTTAAAATACTTAAAAGTATTCTATCCAAGAAATAACAAATGAATTTTTTCGAACCATTCCTAATTGTATCTTTGATTGAAACAATCTTTCACTTTAAACCATAGATACAAAACAAACTAAACATGTGTTGACTATAATCCATCTTAATTACATTAACAAATAATCCATTATCTAGTTGATAGGAGTTAATTATAATTCATAGACTACGAAATCAATTTAAAGAGTCAACTAATTGGATAACGCATCACCACTATGTAATGGCTGTACCACTAAATTCAAAAGCAAAAAGCAAAATGAAAATTGCTCGAAGATGATTTTCTTTTTGCTTTTATTTTTACTCTTTCTTCTTACTTTCTATTAAAGCTATCAAAATAGGTCCTAACCTCCAAGTCAACTCGGTCCGTCACGGTTCGGGTTAGGTTGGATTTGAAAAAATTGTATTTTTTTTATGCGAGTCAGATTTCAACCCAGCTTATTTAAACTCGGTTCATGCGGATTAAACCCGTGGTGAGCCGAATTGACCCACCAACCCGTTTAACTAATTTTATTTTATTAAAATTTAATTTTAATTTTATAGAAAAAATTATTTAAGTTTCATATTTTCAAAATTAATTAAACATCCTTGGGAGTAAAATTTAGGAGTAAAATTTGTTTAGATTTGAATTATAGAAAGTTTGTAATTTTTTTTATTTAAAAAAAAATTGTAATTAAGTGGGCATATAAGTCAATCTGTTTATCCACCAACCCGTGGTGGGTCGAGCCAGATCAAATTTTTCTGGCTCGTTAATAAATGAACTGAGTTGGATTGACTCACTAAGTGACCAACCCGTGATGAGCCAAGTTAGTGAGTCGGGTCGGATCGAGCTGGATTACCCATTTTGAAAGCTCTATAAATCTATAAGTCTTTTAGGTTTTCAATAATACCTCCATAATAAATATATTTGTGTACAAATTATTTTATGGACAAGAAGATTAGAACATTTACTTTAGGAGAAAAATAAATTGCCTAATAAAAGGTTTCACCCTCATGAAAGGCAACTTAATTCATACAATAAATTTTACAGGTTATTATAGAAATTCAATAAACTTAGTAAATCAACTGCTTGCAAAAAAGTAAACAATGAAATTTTAACGACGTAAAAATTCAAAATCTTTCACATCAATGCTTCTAGTAATTTTTTATTATTGAAGTTTTAAATATATTTAAAAATAGTATGAACATTATGATAATATAATCCATTAAAAAGAAAATAATGAACAAGAAACGAATTTCAAATAAAGTATAAAAGAAATAATGCAAGTGAATTTTTGTTTTATTTATTTTTAAAATCGAAAAGTAAGGAAAGAAAAATAAAAGTTGTTTAATGAATTATTAATTGTTCTTTTTACCTGAGGAGTAACGGTGTAAGAAAAAACTGTCCGGGCTCGGAGCTCGGTGGCAACAACGTTCCAATCTTTGGTCCCATGACGGAGAACGGCCCCACCAAGGAGGAGCTCCTCCCAGGTGCCCCACCCCTTCATCGTCTCTGCTCCCATCACCTTTCACATCTAATAACCCTTCTTTAATAATATCCTATGCAGCCAGAAAAATGTTGCCTTTGTTATAGAAAAAAAAAAACCACCATGTTTTTTGGTCAGAAAAGTTTGAACAAAAATGTCTTGGGAATGTGGAGGGACAAGGCATCAAGAGCTATTTTCTTGAAAAAATTGTGGAAACGGTGGTTTTCTGATATGTTTTGTTTGTTTTGAAGAAGGTGGTTTGGTTGGGTGAAAGAATGTAAATTTAGTTGACAGGGTATGCGTGAAATGAGGGGCTGAGAGATTCTAATTGTTGCTCACAGAAAGGTTTCGAATTTGAAGTTGGAATATCTTAAAAAACAATTACAGTAACATCATAAAATTACATAGAAAATTATGGATGTTGAAAAATTGACAGCTGTACGTTTCTAATTATGGCTCCTCTCTTTCTCTCTCTACCACTGTTTTTTTTTCTCTCTCCACAGCTTTCTCTGCATTCTTCAATTAATGAATTTGCTATTTTTTTTTTCATATATTGCAAGTTTCTTTAGAGGATGAAAGCCTAATTTTAGAAAGTGCTGTTTAACAAGTTGTCCATTTTCGTGTGCCTTATGCTTTGGTTTAATTGTTTATTGCTATGTTTTGGTTTATCATGAAATTTTGTTTTCTTATGCTTTTGTTTTCACATTGGGAGTTGTTGGCTTACGTAACCAACAAACTTGCATAGAACAAACGCCACATATATAACCACGTAAAAAATGGAAATTATTTATATAGGTTATACTTCAGTCATTTAGTTTTCTTGAGTGTAATTTTTCTGCACATTTTCTATAATTAAGTAATAGAATGAAGATTGAAGTGACTTGTAAAATTATATTTTCAACTTGAGTTTCTCGTCAGATAAATTAATAAGCCGATTTTTTTAAATATTTTCTATTTTTCATGAAAAAAAATAGTAATTTTTAAATCAATAGTATAACAACAGATTGTTTATGTAAAATAGGCATAGTGGGTTTGATTATAACATGATAATCCTGGAGGACATGGTAGGCAGTATAAATAAAAGAAGCTGGAGCAGTTTGAACAAAAAAATGAAGCTCCATTTCATTGAAAATAGAACATGAGATATACATAAGAAATATGCATGACTACTACTACTGCTACATACATCTGACTGATACATATGCTTATATAGTCACTATCATACGCACCAAACCCCAGTTCGGGTGAGTATTAACGGTAGTAACCAGACAACAATTGAAGAAAAAAAAAATAGGTACAAGCAATATAGCCAAGATCAGTGAAGTTATGGACACGAGCCTTCACAAACAACTGTTGGAAGACTAAGATCCTGAGATGGATGTTCTAGCTTTAAGTGTCTTAACACGAGCTAAAACAACTTTCTTCCAAATATCATTAGATATAATGCTCTTCCATCAACAAAGCCGATGATGACAGCTAATAGAGCAAATCATCAAGACAAAATTGTAGGCTGCGATCACAGTAACCCAACATGAAACCTGCAAGTTTTGAGCACAGTCCTGCCTCAAAGCATATTGAGCCACGTCACTCCCTCACAATTTGGCATAAAGTTCATACAACATTTTCAGTTAGGACTGCTGAAGAACAAGATTTAACTCTAGGGCAGACCTGGCCAATAATCCACCCCTCCTGCAGCAAAAAAGAAAATGAAGCTGTGATGTGATTTATTTTCTTGATGACATGTAAATAAACTGGTAATAAATTAATACTACTTATTTAGGAAACTTGATAGATTTATGCTTCATCAAAAACGGAAACATGAATGGTATGCCAAAAAGGAAAAAAAAAAAACATGCAATTCTGTAACATTCCTTTTACTACTTGAATTTTTAGTTGCATACCCCACTTGCCTTTCCCACCATAAGATTGATATTTTCAATGTCAAACGAATGTTAAATTTTTTGAAATAGATGAACAAAAATTGCTTTCAATTATTTGTCAACACCATTAAAAACTGCATGATTACCGTATCAGTATTGGAAGGATCATTTGGATCTTTTGCAGTTCCATAAAGCACTGGTTACAGCATTCCCGTCTGTCCTCAAGATTTTATAAAAGTTAGGATCATTCACATATAAAATACATGAGAAAGGGAAAAGAATAATATGTGAAAATGGAGGTCACCTTTCCTCTTGATGTAGATCAACACCGACAGAGGGAGGTGCTGAAACAGTTGCACGTATTGTTGGACCAAAAACTGCTACAAGCTTTAACAGCATATCCAGTGACACCTTGGCATGTCTGTACAGTGAGAATAGAGTAAATATGAGAAAGTAATAAGTCCCGTGTTCATCAACAGAAGTAGGCAGGGGTATCGCCATGTGTTTTCAAAACCAATATATTAATAAACGATTACCTTTCTATCTTGCTATCAAGCAAGCCTGTGAGCACAGGAAGTAAGCAAGAAAATAAATCCATGGTGAAAATCTCCATCTTCTCCACAAGGACACTGATAACATCTGCTTGAACCTGCATCAAAACGAAACTATTTTCAGGACTGTATATTCAATAATAAAACCATGACTTTCTAGTTAGAGTACAAAAACACCACAAAAATAAGCCTACAAGTGCCGTAGCACTACTCATATAATACGCACAGATTGATCTGGCAGCTTTCTCAAAGCACTGGTAGCGCCTTTAATGTCATTGCGCTCCCAAAAGTGCAGCACAACCTACAAAAGTAAACAGTATCACCATGACGAGTCAGTAACGTTAATTAGAAAGTGGTTCTAGCTTTTATCATTTTCTTTCTGTAGCCCTGTTTAGCAGACAATCATAAAATTGTACATCAGCGTTACAGCATAAGGCCAACATTGTTATGAGTTCCACATCTAAGAATAATACAGACTGAAACATTGAGTATTAACAACTAGCAAAACTTACCTGTAACTTTGTCAAGCGTGAGCGAAGATTACTCAATGTTACATCATGAGTTTGCATCAGACCTTCAATGATTTCTTCCTCATTTGCAGAGTTTGAATGCCGTATAGAGATTTGAGGCTCAACTTTCTACAATATTGATAAACATAAACGCTATTTAGTTGAATTACCAAAAAGTAACAATTTGTGAAAATGAGTTCATGATTAAATTTGATCTTTCACATTCTTTCAAGGCGCATATGTATATATATATATGAAATCCTTTTTTTTTACTTCGTACACTATAAAAGAAGATGGACAGTGAGTTTTAGAGAAATGTGCAGTTGTAAAATGTGCAGTTAAGTTGATGTGCAATATACTTGAAAAAGTTGTATTTTATAAAAGGATGGGAACTAGTTATTTCCAAAGGAGAAATATGCTGTATGATTTCTAATGTGTTTTCGAATGCTTGTGTGAGAATGTATAGACCCAATTGAAATTGTACATGTATGTCGTGTGTGAATGTATCATGCATGAGTCATCGATTTCTTTGATGAGAATGTTGGAAATATATGAGAATCTGTGATTGGTTTTTTTCCTGCTTTTATGAAATTAATTGTTAGCCTAAGGACGTATAGGTATTTCCAGGGAGGAAACCCCATTGAATGTGTTTCTCTAGTGTACGCATTGATACAAACAAAGTCATAAATACCCATACCAAATTATCAACCCTATCAAAATTTCAACAGGTTAGCTTCTTGCTTAAAAGTATAAAAACTGGAACCTATGGACCTTCATATACAAACATAATTTTCACCATAAAACAAACTGGAAGCTACAAAGAATATGCTAGTATCATAACACTCGTAAAGTGGAGAAAAATTTACCAGTGTGTCAGGAGATTTATCAGTTTCCAATATTGTCGTCTTGGGAACAGAGGGCAGATTGTTTTGATCTTCAATTAAGGGAGTTTTTTCTCTCCTCTCACATACTATGGTGAATGTGGGAGATGCTTTTATTTGATCTTCATGGTGAACTTTTTCTCTCGTTTCATTTATTGTGGGGAGGAATACATTAGTTTGATCTTCGTCAATTTGAATCTTTTCCCGTCTCTCAAACCTCTCAACCAATGATCGGGTCCTTCCTCGTACAACAGCAACTGCATGAATAGACATAAAAATATTCAATTTTCAGTGGCTTTTACAGTGTATATCTAAGATTAAAATTGCATATATAAGAGATTGCAGACCTCCATTGACGTATTTAACTGGACTACTTTCTTCCTTGTGAGGTGAGGATTTATCACCTGAAATATAATAAGAGTGTCACTTTTAAACTCGAAAGACTCAACTTTAATCATAAATAATAAGCCAAAGTATGCATAACATCTCTGTTTGAATGACCTCATAATGGAAGTTCGGCTCTTTTACTAAAGCAGAACCAAATCTCAACAAGCTAATTGCCAGAATACCTGCTTGTTCACATCCCTAAAAAGAACTTATCTCTCCAGAGTCTTAGCCAATACCTTATTCACTATTTTTCAAAGGAAATGTAAGTTGGAAGCAAAGGCAAACTTTGCTACAGAGAAATTCATAACATTTCGATATATTTAAAATCATGTGGCAAATGTAAATCTTTCCGAACAAAGTATGATTAGAAATTAGCCTTTATTGAGAGGGTTAAGGAAGCAAGTGGCATTAAGTAAAAATATAGATTGGGATCAAAGGAGAAAAAACAACAATTCAATAATTGAGAGCTTAAATACTTGAGGCTAATGAAGTTAACAATCTACGGACGGTATAGCTGAGTCAAAGAGAATTTGTTTATAGCAATGGAACAGTAAACCAAATAAAAGAGATTAAGAAAATACGATAGGGATAGGGAACAACAAAATCGGCAATAAGTTGCATTTGATATGCTCAGTGGTTAATAAGAAAACTTACATTTCTTTTGGTCGGAAAATCTACTCGGAGACAAAATCTTGTCAAACTTGTCTGTAACACTCTTGATAGGATGTTTGTCTTCACACGATTCTTTGACTTCATTCGGAGGTCCCAGATTTGTTTGGAACTTGGGCTCTTTTGTGCTGTCTAATTTAATTGCAGGATCACAAAAGGTTCCAGACTTCATATCTTCTGAAAACCTATCAACATCAAATCTGCCAGTGGATGCTCTCCGTACATGAGCTGGTTTGAGTAACATTCCAGGCTTAGTCTTTGAAAAGGTGATGGTCTCTTTTTCAGATTTTGCTGAGACTTTACCCTCAGGAACATCCCGAGGTACAATGTTCGGTGCAATGAAAGATTTTCTAATTGCTTGTTCACTTGATTTTACACGAACTCCTGTCAGAGGACTCTGCTTAATTGTTCCCAAGTTGCAAATTTCCTTGAATTCCTCTGGGAGATCTACTTTTTCAGAACTTAAAGACCCTGACCTCGGTAAAGTAAAAGGTCTTCCTCCAGAAGCTTTATAAGGAAGAAATGAGCATTTTATTAGATACACAATTGGTAAAATGATTAGATTTATAATACATAGACACCAGAACTATGCAAGTATTATGCATGTATCCTCATTCATCATGTCAAGAAATTTACTTGATGTTATCATGTAAAATTAAATTCAGTTTAAGTCACTTCAACAGAGCTGCAAACACAAACACACTCTTTGCTAAAACAAACATTGATGTTTTATGGGAGTATCCTGTCTAATAATCTGATAGGTTGTACCATACAGCACAGACTCTTGCAGAGGCAAATGTTTAATAACCTTGACAAATCCAAATCTAAACCTAACTAAATCAAAATTATCAAGGATGGCAAGATAAAGCCATTAAAGAGAAGTAATTCAGTATGGTTTGGTTTTAGCAAGTTAACCAACGCTAATAAGGAATATCTGTGTTGGCAGAGCATTAAAATGCAGCAAAATTCCATCAAATGAGGCAAAAACAGCGCAACTTATGATACAGAACTTCAATTTCCAAAGAGTAACTAAGAAAAGAAAAAAAGAAGAAAACATAAGCTTACAGTCAATATATATATTCTTTATCTCTTTTGATTCATCAGGAGACATGCTGCGCAACCCAGAGGTTGGTCTTTCATTAACTTCAACCTTCTCTAGTTTACTATTTTGAAGATCATGTTTTTGTTCTGTGACTTCATTTTTTTTGGGATCCAAGCCAGCACCATATGGCTCAATAAGCTGAAATGTTGAAGCTACCAGTCAGAATATGGCCAACGAAAATAAAGAGAAAAATTCCATCTCAAAATATATTTCATTTAGACTAAATGGATGCCAAATATTAATATTGCATTAATACCCATATTATTTGAAATATTATCTCAATCATTTACTATCAAGAAATAAGCATATAAAACTGATTACTAATACTATTAACCAATAATAATAATGAGCAAAGGAAGAAATTTTCTTTATTCTCAAGCAAACTTGGAGTGCTATTGCACTATACACATACATCATTAAATGTGCTGAAATTCTGTTTTCCAGGCTATTAAATATTTCCCCAATTTCAGTATTGCATAAGCAGGGCTGAAGCGATGGCATCACACAACTTTACAAGTACACCTTCACAATTATAATACAGCTAAATATATCAATATCACAATTATAATACAGCTAAATATATCAATATCACAATTATAATACAGCTAAATATATCAATATAACAGGCACAACATGTCTCTAAACTAAGATGTAGAAGAAGCAATCAATATAAATTAATAACATAATGGATCCTACCGATATATCTGCTACCCAGATTCCAACAGAATTCCGGTAGAATGAGCATCCCAAAAGTTTCCCATAATGAATACAAAGATCACCAAGTGTTGTCCATCCCATATCGACAGTATCATGACATATGACAGGTTCCCATGAATACACCTACAATATATCGGTATAGCAAATGACATCTTTAATCAGTTCAAATGTTGTATTATGAATTTATATATAATCTAAAAATTGCAATTTTTTACCTTCAAACCATCTTCATGTCCAGTAAATAGGGTCCTTCCATCAGGATGAAATGCTATTGAGCGTACCCCAGAAGCCTTTTAAAAGTAATATGATATATTTCAGATATCTAATACAATTAAAAGTGATATTATTTATAGCTATTAAAGAAAACGCAATAATTTACACTTATCAAAGAATATAAATTTTATTGTGCGCACAAGTACATGTATTTAGCAGATTTTGGACAGGTTAGACATGCTTTAAAATTTCAAAGAAAATATGTTAGGTACATAAAAAGTAACTATATAAAGAACACAAGAACATTTTAGGCATCTACAGGCTTAATATTAAGACAAAATATACCATAATCTGCATATTACATAAAAAAAAAATTAAACCAAACAAATGCAGAAAATGGAAGGATGTTGTTGTCCATAACTACAATAAATTTTCACAAAAAACTCATCTGCAATTTAAAACAATAAGATGACAAACAGGAAAGAAGTGTCAAGAAGGGTGATTCAGTACACTACTACTAGTTGAAAAAGAGGCCATGGAAGTAGTCATAGTACAAAACTTGTCCAGAGCTTTTGTGAAAGAGAGACAGAACAGACAGAGATGCAAGAACAAATCATGGCATAAATGAATATAATTTTTTCCTTTCAGAAAGTTTAGATACCTCTCGTCTGGCAGATCCAATCAGTTCAAAGGTTTCTAAATCCCAGAATTTCACTGTTCTATCTGCAGAACCTGCAAAACAGTTTGTGAATTTCAGTAACTTGCATATATTAGTAATAAACCTGGCCTAACTTAACCCCAGAAGTTAGATCATGAGGGGAGGATTACAGAAGCCTTATAATGATTAACTTTAGCCATATTCCTACCCAGTGTGGGACATCCTAACATCATATGTATACAAACAATAAGTTTGTAGAAGTTTTGGAGGTAGAGAAGATCAAGTATAGAACACGTTATAATTGACACTTAGCAAAACCATACAACACATTTCACATCCCCAAGACCACTGTTTGGTAATATCCAAATATTTCGTATTCTTTTATTTAAGTACAAATAGGCTTTAATACACTACATTTAGATGAAAAACTAATTATTAATTGATAATTACAGAATTTGGTAAGATCTAATTAGATATCTACAACATAGATGTGGAAGTTTCATAGTCTGAATCTCTTACAATTACAAGACTTAACTCACTGAAATTAAAATACTAAAAGAAGGAAAGAATAATACTTTCCATGTTTCCTAACAATGTGCATCAAGAAAGATTGTATATGAATACGAAGAGTAGTCTAAGAAGGATTTATGTTAACAGTATCTAAACAAAGAGTAGTCTAAGGATTTATGTTAACAGTATCTAAAAGATTTTATATATGTATCTATTCAATAAAAGCAGCTATTATTATGAAACAAAGAATATTTCTATATTCCCCATACTTAAGCATCTACCACTATTAAATGCTTCAACTGTTCAAAAAAGTCACTAAATCACCTGTAGCCAGAAGAAATTCAAGCGGATGGAAATCTATTGATCTAATGGGTCCTTCATGGAACTTGAAGTCGTGCAAGAGCTTCCCAGCTGTTAGATCCCACACCTGCACATATTGGTATAAAAATTGTGTAAGTTAAAATCTATTGCATGTTAGAGCATCACTGGTCTAAGAATGTCCATATTGTTACCTTCACAACATTATCTAATCCACCAGAAACAACCCAACGGCCATCTGGAGTAAATTTGATAGTACTGATGCCCTGGCTATGACCCTTGTACGTATGAATACATCCTTTTTTTCTTATGTCCCAAATCTTTAGATTAGTGTCCATGGAGCCAGATGCAAAAAATTCACCGAAGGGGTGAAACTCAACAGCAGTACAATTGGATCTATGTCCAGCAACTGTGCGAACCACTATACTTCAATAACAATAACAATATATTAGAAGTGTTACTGAATTATCAAAGGTAGGATCACATATGATGACTAAAATTTGAAAAATGCTGTAAGATTTCAAAATCAGAAGTAATAGCAGTACTTGTGGATTCCATTATATAATTGTTCGAGGAAGGTAGATAGCCAAACTGTCAAATTCATAATTCTTTAGTCATGTAATATCTGATCACCCAACATTCATTTCTCTAGTTTACATTCAGATGATCCAACAATAAACACCATTCTAGATTGTAATATTATCCTAACTTCATCATGGTTTAGTGGACTAATTGACTTACTCTTAGCTTCTTCCAAATCCCAAAGCTTTATCACACCAGTTGATGCTCCACCAAGTACTAAAACTTCTGCTGAGTCAAATGCGACAGATTCAACTGGACTAGTATGACCAGATAGGCTCTGCATGTTGCAGTAAGTCAAGTATTGTTAGGTCACGGTCACACATGCCACCCGGCACTATTTCCATCAAAACAAAGTCACATACAATTCATAATGAGGAATCCAATCAGGAAAACTATTACAGATGATATATTATTATGATCTGACTATGGTAGTAAATCCCAGTTTCGCAGTATCCTCCTTATAGTGGCAGTGTCAAAAATGTTAAACAGATAAGTAAGAAACCACTAACAATTGTAAAAGAAAGTAGGATAGATGAATTAGATATAGACCCTCCTTAAAGTAGTCGAGCCAATGGTCTAGCAGTAGCCATATCCCAATTAGAATGCTACAAAAAAACAAAGCAAGCAATGACACTGACCATTAATGAAGTTGGCTTCCCAATTGTCCAAAGATTGACCTTGTGATCATCACCTCCAGTAATGAAAAGACGGCATGCCTTCTTTCCGATATTTAAACAATTGACGCTTGCCGAATGAGCCACAAATTCCTCTAAAGTTTATTGGCTCAGGAATTCATAATATCAAATAAACCAACACAGTCAACACACAGAGAACCAGATTGAAAAAGTAAATAAATAAATCAAGACCCTACAAATCAAAATTCCTAAACCTAGAATATTCATATCTTTCAACATCTGATTTCCAAAAGATCAGAGAGAGGAAAAAATGAGGAATATTTCAAATAATTGGAGGAAAAAAAATACTGATAAGAAGTAAAAGAAAACCTTGAAATTGAAACTTCCCGTGAACTTCTGCAACAGTTTCAGGGCAACCAGATGGAACAAAAATGTAAAGAGCTTAAAACTTTCCAACATAACTACCAAAATTAGCATCACTTATTTTTCCCCAGAAAACAAACACACCAAACTCCACCTTGCCCTCTCCTATAACATAAAACCCAAAAAGAAAAAAAGAAAGAAAACTAAATAAATAAACAAAACCCTTAGAAGCTGCAAAGAACCACTTAATCCAGATTTCAATACAAACTCAGCCACCAGTAACCATTTTTTTAAAAAAAGAAAAAAACAGAAACAACTCCAGATAACCATTTTCTCTAACAGAACACATTAAATCATTTATTGTCTAAAAAAAAGGATACGTATTTTGTATCCACGCTTTGCCATTTTTTGTTGGGCACCTCAGAAACCAGCTTCTGAAGCTGAAATGAGTTTCCTTTCTTCAAGTAAGGAAGCAATCCAGGTCTACTCCAAAGACGGCTCTCCCTGCTGCTGCAACTATTCACGGCAACAAGAAGGTGGAAATGAAAATCCGAAGCTAAGGTAGGAATTAGAATGGATGTGTCAGATGAGAAATGGTCTCAAAACAATAATAATAAAAGAAGAAGAATTCAGATTCAACAGTGAGAAATGAGAAGGGGAATGAAAATAATGATCAGGAATTTCTTTTTCTTGGTAATAAATACTTTCCTTTCCCTTTGCTTTTTGAAATATTTATTTATTTTATTTATGGGTTTATTTTGTAACCTTCATTAATTATGTGTGGAGCAACCAGCAAAGACTAGTCTGTATTGGGTTGCAGTTAGAAAAAAAAATAGATTTAAGATTGTCTTTTGACAGATCTTCAGTTAAATTTAATTTTTTATTATGTTCATTTATAATATATATTTAATAAACTACAGTTTTAGTTATTGTTTAGTTCCAAGAATAATTAGCTTTCTGTTGGGATAAAAAAAAATTATTTGGTTTGTAAGCAGATAAATATTACAAATATAAATATTAAATACATTTTATAAAAATTCAACAAACTACAACTTTTTTTTATGGCTACTGTTCCTTGGTTGGACTTAAATGCCCTCCACATCTTGCTGTTATACTTACAAAATTACCTAAAAAACCCTTCTTTTATCGCTGACGTGTCATCACTTTTGACACAGTTTTTAATTTAGTTTTTTAAGCTATATAATATTTGAGGCATCCATAGATTAGTTTTTTAATTTTTAATAATGTATTTGTTTTTTATGTGGAATTAAGAATTGTTCGGTGACTGTGATTTTTATTCTATTTTATTGTGTCTTGCACGTTTGTGGCTACAAAAATAAATTTATAATATTTATTTATTATAAGATTGAGCTAATAAAACTCAAAGATATTTACATATACTTTTCCTTCTATTCTATGGCTACCTAATTTCTTGAGTAATTTAACTAACAATTGAAGAAGAAGCAATTTGAAGAGATAAAAGGCACGAAAATGACTTGTATTGCACAAGGGAAGATTCCTTATAACATAATCTTCCTTTCTTGGTGTATAATTTTTCATTATGTAGGGGAAAACTTAGAACAACATATCATGTTTCATTGTCATTCAATAATATGATGGCCATATAACAACTGCATTAACAACACTTACTTAAACCATGAACTCTATTCGTTAAAATCTTTATAGTCTATAATTTATATATAAAATTTTTATATAAAACTTAATATATATTCAAAAATTCATAAATGCTTACCTTTTAGATAATTAATTTTAAAAACTAAACCCTTAGAAGTCTGAGAATAAATGTAACTGTTGCACAAAAGTTAATGTAACTAATATTTGTGATTTTCCATAACTACAGAATTTATTTATTTTCTATTGTAATTATTTTAAATTAATCTAACTCACTTAAAAAATAAGTAATTTTTGGTTGACTAATTTTTCATCAATATGCACTGCAATTTGCAATTCATTCCAGTGTTTGTTTCCATTGACTAATAGTGAGTTTATTCAGATGAAATGTTTCTTTCAATGAATTCGAAAACTTTGCCAGCAAATCAACATTAGGCAGTGCAGTGGGCCAATTTTCGCAGGCTAAAGTTTAATTGCATGTGAGTAGTTGAATTTAGTGATATCAAAATCTCAATCATGATTGCACACATTTTTTCCTAAAAATGTTCATAACTAATATGATATAAACAGCTTTTTCCATATTTATTTAGAATATAAATTGGATTCAATTTAACTCACCTCCAAAGTAAATCTCACACTCACTTGTTTCCATATTCATGCATGTAGAAATGGAAATTTTCATCATTTTGGATTTTACCATATTTCCAAACATGTATCATAAATTCTGAAGTATTTACACTTACATAATCCAATTAATTCATACTCTATAAAACTTCAATCAGAAAAAAAAAATCCAATAATTCTTCCACTATGTCAACACAAGCAATTTTCTTTTTCAAATCAAGACAAAAAAAAATATACATATACAAAATGGAGTAGTTACTAATTTATTTCTAAGTTCGAATTAAATATATATATATATTCATTATTCATAATAATGTGCATAAATGATCTATTTTAATAATTACTTTTACATTTGAAAAATCTATATTTTAATTGAGCATACAAAATATCTCTCGCAAGCAAAGGGTCTTGTTTTTCCTGATCTTCCTCTATTATTGCCTTTTGAAGCTGCTCAAAATTAGTACTACATGAAGTTTCTGACTTAATTATAAAAGTAAATAGTCAGAAAGAAAAGAAAATAAAAGGTTAGCATGTTGCATTTCTCATATGATGTGGGGTTCAACACTTCAACGTTCAATTGGTGAAATGTTTTTCATGTGCAAGACAGCAAGAGAATGTTTTCACAAACACCACATTCACTGAAACATGACTGTCCCTTGCATCATCAAAATAATGTTAGTAAAGAAAAGGGGAATCATTTATTAAGGGTTGGCACCACAGCCTCATGTCTGTTCCACTACACTCAACATTATTTGAACTAAACAGATTATATTAAATGTAATGCCGTATTCCTCTTTTTAAATAAAAGAAAAAATATGAAAATCTTCAAAGGCAAAAAATTTCAATCCATGAATTGTTGGATAGGAAAAAGCACGTTTTTGTAACGATCATAAATAGTACTTTGAACTCTCTCTTTTCACTATTTTTTTCTCTAGTGTATCCTGTCACTTATGTACTAATACCAGCAAATTAAAAAAAAGAAAGAAAAACTATTGTCAAAACTATTTTGTATTTTTTAATATTTTGATTTTGTTTTTATGAAATGAAAGAGTGTGACCCTCTAAAGAGGCAGACAGGAACACACAGATTCCTCGGAAGTCGAGATCTTAAAATCGGAGTGTGTGTCCATGTTTTATTTATTTTTTCTTGCTAATTATTTTATAGTTTAAATTAAGAAAATTAAATAACGGAAGTGTTTGACTGATAAACGGAGAAAAACTGTCGTACAACCCGTGGCACCGTCATGTTGTCGTTTCCCTCTTTTTAAAATTTTGATGCAGTCATTTTCGATGTCAGCAACTTTCACCTTCATAGTCCATTGTATTAGGCTTTAACCTTTTTCTCTTTTCTTTTTAACGAGCCAACACAAAACACGACAAGGAAAATAATGTACTCAAAGGTAGGTGTTAGAACATGACAACGACCCATGACCATGTGCACCTTAGAGCTACATAGCGGACCAATGTTTGACCCATCAGGCCCATGGGCTACACAAAAGGTTTGGGCCTACTACTAATAAATAAAAAATACATTTATTTATTAAAGATAAATAAATATAATTAATTTTTTCTACAAATATTAGAAGAGGTAAAATATTCAAAGACCCGTTTAAAGTAATTTGATGTTTTCATGTCTACATAAACTATTAAGCCTGTTTATTGTGTTTCTTACGAAAAATAATTGTTCAAAAACTTTTATAACAACTAAATGAGTTAAAAGAAACCTTTAAGAAGCTTTCTGAATAAGTTTCTTCAAAGCTAAAACATAATTTCTTCAAAGACACTTCCAAATCATAGAATCATTTATTAAAAGTCAAACAATTCATCCTCATTTAACGCCGTAAGGCGTTGATGTAATATTTAGGTGGGTTTGGATTTCCTAAAGAAGGTACGTGAACTTTATCCAACTTAAATACACTGTCAATAATAAAAAATCATGTAACCACAAATTATAGAACATAGAACATGACAAATTATAATAACTATTCTGGCGAAACATCAAACCAAATATCCACCATTACATACAAACTTTTTAATGCAACATTGAAAAAGGTTTTTTTTTTTTTCTTATTTTTTGTTTAGTCAATTTAGTGGCTAAACTTGTTTTTTCTCCATTGAAAAGTTCGTCCAAGCCGCAATGATGTTGCTCCTAAGTAACCAAACTAGGGCAAGTTCGAGAATACCAGTGTAAACCTCAAATATAGATATAAATTCTCTAAAAAAGGGTGACATCTTAGTGAGTTCATGCTTTATATATGATACATAAGTCAAAAATCATAGTGTCTACAATCTACAACCCCATGGACAATGATGGATAACACTTTCGTGAATCTGAGCCCATATAACATATTAGACTATTAACATAATTCATCTCAGTAACTAAAAAACTAAACAGTATAAACTATTGCATAATTACACTACTAAGCAGATTTTGAACACTCACAAAATTAATAAAGAAAAATAGACTTGTCATCAGCAACATTTCCTGGCTACGGGAATTCATCTTTTCACATATAGCTACGTTTTCTTCACATCATTCGCAAGAGATCTTGAACAATTTCCGACATTGCAGGTCGGAATTCAGGTTCACGCTGAAAGAAATAAAATAAATAATATTTACAAAAATAATAGATGATAGTCGATCAAAAGTTTATAAATTTACAATACATACTTTTTTCTTTACATTTTTCTGCCCTTAAAATTGATTAACATTGACATATCTTTAACCATGAAGTTACTTAGTATGGATTGGCTACTTGTTTAGCAGTCACGACAATGTTCCTTAAAAGCTAATTGTGGCTATTCATGTCATAGTTGCACCATTTCCATCAACACCACAAAAATTCAGCGATCATATTTTCTAGCAACAAAGCAATGCATACTTTGAATTTGACTATTAAAGTTACGTTAGTGCAATGCAACCAGAAGACAATATACAACTAAACCCACTTCTTCTAAAAGCGTTTTTCACTTTCTCCTTCTTTAGGCTTTGGCATTGAATAGAGTAGCACACAAAATGTCCAACTACCATCCAAAATTATTAGATTACCTGTAGACATGAAGAAACAATATCTGCAAAACGCGACAAGGACTTCATAGGATAGGCTCCGTTCAAGCAGGGGTCAACCATTTTTGACAATGTATCAATGTCATGGAGTTGAGGGACAGCCCATCTCACCAAAAATTGCTCTGCACGAGGCCGGGACCTAAACATTTGTGATGCTTTAGCCAAGTTCAAAATTTTAAGCATTGTTTCTGTTAAGCTGGAAAAGATATGAACACAACTATCATAATTGCTCACTTGTCATGAGATTTTCGTCCAGTGAGGAGTTCTAACATTACAACACCAAAACTGAAGACATCACTTTGCTGTGTGTAACTTCCAGACTCAAATTCTGGAGCACTGTAACCGTAAGCAGTAAGGAGGCGTCCTGATAACTGAGATTAGATGCGTCATTGTTAGACAGGAATGTAACAAAAACAGAGGAAATAAACTTAAACCTTGGGTCTGTAGCAGTACTTTTTGCCACCCTACAAACTAGACTCCCAAAATATAGAATGCAATTTTCTGAAATTAAGAATATCAGGAGAACTAGAATTTAAGTCATTTTAGTTATATATATATATATATATATATATATATATATATATATATATATATATATAACAGAGTTTTTGAATCAGACCAATCGTCTATTTCGGTTCTTAGTACCAAAGAATTTCTATATTCAGATTTTCCACGCAACCATCATGGTTTTGCTGCATAGTGGCATAAACTGTAGTTTCTTTCATACAATATGAAATTCCATTCCATACCTTCATCTTTATTGCCATAAAATATATCAAATTCTTTGTAAAAATGAATTACCCTCTAAAACTTTTCTATCCAAACACAAGGCTAAGGTCTGATAAAATATCTGATCATACACTTTTGCACTTACTTTTTATATATGAATATAATTCTTTTGCGCCATTTATTCCATGACATTCAACAGAACTACAAGAATGTCTGCTACATAGTTAAGAAGCCTAAAAAGCATTCAATAAATATCAGTTGAGAATTCACGGATTCAGAAATTAAAAGAGTTACCTGACCCGTAGAGCCAGAAGATAACAATGGCCCTAATCCACAATCAGAGATGCACACTTCCAAATTGTCATTCAGAAGAACATTATTAGACCTAAAATTTCGATGCACAATAGGTGGCCTAAAGTTCTCATGCAGGTACCTTGTACAAGAAAGACAAGGAATATCAGAGCTAAGGCCGTCATGAAAAGAAAAATCAATGCCATTGCCTATTGCTAATAGTCTTGAACATAACTGGTTTATACTATAGCAGACTCAAATTTACGTTATGCTACACGACCTTCCACAATTGTACCAATGGCTGTCTCAGTTACCATATTACAGGATAACAGCAACTTAAATATAAAAGCAATGCTTCCCACCTCCAAAAGGTATTACTTAGTGACCAATATTGAGTTTATGTAACTAAAAAAATGGAATTGGGTTGGTCACTAAACTCACTCTAAAGCTCTGGCAGCTCCAAGAGCCACTCGAATGCGTGCAATCCATGGAAGTTTGATTCGCTGATCATCATCCCCATGCAATACATTATGTAGGGTCCCATTACTGCAATACTCATATACAAGTAATCGTTGGCTATGTTCAACACAGTAGCCTACAAGTTTTGCAATATTTCCATGCTGAATATTGGAGATGCTGGATACCAATTGAAGAAATTGCTCATGACTCTGCCCCATGGAAGCAGTAGCATCCAGTTTCCTCACTGCCAATAGCTAAAACGGACATTTCAAAGATATAAGCACGTGAGGCACCAGTAAACAGTAGTCAAGCCAGGAAAATTAGACAACACATAATCTCAAATTAAAAGGCTGTGGGAGCATAAAAAATCACAAACCAATATATTTATCCTAACAAAGTATGAACTGGGGCAAAGCCAATGGTCATCAATGCAACACCCAATATTAACTGTTTGATTAGAACTATCCAAAATAGATAGCCAAGAGTGTCTGCCTGACTACTATTTCAGAGAAATTGTTTGTCCTTTGTAGCAATTGGTGTAGCAATTTTCCGTTTCACTAAAAATTCTCCTAAACCAATATAAACTCTGTATCAAAAAATATCATTGATTTAATCAGGGTTCATGAATTCTATATCTGCAGATAAAGCTGGCTGGAACCACAATGGTTTTGTGGACCAAACCACCCAATCAGAACTTGTTCTTAGATAGGTTGAAGAGTAGGTTCTGAGATCATTGGTTGGGTCCAAATAGTAACAGAATATATCAATTGGTCTTGGATATTATTCAATATGATCATAACATAAGCAGTGAAAGACAAGATCTCAACACACACAGTCAGGTTCTTGCTATTTCATAAAACCCAGGCCGCAGCAAGACAAAGGGGCAAAAACATAAGTGTTCCAATTTCTAAAATAACAGGTTTAAATAGAAACAAGAAATTCATTAATGAGGAGACATTTGAGAGAAAATGAATACAAAAGAACGCTAAAATAGACATGTTATAAAACTAAGAGAATCCTTTTATGTAGAGACATGGAAGCTAGAACATTACCTTTCCATCAGGGAATTCAGCCCGATAAACCGGCCCTAGTGTGCCTTCCCCAATGCAGTTTTCTTGGGAAAAGTTATTTGTATATTGTTGAAGCAATGCAATAGTATAAACTTCGATGGAATTTGTCATGACTTGTTTTTCAGTTTCTTTGGTAGTTGTAGCGGGACTGATAGTGATCTTCTCACCAGAAATGGTTGGAAAAGAGTGTTTTGGTGGTGGCTGCAGGGGTGAACGTTTGGAAGCCCCTCCGGTGTTCATTGATTGATGACCATTATTGCATTCTGAAGTTGCGGATACTACTTTCACATGTATGTCTCCTTCATCTTGAACCTTAGGAATCGAATTTGTGCTTCTATTTGGTACTTCACATTTACCCTTCTCCTCTTGGTTAGTTGCTCCAAAAACAGAATCATTGCATGCAGATTTATTCAAAGGTCCCCCAAACACGCCCACATCATCAAGTTTCTTAGCATTTTTCTTCTCCGGCCTCCTCTTAATGCAACACAACATTAGAAGACAAACTCCCAATACAATGAATACAAAAAGACCTGCACCAGCAATCCAGATGATGCTCTTAGCCATAAAAGACCTCCTAGCACTTGCAGGCACTCGTGCGGTTAGGGCAGAAGGACCATACGCCACTTTCCAAGGCGATTCTTGAGAGGATGGAACCATAGCTACTGGTGCAGGGGCTGCAAGAGGAGGTGATGGAATGATAGTAGTATTAAACGGATTCCCATTTTTACTGCACAGGACATACTACTATGTTAACTAGAATAAAAGATCTGGAATAAGGTAATGAACCAATTTATCTTATAATAACATGCTTAAAACATCTAGAATAAAAGATTCATAGTGCAGAGTTCAAGATCTATTGTTATTTCTCATACTGTCACACACACCAGAACCAAAGCTTGAAAAATGGGAGTGTGGCAAATAAATAAGACTACAAAACAAAACATGTCTCACCTGAAATTAGGGATAGACAACAATTTTGGAGGAATTGGCCCAGAGAATAAATTGTTCTCTATATCCCTGCATAATAATAAAATCACAAGTAAAATATATCTAGTTCTAGCCATTGATGCAATTGCAGGATATATCTCAAAATGTAATTTCATAGTAAGAATTGTACAGGTCTTGAAGAGGCAGGTCTTGCAACACGTAAAGGGTCCCCGAAAGTTGATTATTTTGCAAGTGCCTGAAAGTGCAAAATGAATCAATAAAAATAACACCTCATTACATGCAGGAAAATATAATATATTCATAGCAAGAAATTTTACTCACAATGTGTTAAGAGATGATAAACTCCCTGTTGAGGAAGGCAGCTGACCACTCAAGTTATTATTTGACAAATCCCTGAAACATGGCATGGGGTTTCCATGAATTGTGCATGGAAATGGAATAAAGAAAGGGAAATGCCAGTGCAATTTAACCTCATTTTCTAACGTATTAATTGAACCAGAACGCTGATGAAATACATGTAGGATTAAACCATTGAAAAGGTTGCTTAATTATCAATGGACACCATTTATCTTCCAAAATGGACAAACATTTTAAGAACTCACAAGTTTGACAGCTGAGTTAATAAGGACAAGGCATCCGGAATGCTTCCATTTAATCGATTTCCCATGAGAGACCTAAATATTCAATCAAAACATAAAGTGGTTAAGTATTCTGGTAGATATGCATCTATTAACAGATCATTCGGTAAATACTGCTGTAAAATCATGAATTTCAAGATCATAATGATAACATACAAGCTCCGCAGAGTAGGGGGCAGAGTAAATGGAATAGGCCCTTCAATGTGGTTGTTACTAAGATCCCTGTGGAATGGTGAAACAAGAAAGCTTCATGAGGTTTTCTAGTGCGAATACTAAGAATTACATAATTACTTGTGACGGGCTAAATTTTCCCAATTAATCTAAACAAAATGACTCCTTCTATAACCAGTGACTTTGGGCAAATATGAGCCTAGTGTACATAATTTTGATGTAGTAACCATTATATATGGGCATATTTCAGTATATATGAGCACTGGGCAGTATTCACACTGGACACAAGTATTTATATGATATAAATACTGCTGAATGAGTAACTCTGAAAAGCAACAAATGTTGGCATGAGCAATCAGCACAGGTACAATTATCTCAAAAGGCATTACTTACAATTCTAAAATGGATGGGAAATTCAAATTGCTGCCCAGCTGTCCACCCAAATTCATGCTTCCAAGGTGTCTGTCAAATATAAATTCCACTGAGCCTTATCCCAGGTGTTCACATTCAGAATATCAATCAAATAACTTATGCAATGCAAACCAATTACCTAGAATATGAAAACAATAACAAAATTCAAATCAATACCAACTTAAGAAAGGGAGGATAGACATACATAGCAGTTATGTTGGAGAAGACACAAGCGACACCTTGCCACAGTTCTAAACATGGATCTCCTCCCACGGGTTTCCACCCTTGAAGTGGTGGCGACCCCAGAGAAACATATAGACTATTGATTGCACCAACTGTAACCATGACACATCTTGAAACAGATTAGTTTCAATAACCTGTGCACTTTAGAAGCAAAACATAATATTTAATCAAGTGAGAGTAACCATCCAATTTTAATGGAAGGCAAACATGACTATACAGAGAAATGACTGTAGAATTTACTTTTCCCTAGCCAAATTCCGAACATTGTATGCTAAAAAAATTTTAAAAAAACAAAACAAAAAAAGTTATGAGTTAAACAACAAATAAATAAAAAGAACTTAGTTTACTTATTTTCTTGCTATTTTTCTTCGGTTTTATTGTACCTTCCCTAAGAAGTAAATGAAGCATTATATTTCTAATATGGAAATAAAACTAAGAATTGAGAAGACTATTTGCAATACCATCAACCATATCAGTATCTCCAACACAGAAAGTCCCTGCGAGAATCACAACGAAGGTGACAAAAATCCCAACATGCAACTCCAATTTGGTGCTTGTCATTTTCACAATGGAGTTAATTTCCAAGATTAAAGCCACACAAGCTATAAACCGAAGTTGGGGAAGCTCAAAACTTCAAAACAGAAAATACACTAAAGAACAAGACAAAAACTTCCACAAGAATCCGAGGTCGTTCTTAAAAGGGAATCAAACCCTTCTCAGAACAGAGACAAAAATAAAGGAAAATGAGGAAAAGTGACCAAAATAAAAAAGGCTTCAGTGCGATATAGAGAAAGAAAATGGGAAAGAAGAGTGGGACTTCCAACACTTAAGAGAAGAGGAAAATGAAAAACAAAAAGTGGGCAATGCAGGGTAAGCAAGAGTTGAGAAACCCTAAAGATGAAACGAAGTAGTGTCGTCCAAAGCACACACCAGTACTGTACAGTGTAGTGTAAGGATATACAGGCACTGTGTGACACTCTTTATCTGTTTCTTTTTCTGTCTTTCTTCTCAAAAGCAGAGACAACCAGAGCGCTTTTTGAGACATCATTCAAAAATTGTTTTACATGTTTAATTTGTAATAATAAGGGGTCCACCATCCTCGTCTTACACACAAGGATTTATGACATTCTCCAACGTTAGTTTCGACTTCTTATAACGGTGAAATGAGGAGAGAGAAAAATGAAGAATACTTCTTTGTTTGTGCCAACATAAGTATACAAGCTTAGTTAAATTCTCAGTCTGAATTTTCGTATGCCAATTTAAATCTCACTGGTACTGCAGTACAACTGCATTTATAGCTGCAATCATGCATAATAATTAAGGATTATTTCTATATTTAACATCAAAACGTTTTTTAATCATCAACAATGGACAATACACCTTATAGGCAATCTGAACTATCCCTTCATTTGCTTCATGTGCTTTAAAACTTATTGACTCTTTTTATTGAGTTATTATTTATTATTTATGTGTATTGAAATTTTTTTCAATGGTTAATTTTCGTTTAAAAAATTCAATTAGTTGGGTTTAGTTATTGAATTATCCTAATAATTTAGACTCTTCGAGATGCTATACACTCACCCTCACTATTATTTTACTTGTGTATCTTATAAAGTAATATGCAAGTTTCGTCTGCAACATGCATGCTTCTTGGAAATATTAGATGAAGAAATGTGTTGAACTTTTACTTGGAATTAAAATCTAACTCACAGATTCAATCAATAGCCACCAGTTTGTTTAGTGTGATAATAAAGAGCCATCACATCTTATACTATATGACAAACCTGGAGCTATCTCATTCGTGTGCTTAACCATACCGATAATAAAGAGAAAATCTATTCAGAATTTTTCAAACATTGTTTAATTTCAAATAGTTCAAAAAACAAGTAATTTAACGGTAAACAAATAATAGACTAATTTTTTTATGATATGATAGTAACATGAATTGAAGATGATGGAGTGTATAATTTAAAATTCTTATTAAGGTGGTCATAAAAGTAGGAAAAAAAATTTGATATTATTTGACTATAATAATCTTTTTATAAGATAAAATTGTTTTAAAAAAATATAAATTTTGTATTTTTGAAAAAAAAAGTAGTGAAAGACAGTGAGAGCCACCGGGTCTAAAAGAATTATAGTATCAAATTACCATTATTTTAAAAAATATCCATTGAAATGATGTTTTCTTTTCAAATTTGGAATGTAATAACTATTTAAGGCAAATCCTTAACATGGAGTATCACAGATATATTATTATTATTATTATTATTATTATTATTATTATTATTTTGTTAAAACATTATACCGAAATTAAATAAATTTAGAGGCTATAAATTGCGTCCTGATTTGTATAGTTTGGTGGATGTTGGTGAATGATGATGATCGTTTGTAAATTAGACGTTTAAAGTTGGAAGCATCGGCCAAACAAAGTCGTTGGATAAACAGATGGTGGGTCACTCAGTTAGATCTTTGTTTATAAGGTGCACTGTCATATTAATTTACTTAATTTCATATTTAATCCTGTTATATTTATTTTTCTTTTGCAATAAATAAGTTTCATTTAGACTACTTTGATAAATAACAAATAAACATTTATGTTTAATTAAAAATTAACTATCTGTTTTAAAATTATTAAAAAATCAGATTCAAATATTTTATGAAAGTTTATATATATTTTTTCTTTATTTAATGTTTAATTTAAAACTGAAACATATTATTGATAATTACTTTTCTTTAATTAGTATAAAAATGTAGCATTCATGGCCATATTTTAAAAGAAACTAATTTTAATTTTTATTTAAATTCATATATTTTTAAAGTTAAAAAATCAAATTAAACTATAATTTTAAAAAGAAACTAATTTTTATTTTTATTTTAAATTAAGAAATCAAAACATATTTAAGAGAAAGTAATAATAAAATTCCTGTTATCACTTCTCTGACTAATGTTTACGCTTATGGTTCCTTTTTATTGCTAAAAAACAATCCTAACACTATTTTTCATTTTGTTCTGATCTGTTCAATTTAAAAAAAAAAACATGTAATTCTGATACCTAAAATTATAATACTTCTAAAAGATCACTTTTTGATTTTTTTTTCTATATATTTATGCACTTCTCTTTTCCTAGATTAAGAAATAGTTATCGAAATATATTATCACTTGTTTTTTTTTAGAATTTCTTGTAAACTACATCATTGTACATCCTTAATACATTAGGGTGAAATTAAAAATAAAAAAATAAAAACAAAACAAAAACAATTTTACCACATGGGTGGCAGCAAATAAATACAGAACTAGTATACTGTATTAAGAGTCAATGGGTTGCATCTAAGAAGAATCTTTATCGATATACATTATATACAATTACATCATCTTTTCTCCAATCAAATATACATATACTTTTTTTCCTCCTAAATTTATTCTCTTGTGTGTGCTTCGTATTTCATATTTATTATTATTTTAGTATTTAATAATTTTTACACACATTTTAAGTTTGTTATTTTATCTTTCAATTCTTTTACTATTTAACATCAAGTGATATAAAAGAACATTTTACATTTTACATTTCATTCTTCGTACTGTAGTCATGCAGCTCATGTGTAAACATGCGAAATTTATTTACACTATATGTTACTTTTCATTTTTCTTCTTCCTCTATTTAACTTTTTCACCATCCAGTCTCACTGGGGCAACTTTTTCAAACAAGGATTATTTTGTTCCTTCGTGTGGATCTTCTTACAGGTCGTGGTCCAATTTTGGCGACCTTACAATGATAAATCTGGTAACAATTGTCGTGTATAATGTTAGGACTGAGAACCAAATTTGAGAAAATCTAAATTAATTATGGATTAAACACGTTATAAAATTGATTATAATTGATAATTACAAAAATTTAAATAACACGTTAAAATTTTTATGCATATTCTACTCAATTTATATTTTAATATTTATAAATTCATAAATATATTTTAAAATATAAATTTTATTTTCATTATATATTATTTTGTTAAAATTTAATAATAAATTATTTTTTGGGCTTTCAAAAAAATTTTGATCGCCCATCATATCTTTTTATAGTAGGAAACCAGTATTAATCAAGATGCTGAAAACTTTATTCCTTCTTCTTCTGTTTAATAATTTAAAAAAATATATATCAACACCCTGCAATTAAGAAAATTACAACCTTGATTCTATGATGTTTAACACTAAAAAAATTATATTTAAAAGAGTTTTATTTTAAATTATTTATACATGGTTAGAATAAGTCAATAATTAATAATTAATTTCACCAATAATAATTATTAATAGAAAGTTAATAAAAATAATAATCATGAATTAAAAATTAATAAAAATAATAAAAATGATATATTAATAATTAATATATCATTTGTATCGTATCTTTTACTAAACTCTTATTGAGTAATGTTAGTTTGAGTCAATGATGGAAGAAATAGAGGTTTTTAACCTGTATTTCCAATTTTTTAATATACCCTTAATTAACTTAGGTGGTTATTTAATAATTTTTTGTTTATTAAAAATTTCTATGCCTAATTGACTGCACATTCATTTTCCTCCTATCACTATACATGCATTCATGTCCTTTGCACCTTTACATTGACTACATCCTGCAATCCCGCACTCCTACACCCAATTTCATTTTTTTAAGAGACCCCCGCACCATTACACCCAATTTCATTTTTATTAAGAGACTCAGCACCCAATTTAAATTGGAGCTTTGTAATAATTATTTTTCTTTTGAGTATTTGTGAGTGAGTGTGATATTGAGAATTAAATATATTTGAGAGGGGTGGTAGTGTTTAAGTGCAGTTTGGAGTGGTGCATTCAAGAATCTTGACTTGCTTTGTGGTGGTGCACTTGAGGTGCTTTGTGATGTCGAGTGCTCCTTTTGGTGTTCTTCGTACTTGTATTGATATTGCTAGAAAGAGATTAATATTTAATTTTTGGTTAATCTGTTACATGTTAGTATTTTATTTGTGGTTAATCTATTGCATTGTTGCATGTTAATATTTTATTTTTGGTTCGTTTGCATGGTCGCGGTAGAAAACTGATTCATTTTTCGAAAATGCACATATCGATTATTGAGAACAGATACAACGTAGTCAGATATAAACATCCGAATGAGAGTTTCAAATTTTCATATCCAATTAATCTTTACTTTACTTCTGTCAAATTTAAATTATATTATTTATGAATGTTTGTTTATGTTAGTTTATAATTTTTTTAATTTTATGTACGACTTTATAATGCATTATATACTTTTTAATTAATATAAATTTATTTCTATGAATTTATTAAAATTAATAAAACTATTTTTGAATTAGAATAAACTTGAAATGAATGGATATGGAAATCCAAATCTACCAAAATCGGATGTGGATATCCGATGTAGACAATCTCTAATGTCAAAATCCGATTAAGTTTAATTTGTTGTATACAATTTTATAACATTAATTATTTATCTATTTTATTAGTTTTAAATTATTTTTAAATTTATGCATGATTTTGTATAAATATATAATGTAATTATACAATTTTTAATTAATATAATGTAATTAATATTAATTTATTAAAATTAATAAAAATGGTTTTTGATCACTCTATCGGATATGCAAATCCGAATTTGATTTGCATATTCGATTTGTACCATTTCCGATTACAGTTTAATGTTATATAAAATTTCATTATATTATTTTATGTGATGTTTTTTTATTAGGTGAAAAGAAGTGGAAAAATATAAAAAAATAGTAAAAATTTATAAATGAATCAATTAATATGATACGATAAAAGACTACGTGGTAATTTGATCATTTACATAATTAACAAAATGTTATTATATTAAAACTTCAAATGAATAAATTTGTATATGGTTAAGAAATACTCACTGATTTATCTTATTTTTTACGTAGTTTTTGGATATTTTATTTCTGTTTAGTAATTTTAAAATTTTCAATAAGATTTTTTCAAAAAATAAATACAAGTTGAAACAAATAAAAATTTGCAACAAATTTACTAAAAACAATAATATACATGTATATATAATTTATTAAATTTAAATTATGATATAAAAATATATTTAGAAAACAAAAACAATGAAAGATAACACGTGTTTAAATTTAATATATTTAAAGATCTTAAAAATTCAAAGGAAATTATCCAAAGAAGATGTAAGAGTGTGTAGAATATTTTCTTTTTGGTGGCTAATAAAGGAATTGAGAAGTTAGATTTGAACAGCAATAGTTGTAAACGTGGGAATGCAATTAATTGAAGAAAATGATGATTGCAGAGAAAATTTGACTGTAAGATTATGGGTCCTACAAAGTCCTTCTTCAAACCAATCATCACTCTTTCTATTTCATTCTCATTCAATCTCCCATCCATTAATTGCTAACTCACGTGGGACGGTTATCACCTTCATCTTACAATGATATAATCCTATAAATAAGAAACAAAATACTTTTTTTTATAGGATTATAATGTAAGTATTATTTAGAAAATATTAATTACATTTATAGGATTAATTTATATTATGAATTTATGTTTTTATTAAATTAATATTTACTTTAAACATATAATAAAAATGTAGTTAATAATAGAATAATAAAAATAACTATAATATGATCCAAATAAATATAAATTTAGATTCCTATGATAAAAAGATTTAATATATTTTATTGAGTGGTACTCTTTAATATCTTTATTAATTTAAATAAAAATAGTTATTGATTTAATTAGATAAAAATAATTATGAATGTTGACACAAAAATAAAATTCGTTTTTATTATAAACTTTAATACATTTTTTTTCTCTAAATTTTAAAAATAAACAAATATATTTCTCCTAATCGAACTGTAAATTGTCTTATTTCCTAATTCAATTGTGAACTGTCTGAAATAATTTTAACCAGTCAAACACATTTTTAAAATAATGTTTAAGATTTCTATATTATTTCTATATTATTTTGTCTGAAAATTAAATTTAAAAAATTATAATAATTTATTTTTAAGATTAAAAATCAAAATATTAAAAAATTTAAATATAAACAAATTTTAATTGTAATTCAAATTTAGATAATTAAAACATATTTAAGTATTACAAAATAGTAGATTTAGAGATACTCGAGCATGGCATGTGCTGCAGAGATCAAGAGCCCCGTCCCCAAGCCTTGCCCCTCTCAGCATTTCTCTGGATCCTTCCACTTAATACAGTGCACAAACAAAATCCAAGTTACAATTTCTACCTTTTACTTTTCTCTTATTCAACCATTTATTCTCTTCTAACATCTTATTCCTGCTTACTCCACCTGTCTAGCTAAAATTACATTCTAATACTTTTAATAAACAATCATTTTTTTCTTTTAATTCTTTTTTTCATCAAAATAGCATCTATAATTAAATATTTTACTCTCTTTAATCCCACTTAAACATTCATATTTTTCAATAAATATTCTTTAACTGGTGTCACGTTAAATCAATATTTTAGTTGAGTATATGACTTTTTTTATCATGTATTTTATACATATATAAACTTAACTGATTGGAATAAACATTAATATATCTCATTTATAATATGCTTTTAAGATTGTAATTTTAATTTTATTTTGTTAATTATTAATATAACTAAACACATATTTAATTTTTAATATTTTTACATACATACTTATTAAATAAAAAATTACACGTTAACATATAATTAAAATAACTACTGAGAATTATAAATTTATTAAAAAAACACAAAGAGAAAAGAACTCTCAAAAATAATTATATTATTATTAATTTTTTACTTAATAAACATATATAAAAATTATTATAAATTAAACTTATATTTATTTATTTTAATTATTAAACATTAAAAGAGTTTAAAAGAAAATAATAGAATCAATTTTTTTATATTAAAATTTTAATTTCTTTTATTATACCAAAAGTGAAATATACAAATATTTTGTTATATTAAACCAATTATTTACTTTTTGTTATTTTTAAAACATGCAATGAATCTATTTAATATATAAACTAAGCTAAGTAGGTGATTGTGTAGTGTCCTTAAAATATTTAATTTTGCTAGAATTAACACTTAATATGTACTCCTAAATTTATATTTTTTCCAATATTCCTTAACACAAATAATACACACATACATATATATATATATATATATATATATATACATACATACATACATATATATATATACATACATACATATATATATATATACATACATATATATATATATATACATACATATATATATATATATATATACATACATATATATATATATATATATATATATATATATATATATATAAGTATAAAATTTTAACTGCTTGCCCGTCAAATTGCTTTCCAGAGCAGTGAAGATATCTTTCAATAAATGTCTTCCCATTGACCTCTGCAAATCTTCACTCTTCCTTTCATCCTTTTTTGTTTCTTCTCTCGTGTCCTCTCCCTCTTCAACTACTGCTGCTACTTCTCACTACAATACTGCAACATCTCTAATGGAGCAATCCTTCCACTTTCTCTTTCTCTTTTGCCACACCCTACTCTTTCACTAGCAACTTTTCATGTTCCTGTCTTTGTTGGAACCAAGCAACCTGCCACCACCACTCTGCTTCACATTTCTAAAATGGGTTGCTGTGTCAGTACCGACAGATCTTATTCTTCACCCTCAAGCAAATCTCGTGAGCCACCACTAAGATCTACTGCTATAGGTTCAGAAAACAGAGCACTGCCACCGGAGGAAGAGACGGTGAAGGAAGTGTTGTCAGAAACACCCAAATGGAAGCCCAAATTCGATGCGGAGAAGCACACAGAGACCGAAGTTAAGAACGAGAAGGAGAAGTTATTCATCAAACCCGAAGAGATCTCTGAGGTTTCTGAAGTTTGCAGTGTGACCGAGAGCGTGTCCACGCTCGCCGACGAAGAGTCGCGTCAGAGGGTCAACGGATCTCCGGCAAAGGTTCGTAAAGCGCGCTCCTTTTCCGGCGAGCTAGGGGCCCGAAGGGAAAGAACGGCGGGGAAGTCCCCTGCAAGAAGGGTGGAGCAGTCGCCAGGAAGAAGAAATGCAGGGTCGGTGAGAGTTATTCAAATGGGCAATGGAGTAAGTGGGAACCAGCCTCGCCGACGAGACGCCGGCGAGAATTCCGGCCGTCGATCCAGGTCACCGGCTACCCGCATCGACAGCGGGGCAGCTAGATCCATCGTGGGTCGTAGTCCGTCGGCAAGGAGAACAAATCAATCACCCGCACGGGTGAGAGCGGCGGCGGCGGAGAGCGCTGGCCGGAAACTGGAGAATTCGAACATGGAGGGTAAGTGGCCTTCTTCGGCTAACGAATCACTAGAAAACCCACTTGTGTCTTTGGAGTGCTTCATATTTCTGTAGGCAAGCGAATTGTGGCGGCGACGACAGCATGAAGTTGGTGAAATTAGTGGTGAAGATATAGTTGTTACTATTGTTAGTGATTATTAGTAGTGTTGGTTAACTCATACTAGTATTAATTGTTTAGTACTTTGTTTGATCAGTGTCTGAAGTGATTTGGTGAGCAATTTAATTGAGTGTAGGAAGGTGTAAATAGATGAAGTCATTGGTCAATTGTAGGACAGTGAGTTATTATTGGAGGGAAAGGAAAGGGTGGTTTCCTTGGATAAGTTGAAAGTTGAATACGTAAATGGTGAAAACTAAAAAGGAAAACAAAAATTGACCTATCTTTCTTTAATTGCAGTCCTGTTTTCTTCTTCTTTTTTTCTACCCCTGCCAGTACAATTTTTCTTCTGCTTCACCGATTGGCAGGTTTGGAAAGATTGCGTTTCTGTCATATACGATTCAGTCTGTACCAAATATTCACCTTAGCTTTTCTGAAAGTGAAACGCTACGAGTGACCGTGAACTACTTGCAACTTATTCACCATTTTGTTATAGCTACAACTTCTCTTGTTTTTTTGTTTTTTACTTAAAATATTTTACATAAAAAAGTTCAAAGAGCTGATTTTATGAAAACTCTGTTGGTGAATAGCTAATTTATGGTACTTACTGAGGGTGCTGGACATTCCTCTAAAAAGACACTGCATGGCCTTTATTTTTCTCTCCTACCTTAATTTTCGATCCTATTGTTCCAAGTTTATATTTATTGAAAAAGACAGCTATAAACAAGTTTTAAATATCAATCCCATGTCAATATCATATGCCATACTGTAGATAAATTAATAGTGTAAAATGTAGTAAAGATACTTCTTCCTGTCACACTACTACACCCTCTTTAGAAAAGGATATATATAGAAAAAGAGGGAAATTATACAAAATTAAACAGGAAGATAATTTACGAGGATCGCATAAAAAAATTTCTTGCCAGTGAAAGAAGGTTTTCCATGGAAATTATACCGATTTTATCACTTTAAAATTTTCATACGTGTAAATATGTAAAGATGGACGTTACAAAGTTAATGGATTCACTTTAATCTAATTGAAAGGGTGATAAGTGTCATTAAAAGAGTACACGTTTTTTAAAAATATATAATGTAACATTTTCTATAAGGCAATTCTTAATGGAAAGGATGGAATATAAACAAGTCACTCTTATAAATAATATCATACTAAAAAATGTATTTGAAAATCGATTTTCATTATAAACAAATACACATTATAAATTTTGTTTATTTAAACTAGCAATCTTAAATGTTTTTAATTTATATTTAATAGAAATACAAAACAATTATATAAAGTTAACAATTTCAATATACACTTTTAGAATTAAAACATAACATGCACATGTTTTCTATATTTTATAATAATAAATTTGTATAAACTAAAATAATATTGAAAGAAATTTTAGATTTTAAAACGATCAATATATAATGTGAGACTCCCAATCATCTATCTTATCCGAATTATTGTTTATTTTAAAATTTAAAATTTTAATTCAAAAAACATCTTAAAAGATTAAAAAAATTATATTTAAATTTTTTTTAACTTAACTTTTAATTAATATGGTTATTTTTTAATTAATATGGAACTATTAAATTATTGAAATAGTGTTTAATAGAAAAAAAATATATTAAAGAAACGAGATGAATGTAAATTACATATAAAATTTACCAAGAAAAATTATGAAAACTTAAACTAATTATAAAATGATAGATGGACAAAATCAAGAATTAACTTGTTTGTGTACTATTTAGTAAGGTTGGAAAAATTTAGATATAATAAAAGTACTTTTAAAAGTATCAAACTCTTTTTTTGTCTAATATCTACATGTCTCTACATGAGAAAATACATATCCACGAGGTTGTGAATTCTCATATTCTTCTTAACCTGTTTTTTGGAAAGAACATTCATCTAAGACTTATGTTTCTACTTCTTTAAGAAAAAACTTATTTTTGGATTCGCTATCAACCTTATTTTTTATTTATTTGATGCAAAAATTATTAATTCTTAACCTTAAATTTTCGTAATAATTGTGATGTTAACATCTATAATTATTTCTTTCTCTATCTTAAGCATTTTTATTTTCTTTATTTCTTTATTATTATATCTATTTTTATGGTAATCAATCACTATATAATTCTAGACATGGTTAGTTACCGGAACAAAAATAGGTAGAAAAGTCTTGTGTTTATTTGTTGGGACAGTAGTTAATACTAAAAGCCGTCAAACTTCAACATTACAATTTTGTAGGAGGTTCTAATTTATTATTGTTACTATAAAAATTGAAGTTAAATAAAATTTAGGTTCTTTCCTAATTGTTACTTTTAATTTCATCTTCTAAATTTAGAACATTTCAACTTAGCTCTTTAACATGGTCCATAGTAGATCAAGTGGATCTCTTGATTCGCCCATCGCATTAACTTTCTCAAGTGATAATACTTACGAAGATGTCACCATAATTATAATCAACACTTAATTAATTTTTAAGATAAATTTGAATGTTTTTAACTGAGTATTTATTAAAAAAATTACTTATTAAGTAATCATTTTTTTATATTATTAATTGAATCTGTTTCTTTTCATTTTTTTGTTATACAGTTAATATGATTGTTATATTGTTCTCGTAATTATTATTGATATGAAAGCAATAAAAGTTATTTATCTTTTTATATCAATTGTAACGTTGTTTTTACTTTAATCATAACATTTTTACATTGATATAAGTAAGAGGATAAGATTTGATAACAATTACATAATTTACTTAATAGAAAGATTAATCAATAGAATCAATAACTTGAAATTCAATTAATTATTAACAATATAATAATATTAATACAAGATTATGAAATGAATAATTTAATGTAGGGATAACACTTCAGTAAGATCTTTAAATTTAGTTACCCAACATTTTTGATATAGACAAAAATAAATAAAACTTCAGATCCAATTTCATAATTTAATAAATTTTAATTATCCATAACATTTTATTTGTGAATTTTTATTCAATGTAAAATTTATCTACTCATTACACAATATTTTTATTGTGAATATCTAACGGTGGATAGATAACACCTCTTTCAAAAAAACGTTTAAAAACTCTTTCACAAATGAGATTTTTACGTTTGTTCTTCATTTATCTTTGTCAAACAACTTCTAATCACATAATATTTGGTTCCTACTTTTCATCTTAATCCACACTTGATACTCAAACACTTATTTATCCTCTTAAATCCAAGAACATAATTTCTTTGGATACCATAACTTGATAAGGATGAGATTCAATTCCCTTGAAATTATGTCCCAACCTTACAAAGAAAACAACCATATTGACTTTGAATTTGGATTCTTTAATCATCATGAGACATGTCACATGCCAGAATATTCTTCACTTGGCAAAAACTGTAGAAGAACCACTAGCTCAACTCCAACTTGTTCTTGTAAGCAACCATGACTCATTTACCATATTGGCAACGCCAAGGGGTATACGACTCCAAATGAAACTAAAACACTTAGTCCAAGCACTACCTTTGTAACCTATATCTTTGAATTAGATCATTTGTGTTAATTGCTTCAACACCAGCTATCACAAACACCCTTTTGGCTACTCCAGACTTTCTTCTCCTTTCCTCCTTGATTGCTCTTTGATATTATTCTTTTTGTCCTTTGCCATGAGAAAAATATCAACGATGTGCTTCTCCCTTTGTTACTTTAAACCTCCACCTTAGCCCAAAGTCAAACCTTTCTCCTGAACCACTTTACTAAGAACATCCTTTATTATACTCTATACTTTGATGATGTTTCATGCTAAGAAGATCTAACCATCTCCTTCTAATTGTTGAACTTGGTATAAAACCTCCATGATACTCCATCCTCCCTGAAAGGCTATTCTTTTCCTACTTAAGAAACATCACCCTACCTGAAAGATCCTCAAAGCTCTACTTCATCTTATCTTTCTTTTCTAAATATTAATCTCCTTTATACACTTTAGGGTTACTATATACTCTTTAACTTTAAACTCAAATCTACCACAACTTTTCACCTTTAGGCCTCAAACATGGTGGGATGTAGAACCAACGCAAATACTCTAACCTTGCTACGTAGGCGTACACAATATCCTCCTTTATACTAACCTTTGAACTCCAATGTCTTTTTTCACCCTTCAAAACCCAAAACTCAACTTTCCTCATCTACTAATATACAACATACTACAACTTTATATTTTCGAGACAAAACTAGTCTCAAAGGCTTTATCCAACTTTTGTAAAGGTGAATAGACCAAGTTGACATTGAATCTGCATTCTTATATCATTATAGAACACTTAACACAAACCACAAAGGTGAAAACATGACAATAATTGGTACAAAAGACAAAACTCAAATTGTAGCTCTATCTTTTCTTAAGACAAACCCAACTTTTCTATACATACATTTTTTATATCTACTGATTGCATGATATAGTTTCTATTACTACTTGTTTTCTATCATTATTTTCTCATTTAGAATTTAGAAGGAAAAACTATCTTTGGTATATAGTCATAAATGTGTACCCTCATCACTTTATCGAGACATTTTTTGTTCTCAACGTTTCTAGTTTCATAAACATTCTCTAAATCTAAACTCGAACTCTTATATTTGCAATACACAACAAATCGAAATTCCACAAGAAATTGGTTAAGTTAGTTTTTCTCACCTTAAAAACAGTCTCAGATCGATAACACTCACAAGCCTTTTAACTCATGAAAGTTTGAACTCAACCTAAAGACAACATTAAAGCAAGTAAATCGAACTAAAAGGACCATCGATTAGCAAAGAGAGAAAACAAAAACTTTAGGAGCACATCCCAATAAGGATCAATTATAAAGTTAAAAATAGTTTTTTTTTCGATTAAATTTGAAGAGTTTTTCAAGATGAACACAACCACGATATCACAAAGAATATGAAATTTGAACAAGGATAATAAAGAAGAACTTAAAATTGTAGACCAGGTGTTTTAAGGAATAAAAAGTATGTTTTTAAAACTTTAAAAGTGAATGGATCACCTAAACACCTCCTGATCGTTAATGATCCAAGCGTGAGAAAAGTTAGAGAGATAGTAGAGAACTATAGAAAAGTGATTTTTAGAGAGATGTTACGTTTTAAAATAATGAAACTCTTTATAACAAAACTATTTATAATAAAACTGTTTAATATCAAAATAATCGAGTCTCACTATTTTTAAATTAACATTAAAAGTACCATTTTTTTAGGATTTTACATTATCCTTGCTTCTTTGACGTGTAAATGAAATTATGGCTAGATATACTATTTTATTATAAATTTATTCAATCTAGTAAACAACAGTTAAATGTCAAATAAAAACTATATTTCATGTGACAAAAAGCTATAAATTTTATACTCTATTCGGTTAAAAGAGAGAAATATGAGATGGAAATAAGTTGAAAAAATAAAAAAAAAAACAAAAAGTTAATAGTGCAAATATTTTATCAATGAAAAATAGTGAAGGAACGATATACATTTTTTTTATTTCTCTTTATTTCACCTTTAAAATCAACATGATTCCATAAGTCTTAAAAAAATATGCACAGAAAGATATTCAAGATATTCAACAATGGTCTCCGTAATCTATGGTATTCAACCGTAACTAAAAAAACGCGTAATGCATGATACATTCACGTGTTAACCAATATATTTGACTTTGTGTTTTTGTATAAAATAGAGACCATTTGTCAGCTGCGAAGAACTAGTCCAAAATGCTATAACAAATTTTGAAATAAAGAAAATAAAAAACTTCATTTAATTTTAAGAAATTTATTTGTGAAATCTTATAAAACATCCAATTTCCTTGGCCGAATATTGCGCAACACAACACGGCTTACCTTACCCATTTTGATGCATGGTTAAATTTTTACATTATTGCGACTAATTATTTTTATACTCTCTAAAATTATAATTGTTTTTATATGATTGAATATTAAATTAGCTTATTTATTGCAATAGTGAAGGGAGGGTTATTGACAGCCATACTAATGATAATAATGAAAGTAATGGTTAACTACTACACTTCCTATAAACAAAGAGGGACTGCTAAAAAATAAGGAGGATATGTGAAATAAAAAATAATATTTTTTTATAGTTTAAATTTGAGAATAATGTTTTATTTTAGAAAATTGAAATAAAAGTTCACAAACAACTAACATTTCATTTACTTTTTAATTAAATATTTTCATTTTAAAAACATAAAAACAGATCAATAGTATCTAATATATTAAACACTTCATATAACGAGATTTTATGCATATCTAATATAAAAAATAAAGGTAAATGACTTATTTATTTACTTACTTCATATTCTCAACAATAAACACGGTTACACGAATACGTGAGACTTGAGAATTTGAGTAGACTCGATTCATTAAGTTGAATTTTATTATTATTATTATTATTATTATTATTATTCCTATTTTTTTTTCTCAAAGGTATAAAATGTCAACTTCAAACAAAAAGTCTTACATAAATTTAAATTAAAAGAATGCTAAAAAGTTTAGGTGAGTAAATTTAAAATGATGGAATAGCAGATGTTAAAAGAGATAAAATTAGTAATTCTATTTTATTTGTCAGTTGTAGCGGTTCTGGTTTTATTATGTAGTACTCATTTGAGGCTGTTTTTATTTTGTTAAGCTCGGTTAGTACCAGTTCGTCTGTGTTCAGTTTTTATTTCGATAGTTGGTCCAGTATTGTTATGTTAAGTAGATTTAGTTCTGTTTTCAGTTTTATTTTGTTGCAGATGTTATCTTTTGTAAATGGATGGCCCAAGGCCCGCCTACATGGCTATTTAAAAATAAATAATGATACTTTTTTCATAACCTTGATTGTTTATCAGATATTCTGGGCATCCAATGTCAAGTCAGAAGGTACAAAGTAGTGTTTATCAACCATCCGCCCTCTAGTTGCTAAAAACTATCTTTCGGACAATATTTTTAAGGATAATGATATTTAAACAACATTTCTTTTACAACATTTGAACATCATCTACGTGTCATTCTGTGATTGGTCCAAAATTACTCCATAATCAATAATAATAATCATAAACACCACCATGGACCAATCACAAAATGACACGTAGATAATGTTCAAATATTGTCAAAAAAATGTTGTCTAAAGTATCATTATCCTACGTCAAAATATGCTATGCTCCCAGCCCCAGGCCAGCCCCAACGACCCAACAAACCTACTAAAACCACGTCACAGCAGCCCCCCACAAACCACAGTCTCCATGAAGAAGACCAGTTTCAAATAAAACTGGCAAGGATAAATTTGGAATTCCAAAAACTGAGGGTATGCAGGAAGAAATTGATGGAGTGCAGGAAACAATTGCCCAAATCTAAATGGAAGTTCAATTTGCCAGGCCCAAGATAAATTCACTGTCGGCCCAATTGAAAAAGCCCAACAAACTCAAATGGACTGGATGGTTTGTTTATAGTGTCCAATACAATAATAACTCTAGGTTGTTGTCACATGACTTGTGAACACTGACAAAGTGCGATATTTTTTTCAAAAAAAAAAAAGTGCAATCATATTTGAAATTGATTAGTGATAGATCCAATTAGGAACATTAGATTATAGAATAACAAAAATGAAATCATTTTCCTTCATTATCATAGATCAAAGACATTAAGACTTGCTTAAGAGAGCAAAATCTTCAACAGATATTGGCATTGACAAAGACCTAAGGTTGAATTCTATTATGACATTGTAAAAGAAAGTGAAATTTCGAGCGTGTACAATAAGTTGCATGATATAGTGAGATTTCGCAGCATTGATGGCCTTGTATATGAAATCCATTATCTTAAATCCAAGAATTTCGGCAACATAATCATTAGCGCACACCCGATGGTTCCAACGACCAAACTGACAATTATGGTAAAGGCTATTCACGTGTCATTATCAGAGTGACAATATTATTTGATTTTACGCGTGCGTTTTGATCATGTATGGTCTTTGTTTGTGTGCAAGATAAAGAGGTTTCCACTGTTTGGTGCACAACATTCTATGCATTTACAACCACTGATTTACACTCTGGGAAACCCCAAAGCTTCTGTCAGGGAGGAACATTTGGACAGTGAAGAGATGGACCTCATTCCCAAACCAATTTCCACTAAACTAAATTCTATGTACATGGTATTCTATAAACTATAAAGAAATCTTCTACATAACAAGTCTACTTTCTTCATATGAAATGCATTTAACTCCTTCATGTAACATGCACACATTGCATAAACTTGTCATACTGAATTCTTATTATACTTGGTTGATGTTATGCGTGGTGGTGTAAGTGGAATAAGGTACTGAGCTATGTTGATGGGGAGGCCATGATATCCGTTCAGGGCAACAGGGTGCAGGTGCAGGATGAGCGATGAAAGAAGGAGTCTCATCTCCAGGCATTAAAACCGAAACCCAGCTTGCATACAAACTCATCTGTACAAATTAGAGAACCTGGTGAATTTCACACAATTGATGAAATATCAAGTAGAGAGTGAAGTTAGAACATAACATCATTGGTTTAGAAGTTTAAAATAGAAATTTTTTTATCTTCTACAATAGGTGAATTGAGTTGTGATGTCCAGCATAGTTGGAATAAAGGAGTTATTTTACACCACGAGTGGACCATAAATCAAACTAGAAAGGGCTTGACAAATCATTGTCCACTGCAAACTTGGGAGAAAAGCAAGATATACTTTTTTTATTTTTTTATTAAACTCATTGCTTTCAACATCACATCTCAAATTGAAGGCAATAACATTAAATGTCTTGTTGAAAACCACAAGACTTCTTTTTAAGGTCAAGCAATTTAATGCCTGCAATCATCAATGTGGTAAAGCAACAGCTGCATCACTATTTCCTGTTTATTTTCAAAACAATAAGCAAACACTAAAACTTTTTAAGACAAACCGGCTGCTAAAAAGAAAAACAGTGAAATGTCTGCAAGGAGAAATTAATTAATTGCCTATTACAGATTATCAGCAAGACTTATTCAGACAGTGTTATAATGGATAGGAAAAGGAGAAGAACACCAAGGATAAGAACATTTCAAACAGTGTAAGACAACCAACCACACAGGTAGAATAACAAATCAAATTGCTTCATTTGCAGCAATTATCTTACTTTTTAAAATTGTAAAGCTAAAACACTAATGGGCCACCTAAACTGTCATTAAAAGAAGCAATGATTAAACAGAATTGTGGTGCTAAATTATTTGCATCTCATGCTAAACTTACAAACCAAGGCCAAACTAGTGATATGCATCCCATCAATCATCAAAGAAATTAAAGTTTCGAAAATATAAGATTTTCAATGTACTCAGAATCTTGACCTCACTAACGTAAAAAATGAAATAAAATAAGCAACAGAGACAACACATTCATCGAACCCAACATTGCTATTTCTCTTTTCTCCCAATCTGGACACATTTGTTGTATAAGGCACCAACATCATCCAACATCGTATCATACATTTGACTTATAACACAATATAAAATAAAGGAGATTAAATGTGTCCACCTAGATAGATATTAACACAGATTATGGATCCAAAAAATATAGTAATAAAACCAAGATGGTTGCCATTGGATTATATTTTTGCACATCCATAACTAAAATCTTTACACCATGAACACTTAAGAATTGAACACTCCACGTCCCAGGAAGATTTTGGATCACTTGGATTTACAATTAGCTATTCAAGAATCCAAATCAGTATTTCAATATGTTTTCCACAGGGTATAGTCTGTTGCTGTGATGCTGAGGTGACTTTTATATCACATAATTTCATTAATAAGAAAAATCATCCTCACGTGGCCTAAGGCTGACCGAGTGGCATCATTACCATAAACAATAAAAAGAATCCCTGGCATCTGCCTGATTGCAAAAGCATGTTCTCTAGAATCCCATATTCTATGTTCCATTAACACCACAACGAAATTCCAAATGTAATCCAAATGCCAAACAAATTATGCATTCAATTTTATATTATTTGTGGGCCTTTTGCATTCAAAACTTCATTGGCTAATGCTGGAGGAATCACATTAATGATTTTGTTAAAGTTGAGAGAAACAACTCTACAGGCAATGTCCTAATCAAACTGGTGCCCTCCAACAGAACAGCGAGGTTGGATAAGTAGGTGGGCCTGGAGTGTTCCTCCAAAGTAACGGCATAGAGTAGGCAACACAATTGTTTCTTGGTTCTAGCTCATCATATGAAAGCTAAGCCTAAAATGTTAAAGGAAAAAGGTTATTGACCAATGGCTACGATAGGATGTGTGATTACCTTCTGAATTAGTAGCTACTAGGATAGACAATTAATGACAAAAATAAGAAGACCATAATAAGTTTAACTTTGGTCGACAATCTGTCGCAGACCACAAACATGTACGGTACAATTGAAGATTGGAGGTGATGGTGCAGTTGAGTGTCAAAAACAACAATGTGGGTCTCAACTTCGACTCAGAGATGGATTAATAAGTCCACAATACTAGTGGCTAGGGACCAATGCTAACAGAAAACTTTTACGGAGGACCAGACCCTCATAAAAAGCAGAGGACAACAAAGTCTACTCATAATTAAGGTATTTGACTGAACGAGTAAATGCAGGGAGAATGAAATGAAAAACTTTGGTTAGGAGTTATGCTAGAGTTCTTTAGTTCAAATGACCAAAAAAAGAAAGGGAGACAATAATGTTTTCAGATAAAAAATTCAGATTTTGCAAGATTTCCCCTTTTTTCAAAAGATAAATTTAAGGGTAAATGGGGAAGAGGGTATAAGGCTAAAACACGATAAACTACTAGAGAAAGCTCTCCTCCAAAGTGAAGAAAAGCATAAGCATGGTTGGGTCTGTTTAAGGATGAAAGAAGAACACCCTCTAGTCTGAGGCCAACAAGGAAATCTGTACGCAAGACCATAGAGTTGGATGAGAATATTAGGGCCAGTGGAACAAGAAAATGCAGAGAAGGTCTAAATAAGAGATCAAGAATGTGTAATACTGAAGGATAACTGTGTCAGAAATGACGAGGAACATAAAAAAACATCTTTAATTAGTCAAATGGACAGGCAGAGGAATTCAGTAGAAAAAAGATAATCCTCATTAAGAAACCATGATTCTAATATAGTGTGGGAAACAAAAGGAAATTTATGGGAGGGATAATATTCAACCAGAAAAAGAAGCGAGTAAAAAGCAACCTAAAAACAACCAAAGAAAATTAGGTAAAAAGAGCTTTATGTCAGATAAGTAATCATCACTCTTCCAAAATCCAAAATAACTACCGAAATTAAAAGCTTCCTAAAGTGGAAGAACAAAGAGAAAATCCTTCATTTTTTCCCTCTTTCTGTTTAGTTGAGGGAAAACTTGAAAGAAAAGAAAAAAGAGAACCAAAAAACAGTAACATTCAACAAGGAAGGCACTGTGTGTCCACCATTAACAATAGGAAAACGCAAGAGCCGAGGCCAGAAAGCAAAAAAGTTAAAGGCCTTCACGTTGTCATTAAACTGTAATGAGCAGTGAACACCCACGCAGCACAACCCATGAAAAAAAATGAGTTTTTTAGCACTCACTTTCGGTGAAGGGTGGACAATCTTCCCATTGAAGGCCATCTGAGAGCTCCGGCGACGGTTCCAGTCGCCTGACGGCAACAGGGGCGGCGAGGTGGGTTTGAGAAACCTTTCAAAGATGGCCATGACTAAGAACATAGAAATGAGGATGGCAGTGGCAACAAAGCCAAAAGAAACAGCATTTACTGAACTGTCGAAGCTGCCGCTCCAATGCTGATCATATTCATCTCTCTGCATGTTCAGTGGTGCCCCTATTGGTGGCCATCCACTGCTACTGCTATTGTGCTCTCTCACCATTCTTCCTTTGCTTTTCTTAACTCTGTTTTACCATTCTGGACAAGTTGGCTTCTGTTCACGTTTGAAATTCAGGCATTAGTCACTGTAAAGTTGAAGAAGAACACGAGAAAGTAAAGAGAGATGAAGAAGTGGTGCAGTGCAGGCAGGGAAGAATATGGTGACTACTACAGGTTAAGGTTTGGCTTTATAGTAGCTCCCAACTCAACACTGTTCTTAATTTGAGCATTCAAGAGAGAGAAAGGAGCAAACATGTGGGTTGGCTGCCCCTTGCAAAAAAGGAGAAACTTTGGAATTTGGATTTAGGACCCTGTCTTTTGTTTTTCTGTCTGGATAAAATCCTAATAAATATATTTTTACCCTTTCAGATTAGTTTTAGCTTTTTCACTTCTTTTTTTCACTTTTCATACACTGTTGTGAGCCACTAAGTTCAATTCTTACAGAATTTTTTAAATTAATTAATTAATTTTTTAACTTAAACAATTTTGATTTATCCCTAAAATACTATTTCATTCTAAAGCGTATGCATGTCTGGTATATCTATTTGAGTAGGATCATATAAAAAATTACAGTAGCATCTATCGTCTTTCAGTGTAGTGATTTTTTTCGGATGTTAATTTCTTATTTAATTTTAATATTAAAAATAGTTAAAACAATATTACCTTATATAATATACATTATTTATTATAAATTTAATATATTTTATATATTGAATAATATTTATGAATTACACTTTTAAATATAATTTACTTCTTAGAACTGCATACAAATTATAATCACATAAAATAAATACTTATCGTGAGTAGTTCGTTTTAAGCGGAGATTTAAAATAATATACAAGTTTGCATCAATCAAAATAAATACTAATATGCTTACATAGAGTATATTTATACAATTTTTTTTTTCAAAAGTAAGAAAAGTAGAAGATAAAGAAATTTGTAATGAACTCAAATTAATTTATATTTAAGTTAATTGACAGAATTTGTGTTATATAATTCATAAACAATTTTTTATTTATTTTGTATTTATATTAAAAAAGGTTTCTAAACTTTTTGTAATATAGCCAAAGAAGTTAATAGTCACGTAATAATAAGTTGACGAGATAATAATTTATTATGTTTAGTTAGAAAAGAGACAGGATGACCTCAGCAGCTAATTTTAGAAGATTATTTTTTTTGTGTGTTGGAACTTAATGGAACAATCGGTAACAAAAAAAACATAAATTCATCTCCTTCATTTCACAAGTTTCCTTTATTTAAGACAAGTTCACTTTAAAATTTATGATAAATAATTAATATATGTGAATATTTTTTATTTATCGGTAGTAAACAGTGAGTATTATAAATAGATTGATCTAATCCTAGTGTTTTGATTACTCATAAAAAATAAAAATAAAAATTTAATTTATATTTTATTAAGTTAAATTTATTAAAAATAAAAAATAATTTATATTTTATTAGGCTAATTTAATTAAAATTAAAATTAACTTATATTTAATTTAATTATGTTATATATATATATATATACATTTAATTTTATTTAAATCTTATTTTAAAAATTTACAAAACACATTTTTTAAATATCTGTGGCAGATATTGTTAAATAAATATCCGACAAAATGAATTTATTTTATTATAAAACAAATAATAATAAACACTATCTCGATCTCTGATTCGTTGTTTTTGTAAGAGTATGATAGGAGAACTACTCATAGTGTAAATCGATCATTTAAAATAATTAAATACAAAGAGTACGTTGTTAACTTATGTAGCATCTTTAAATTCAATTACTATATTTAAATATTATTTATTTTAAAGTATGAAGTTTCATCATGCTTTTTTAGAATATGTTTTTGAAAAATTGGAAGAGAAAAAATATTTATCTCAACATGTAAAGCTATTAAGTAAGTGTACAGGAATACGTATCCGTATAATACGAATAAGAGAGTAAATAGTATTTTTGTTTTGGAAAAGACTTTTTAAATATAAATAATATCCTTAAGTGAAAAATACTTTGTTTAATTGAGCATTTGAGCCAAAGTAAAAGATAATAGGATCCATGATAATTGAAAAGATGAGTGTAGGTGTAGGGTGCACACTTAAGCCTTCAGGTAGAGCTACAACATGCAAATGTACACACATAGGAATAGGGTTTAGTTTAACAAATGAACAAAACAAAATCAAAAGCACATGCAACACAATATTAATATATGCATTCTGTCTCCCTCAACATATGCTACCTGGCACAACACAATACCACTCACAATTTTTTTAGATTTTTTCAAAAATCGACCTTACTCTACAAATAAAAATAAATAATATTTATTATAGGATAAATTCATAGCCTTTATTTTTCGTGTGATACTCGAGAATCTGAACTATCATGTATGTCGACCTTTCAGGCCCAAACCCAACATGTGGCCCTCTGATTGTCGCCAAGATCAACGGCTCAGATGGCTTCACAACCAAATCCTGTTCGTGAAAGCAGAGAGTGCTGTACCAAAAAAAGAAAAGGCGTGTACAGTGATGTGAACCCTCACGCGTGCACGGTGCAGCTGACACGTGCGAATGTGTTTGCGTAACGCACAGTGTGGTCAGAGAGAATCAGAAGGGTCAGGGTCAGGGTCAAGGAAGAGAGCGTGGGTGGCTCATGCAATGGTCACGTGAATGATGCACCCTTTCTCTTCTTTTCATGCTGGTCAAAGCTTTTGAGTGCTCTCGTTGACCACTTGCGAAAGGAGAGCAAAATCCTTTCATTTTTAATTGAGCTTGGGCTTTCTATAGTTCATTTTTAAGCTTTGGGCCTGGCCTGGTCTCTAAATGGACTTCAGGAGTAGTTTAGTTATCCAGAAACATGATTGACATTTATGAAGTTAATTAATTGAAAAATATCTTCAACCCTAATTTTATTAATGAAAATAATTAAATTTGTAGGAAGCGTGTATAATTTGAACATGCCTAGGGAATGATAATGAGTTTTTATGAACACCTTTTTATTGCTAATTTGAGCGAAACAGAACAATCATTGTTCCCAAAACTTTCCGCAAAGCAGATACATTATAGTGCATGAATTCAGGTTTCTTGGATTTTAAAATATTAAATTTATTTCATACAAGTTATCAATAATCATGTACTGTTAGTAAAGACCATTGCTTCAAAATTCACCTGGCGCAGTTCAAAAGGGAACTTCAGCATATCCAACTCGTGGAGTGGAGTGAAATTATTTATTATAAATGATAACTAGCATTCCCCTTTTACTTTTATCATGTCACTACCTCCTTCCAATAAAATTAATACATGCAGATTTTATTTTATTTTTCTATGAAACTAAAATATCAGTATACTTAATCTAAAACACTGTTCTTTGATGCATTGATCTTCATAGATGTGAAATCTCACTTTCAAATGCACAGTGAATGAGCCAAAATGTAATGCAATGATTAGAACATATATTCTACATATACATATATAGTTATAAATGAAACATAAATAATTCTATATATATATATATTTTTCTTTTGAAGTTTGAATCAAGAGAGTTGCACAACACAGCAATGGCCACAGAGCTCTTTCTGGCCATCCAATTCCATGGGTTCAAAGCTCCTCCAAGCATGGGTGTGAGCTGAAGTGTCAAAGATGTGCACAAGAGACATGGTTCTTGGTACTTCCCCAGCTGTTCTGTAACCTGTCAAAAAGAACAAACAACTTCCGATGGGTGCCATAGTTAGGTACAATCTTTGATCATTAGAAGGGAAATTGTCATAGTTGTCCTGTAATGTGCAGAGGTTTCTCTTGTGTGATCCATCAACCTCATTCCATAGTTTCCCATCATAGGCCTCAATGTGTCCCTTCCATGAATTCAAACAATCCCCTGAACTGAAAAGGGTACCATTCACTGCCACAATCTGATTAGGTGGCACATCCAATTGCCACATCCCCGCTATCAGCTCCCACCTCCCTGCTTCCGTGTCATACACCTCAGCAGAACTTCTTTCCACTATGCTAGGCATTGTCTTGTCCGAGTCCTCTCTCTCGGCAAAACCCCCCACTATGTAAACCTTCCCTTGCCACGTCACGCCAATGCACTTGTTCCTTAAAATATGCAAATTTGGCAGAGGGCTCCACGTGTCACCATCCGGTTCGTACACCTCAGCCGATGAGATCCCCCGTGCACATCCCACTGTGGACTTCCCCCCTGCCACGTAGATTTTGTTGTCACAAACTGTGCAAGCAAAATCATATCTTGCCACTCCCAGTGGTGCACAAATGAACCATTGGTTGGTTCTAATGTTGTAACGGAGAACATTTGGTACTACTTTGATGCCCTCGTCAACGTAGTCAGCACAGTTATCAGATACATGAACCATTTCTTTGTGACAGATTTGGCCACCAATTATGTAGATAGAGTCCCCTAAGGAGACTATGGCGAACCCCTTTAATATTTGGTCGTCAACTAGGCCAGGAATAGGGCCAACACATGTCCATGTGTTCATCGAGGGGTAATAGAGCTCGATTGAATTAGGGAGACTCACTCCTGGGGTTGGTTCTCTAGGGCAAAACACAGCAACCACAACATGATTGGAGAGAAGATTTTCTGGGGATGGTAGGGCTGTTGGTCTTGGTGGGGAAGGGAGTGAACCCATTGGAGTTTTTGGGGAGATTGTGTTGTTACTGGTGATATTTTCCAAAGTTTTTGTGTGTAGATGGCAAGTGGGAAATGTAATAATATAAAGGTGAGGCAGAGATATAGTGGAAGGTGGCGGAGAAAACGAAAGAGTTGGCTTGTGATCATCGACTGGGAAGAACACGTGGTGCTGAAATCAATGAATTTTCTTGTGATAACAGATGAAACATTTGGTGGTTATTGTACATGGTCATGTCTTTCTGTTTAGCGAATGGGACAAAGATTACTATTTTCCGGACTTTCCAAGGTTTCTTGGTTTTAAAAATGGTTTGAACCAAAAATATTGTTAAATTAATCTCTTTCTGGCGTGGATTTTTAGGTTAGAACTTCTTTGGATGGGATGTGCTCTCTGTTTTGGAAGCAGCAGCACGGCAATAAGAGTTTAGGAATGAGAGAAAGAGACACGGAGAAATGTACCTAAACAGTGCTGTGTGATTTCAATTACAAGCAACTGTGTTTATTTTATCTAACTCCCACATCAGTTTGGTTTTCCCAACAGTGCTGCTGCTGGGGTCTCTCTCTTACGATAAATGTAAATTGAAATGACGATAGCCATGAGTAGATGAAATGTTTAGGCATAAGATAATTTTATGGTTTAGTTGTACTATAATTTATGAATGACTTATAGCGTAAGAGTAGAGTCGCTTTTTAAGTCTAAAGTTGCCATTTATTGAGGGAAAAAAAGTAATGTTGTACTGAAATAATTGCGTCTTGGTCCAACCAAAAGGGAGAAAGAGGTGGGTAGAGAAATAAAAAAGAAATAACAGTACATAGTAGTGAGCAACGTGACAAACACAAAGAGACAAGAGAGAGAGATAAATCCAAGGGGAACACGTTGGGAAAGCATCTAAAAAGATTGTAGCTTGAAAGCAAATCCAAATGAGATACTAGTGTATCACTGCATGATACATGAAATGTGGGATCAGTGACACTTTTTTCTCACTAAGCAAACACTAGTTCGGCTATAGGCATAGGTGTGCTAATAAAAAAAATCTTACTTTGGTTTTTTCTATGATATACTTGTGCTTTGGTTTAATACTGCTGCGTGCTTTTGCAATCTCGCTGCTTTATCTGCTTTTCACCTTTGAAGATTTGGTGTGACATTATTTAGATTTTTTTAATGTCAACACAGCCAACAAAAAGTCATGGCATGTGATTAGTAAACTAATAAACAAAACAAAACAGAGCATGCATGCAACTTCGAGTGTGAAAAACAGATTGCCCCTTGACATTTATATCCGAGCAATGTGCACGACAAAGTTCATTTCTTTTTTACTTTTTTGCTACTCAAAGCATAACATGTTGTGTGATTCTCATTTATCGGTTCTGTTAATTTGGGCATTCATGGTGGCTGGCTTAATCATGGGTTCCCCTTCTGCTCCACTTCGAAGCCCATGGCCCATTATTGATCTGTATCAATCGGTGATTGTAAGTAACTATATGCAGCTGCAGTCTGAAATAAGTATTTGACCAAAAGAGGTAACAAGGAAAGCAACAATACCTGCATTGTATGGTTGATATCATACGGTGGAAACCCCTCGTTTGCTCAATTTTTGGGAACTTGCTCCCAGTACGCACGATGACGACTGATTGCTTGTTCTGAACAGAACACAGTCAAGAATCGAGAATCGTTCAAAGCGACAAGGGTGACAAAGACATAGTGACAGAAAAAAAAAAATAACACTTTGTTTCACATTTAAAGATTGCAAAACCAATAGTCATGAACAGAACTATAACATTTTGAAAGGGCACGCATAAGAAAATAAAGCGGTTGTTTTGTGGGTTTGATTTTGAGTGGGCACATGATCACCAAGAGGCAAATGGGAAATCACACCTAACGTAGAAGTCCAGCTAAGATTGATAGGGATGGGAAGGTTAATGAATAGGAAGGGTTGTGACAGTTGCGAGTGTTTCCCTATTTTATGAACGTAAGTAATTGGTCCTGCCTGTGGATTCAATGTGAACATTTACACATCTCTTTGCAGCCTGTGATGATAGACAAAAGAGTACAAAAATGTGGGGACACACATGTGCAGGAGCATGGCATGGCAAATGGTTAAGTAATTCAATTGAATAGATAACATAACGTGTGTATTTTACAGCATCACCTAAGTAGAATGAAACTGAAAAGTTGAGGGTATGATTTGTGATTAAATTAAGATGTGTAATAAAGAAGATGAGCATTAGATAAGGAGTTTGCATAGGGTTCCAATAGAAGAGATGGTGGTGAGTTAGGTAGAATGACAAGTCATCAAAAGGGGGGGGGGGCAGTAGGCAGTGAGAAGAAGCAGGGACAGGAGGATAAGAGCTGCAGAATGAGACAAGAGAGAATTTAATCAGGATATGTGGTGTGGTTCATATAAAGCAAAAGTCAAAAAAGACTTTAGAGAAGAAGACAAAAAGTGAGAGAATCAGATTGGTGGCAGAAGGTAAACAGAGAAAGCCACATGGTTTCTGGTTTGGCTTGTGCGGGAGACAAAGCGGTTAGGAGCAAAAAGGCAACTTTGATTTGATTGATCACCATGGACCTTCTTTGCACACTTGATAATTTTACTCTTTCTTGCCATGTCCCGTTCTTTTCTATTTCTTGGTCCGTTATTTCTCTACTTCGCAACTAGAGAAGAAGAAACCCCTCAGTCCAGTGGAACCTGCTTTGACTGCTGTTCCTACGGAAAATTGACAAATGATCCAGGGATGTGCAAATATAAAATCAATGTTACAAATGCAAATAAAAGTAAAGATCATAAAACTATAACTTACCCACCATTACATCACAACCAAGATGTGCCACTAAGCTAACTTCCATTATTTGGCTGGACCTCACTGCTAGGGACAGTAATGCAATTTATTGTACCTTTTGGAGCAGAAATTTTAATTTTCTTACATTTTAATTCTTTGTGATTTTTGTTTTTACTTTTTAGTGGTATAATTTTATAACTCTCACAATCTTATAACAATTTCAAATACGAATATGTCTGTAAGAGTTGCTTAATAAATGTTCAATCTCAAGTGATCCAGAATTTGAAAGTTGATGATGGAAAACACAATGAGAATGAGAATGTGAGAATGGATGGTGGTTTGGTTAAGAAAGAATGGGAGGAGAGAGAGAGAGAGAGAGAGAGAGAGAGAGAGAGAGAGAGAGAGAGAGAGAGAGAGAGAGAGAGCATTGAATAAATTATAGAAGTAAAATTCGTTAAAGTATGGCAGTGGCAACAACATTCTGAATTGTGATAGAGAAATGAGCTTGTTAGACTTTGAGGCTCTCTGCCCACTGCAAGTTGCAACCCCACCATTGTGCAAGATGGAATTTTCGCATCCCAACGCCACACCCTAACCTAAACAACTATACATAACTGCACACCTTCTTTGGAACACCAAAAACATTTACCCTCTTTCCATTTCCGTGTTTCCTCTTCTCCAACCCCATCACTCTACCGCCCTCTTACACTTTTTCACCAATTCCCCCTCAGCCCCTACAGTACACGATAAACACATACATACATACACACCACAAATACATTGCTGTTCTTCTCAGAAGCTTTTGAAAAGACCATGATAGCCCCCCTCTCTCTCCACTCTCTCCCATTTTTATTCTAGACATCCACCCTTCTTCTTGTCTCGGAGCAACGGAACTGAATTGTCTAAAGCTTGTATCTTGAGGAGATGGGTTTGTTGGAGCGCTTTGAATGGGTGAATGCTTATAGCAAGAAGCGTTGCAGGAGCTTGTTTTGGAGGCTGCGGGCTGCGCTCAAGAAGGCTCTCAAGAATGGGGGCAAGCAGCGCCTCAAGTTCCAATATGATCCTTCCAGTTATGCGCTCAACTTTGATGATGGCTTTTGCGCTGCCAAGAAATTCATTGGAGATGCACGACTCATGGAGCTCACCGACATCAACAACAACACCACCACCCTGGTTTATGTGCTCTGGGTCAAAACTAACTGAACCCGGCCCATCTTTTTCATTTTTCTCCTCTTCATTTTCTTTCTGTCTCATATTTATGGTTCTCTTCTTTTAATGTTCATGGTTTCTTTCGTAGATAAGAGGACAGTATTGCAGGATTAAATTTTGAAGGAACTTCTTCTCTTCCCTTTGTTTGGTGTACTTTATATTATTGACCTCTGTCGTTAGCTAAAATACTCGTTCGTCTAAACTATTCACCAATGTTTTGATCTTCTAGAACACGATCCGTTGGCCCCAAATAAAGAAAAAAAAACACAACACGATAGTAAACAGTATCTGTCGGCTGAATCATTTTTAATTCAATCATTAAATTTAAAACTAAATATTTAATTTCACCTACTTAAGTATCACTTTTTAGTTCTTCCAGTTTCTCAATTCAAGTTTGTGGCGGTGCTGAGATCGAAGAAAAGGTGGTGCAGCCGCAGTGGGAGCTGCGGAAAAGGAATTTATGGTGGTTTAACAAGGAGCACAACGGTAGCGGCAATTATGATGATCTAGGTGATCGTAGTGACAATGAAGTCGGCGTTTTTTACGATGTAGGGGTTATAGCAGAGGCAAATAGTGACCATTAATTAGTGTCACAATTACTGCATTGCATGTAGGTAATCTTTTGCATTACAATTACTGCATTAAAAAGTAGTTTGAAATTGAATTAAAAATCATATAAATCAATTTTAATCAAACATTTTACTTTTAAAATCTATATCTACATTAAAAAAATTACCACCGCACCAGCAAGTCCTGAATCTGAATAAATAGCATACTATTCTGAAGCCACTTTAAGTTGCTATGGGGAGAAAACAGTCACGCGTTTTCACCTTTTGCCAGAGAATTGTTTTCCTCATTAATGAAACAGAGCAGCAATGTGAATATTGCTGTAACGGTTTGCGTTAACCGAGAATAATATGATAGGCTCAGAGTAGGGCTAACTTGTATACCATCATCATCAAACTTATAATGCAACAACAAAACCTTAACAATCGGTCATTTAAGAAAAGAATTGTTGACTGTATTGACAATCTTTTTGTACAGGAGAGTATAAAATCACCGGAAGAACTATCTATGAGGAAATGGATATCGAATTCAACAAATATCTTTCGATTAAAGTACATACACAATTTTTAATGCCAATGGCCGCAATATCTTCATCTAGAACCTAAATCCCCAATTTGAAATTGAAATGTTACAAGTATTCAAACAGCAGAATCTTCTAATATGGCGGTGGATAAATCATTTATACGCGGATACGCAGCTTTCTCATCCAGCTGGTTTTGGGCCCATTGCAGCATCTTCAGCAAGCTCGGAAGTTTTGGGTCTGCCATAAAAAAGTCGATCAACGTAACCAAATTACAGGGCATAGCATTATAGCCGGGGGGGGGGGGGGGGGGGGGGGGAATTATTGTCATCGCGCACTAACGAAACGGTTTTTATAATTTTCAATTAATTTGATATTTTAAAATGTTAAAAAAATAAATGACAGCAATAATAATCACAATAAGAAAATATCCTCCTGCCTTCACATTCAGTGGATTCCAATCACAATTTAAATGCAGATGTTGAACTCCATAATAATTATCTGTAAATTATAGCTTTCCAGGAAGTGCATAGAGGGAAGAAATAGAGCATATTCAAACATAATTTTGACATCGCCAATGGCAGGTAAAGCAAAGAAACAAGCTAGCAAATTATTGGTACAGGTAGATGAACAGAGAAAGTCCTCTCAATAATCTTTTGGATTTAGATTTGTGAAAGCATATGAATATTTTGGATACTCACTTCCAAACACTAGAAGTTTGAATCCATCGTTCAAGCATAAAGAAAGTCTTCAGAAGTCAGTTTACGCACTCTCACGGAACAGTGGTTCCGATATGGCAAAAAAAAGCTTCTATTATGCTCCCAAATTTCACAATTGCTGATTCAACAAACCCTATATCTCAATCACCATAACGAAAAACTTGTACGACATGTACGAAATTAACACATCCACGAGAGAATTGTGTGCAAACTAGATTTAGAACCAGACATGCAAACCAAAGTTATAAAAACAAAAAGACAGACTTTTGCAGCAAACACAAACCTTTTTCATGACTTTGACTAGTAAGTATGGCTGCATTCACCTCACTTGCTGTCTTTAAACGCTGAGATATGTCAAGCAAGTCCCCAACAGGACAGTTAGAAACATCTTCAAAGGCCAGCAGTGCAACAGTCCTCTCCAACTCTTCCAAAAAGCTTTGCTGAAATCCAACAGGCAAGTGTTAGCACCAAGTCTCTGAATCCAGTTACATCAAATTTTCCACAATAACAATTTAGTTTCCCATTTTTTGTATTTTCCTCAACTATAAGCAACTAAAGCAAATTCCCAACACAAACAAATAACCATTAATGAAAAGGCCATAAATTCTTCATAATAAAGATTTTATTGGTCGCAAATTGTTACTATCAAAGACTATTTGCACAAGTTTTAAAAGTGGCTTGAGAATGAGTCGTACATTTTTTTCAGAGACCAAATTGCATAAGACGCAAAATTCAGGATACCAATTTACTTATTTTTCAAGATTTCATGTGAAACATAGAGATACAAAAACTTATTCCATGAGATTTACATTTTCCTCTCCCCTTGGTGCAAGCTCCTCTTGGGCAAACTCTAGTGCCTCTTCTACTTTTCCATTCCGAATTAGTTCTATCAATCGCTGCTGTTGAAGATGGAAAAATAATTGGGGATTTGTGTCCAGTATCTGCAGACAGGATTTACAAAATGGAAAAGGCATTAACAAAAGATAGCTCTTAGGTGTACAAAATTGTTTGTGTATTTTATTTGAGTCAGAATAATATTAATAACATTCTCCTAAGTAATTTTTTCATAAAAAAAAAAATCTTAAGGATTGCCAAACTGGTCTTCAAAACTAAAAAAACTGAAAAAAAAAAAAAAAAGTGGAAACAGTGCAAGGAATAAGCAAAAATAAAAAATATAGATGCGTGATGAAACTAAAATAAAAACTTAGGAGTAAAGGATATATAAATTGAACGTAATAACACCATTTTTATGCAAATCACAGCATCTTTGTTCAGATTATCAGATAGTGTTCTTAATCATAAGATGAAAAGCTTGTTCTTCTTATCATGTGTCAAATTGCAAGATTCAAAACACTGAAAATTAACTTAAATATGACATAAATTATGCATAATCCTTAGGAGTGGAAGAGGCCAAGTTAATCGTTAGGAACCTATGACCTATACATGCTATGTTATGCTTAGGTCAAGTCATAACGGTGCTCTTTTAAATGCCTCGTTTAAGTAAAAAAATAAAATGATTTCAGTCAGTCAAAAAGCCATTTAGGCCAAACAAGTCATTGTACTTAAGTTACTACAGAATAACAAGAATATTGTCGGTATGATACTAAATTTCAACTACCACGTTTTGATATTACATGTTTCTCTGTTTAAACTTACTAGCCTATGATTAAAAAAAAAAAAAAAAAACTTTCTAAGCCAGGTATACATTGGGACCCAAAAAACTATTTAGTGGAGTTTCTTTACATCTTTCAAAAACTTAACTACGGAGTTGGCATTAAAATGAGTTTTCAGTCTAGCTCAGACAATTAGAAAATGCCAAGGTAGACGGTAGACCCTTAAAAAGTTTCTATTGGCATATATCGAGTAAATGGCTAAACTCATATTTTATGTTTTGAAGATAGGTCAGGTTCATGGCCATTTTTGACAAAAACATCCTGACAGTAAGTGTCAGAAACAAATTCAACTCGTAAATCGATTGAATGTGTGAACTGTGAATCCCCTACATTAGACAAATGAAAACTGAATAAGGAAAGAGTCCAATAAGTGCAACAGAATACTTTAAACCTTTCATTTAAGGATTTAAGCTAACTTTACTTTTGGATTTCTTTGATGAGAACTCGTGGTAAAAAATATTGAAGATGGGGGAAAGTATCACTAAATCGTGTGATTGGTCCTCATGATACGGAATTGGTTGAATTGCACAATTCATTCATGTATCTCGTGATACAAAGGCATGTGCAACTTGTCATAATTGCTAGCTTGGTTCAAATTACAATTCTTAATTTTAAGCAAGTGAGGATAGTTGGGTATGAGATTGCATGAAGACCAACTAAAAGAGGCTGTATCATGTCCTGTTTAAATTTGCATAACTCCCATCAGGCCATTTTAATAAAAAATGCAGCATAAAAGAACTTTAAACAAAGACAAATAAATCTGTCATTGTCATTGCTACACGGAGAATACAGTGCAGCAAGAGTGTTTCTAGTTATTCAGAACATAAAAATTTGAATCATGCATGCATCATGTGTATCATATACGCTACAAATAAAGGGAGCCTATGATGCATAGGAATTGAAAGTTATTATAAAATAAATAAATGAAGGAAAACCTACCTCTGGATTTAAATCATTCACTTTCTCAATTGCATCCTCCACGTTACCACTTTGTACTGCCTTCTTAACAGCCATGCGATCCGTTATTGTTGCAAGATCTATATCTGCTGTAGATCAATAAGGACAGACATATCTTCATAAAGAACGCGATCTCTGCCACTCACAGACGCAAAAAGAAACAAATAAATAAATCAAAAGAGGATACGTTCAGTTCCAGACTCCATTCGAAATTTCTCAGCAGCTTCAACGTAGCCTTCTGTAACGAGGAAATTCATTACCAATTTATTCATGTCTTCCTTTCTAATCTTCACATCATTAAGCTTTTTCTCCCATTCTTCTCTTGTTATGACTTTCTTATTCGCAGCCTTCACAAAATAGTTTCCAGTGATAAAAATCAATTATCATCATGACATATATTTGAGTTAGTTCACTTCCATGCATCATGCACAATTGTCCATAAAAAGAAATAATTCCTGAAATAAGACTAAATTTGACTCCATCAATACATTTCCCTCTACTTGTTTGTTGTGTAACGCAAGAATATATGAGAAAACACCGACCTTGCTTGCTAAATTAATCTCCTCCCGCAGCATTTCAAGAAACTAATAATCCAATACACCCTTAGTAGTTCAGTATAACACGAAGCACTACTTCTGTTTATATGACGTACTTGCCAAAATGTAGGATATACTAATCCAAGAAAAGAGAATAAATATGAACAATAGTTCTGAGACTCTTTATAGTCACATGGAAATGGAAAGCAGAATAAAGCATCAATGGGTTCTAAAATTCTTAAATGAGCACAAATTTAGATCCTTTGCACCACTGACATTAAAATTAAACTAATTAAATATGTATCCACTATTCGCAAAGAGAAAAAGCGAGGGAGAGAGAAAGAAAGTCAAATACCATTGCCTCGATTTCTGCTAGTTGACGAATCACAAGCCAGAACAATGACATCAGTGCACCAAGTTAAACCCCATTTTTAACCCCAAACGACACGCGAGCTCCGTCACCTGAAAATCCGAATAAAGGCACCGAAACTGCAGGTCGTAGATCAGCACCAACAATTCAAATATTGAAAACAGTCACATTTCTAGTTTCCACACCCTACCAATCAATGACTTTAAAAACAAAACTAAGTCATCAAAACCCTATAGACGGAAGGGTAAAACAATATCCACAAGCGAGGGGGAAATTAAGAGCAGGAAGTGAATTCACCGCAAAATTAATTTTCCAATGAATTTTGCTCGGACTTTATTCTCCGAGAAAGTGGTGGAGGAAGGTGTATCTCCGTCTTCGGAAGGTGCCGCCGGCGATCCCTTTCTTTGAAGCTGAATCGTAATGCAGGGTTCTAGACTTGTCTTTCAACGTCATATACAGATATTTGCTTTTGGGTTCGGATCCGGTTCTTTTTAAAACCGGTCTCATAGGAAGGCCCAATTAATAACTTCGTATATACTATTTAGTTTTTCAATTCTTTTTAATTATTATTTTAACTTTTACATTTTTATAAGATGAAAGTTTAATTGTATCATTAAATTCATAACGGAACCATATCTACCTGAAAAATAAATTTATATTTATCAATAATAATTTGAGTTGTTATATGATTTTTTAGAATTACTCGCATATATTTCGCAAAGATATTGAAATCAATTATGTTCATGATGAATTATTGTTATTCTTATTTTTATTTTAATTTTTTTATCTCTATTTGTCTAAGTAAAATCGTATTTTTTTTTGCAATATTGAAAGTAAAAAACACAAAATCAAGATTAATATATCAATAATTGTCGGTGATTATATATCTATAACAATTAGTATATAACAATTAGCAAAGAAATGAATAATAGATGTGTTTACTTATTTAGAATTAAAAAAAAAAAAGTGAAATATTTATCATTGTCATGTTTGGTATACTTGCTGGGTGAATGCAATAGTGATTAGGCGAGGGTGTCCTAAAAACAATTCTTATTATTTTCCAAATTTCTACTAATCAAACAAAAAAGGAATTACATATATTTTAAAAACTATATCAAAATCCTAAATATTTTTAGAACAATACATAGAATGCATTATAATAAACATTAAAAATAAATAATTATCACACTTATCATCTATTCAATCTTAAAAAAAAAAAATTTGTTCAATGGTTAGAATTTTATATTAATTAGGTGATATAGTTATTATTGAGTGATAATATGATTATTATGTTGCCGGATGGCATTGTTTAGTTTTCACCAAATTTTATAGTTTTATAATTTGATAATTCAACATCAACCCATTCTTAATATTGTCGGTAATTTATTCATTAAAAAAATTTCCCAAACACCTTTCTATTAACAGATAACCTCAATAAAAAAAGATTTTATAAATGACACCTGCCTTCAATGACATTCTGTCAACCACAAAAAAATAATCTAGGTAAATAATGCAATCATCTTTAACATTCAAAACCTTCAAAATGTTAATAGCATTCCCCACCTTGCATTGCCAAAAAACTAAGGAAATGAAGTCGAGTTTCACATTTTGCAATTGTACATATACATATACATTCTGTTTTACTCTTTTAATTATTATTTTTTAAATTTATATGATAATTATAATAAAAAAGCAATTAATCTTTTTTCTCAACTTTATCATTTTAGTAACTATTTTTTTTAATTTAAATAATTATCAATTATAAAATAATTATTTACTGTATTATCATTTTTAGTAACTAAATTTTCAAATTTAAATAATTACTCACATCTATAATTATGTACAAAAACATACTCTTTATATACACCTTTCTTTTTCATGCTTTTTTTAATATAATTGTTTATTGATTTTTTAAATTTTAACCATTACGTTGCAACACTCCAAATCTTGGGATGTTACATGTTTAAAAAAACTTTTTAAACTTTAACTCTCGTATTATTACCAAATACAAATTAAATAAAACTTCTATTTATTATAACTAAATAAAAAACTTTATAAATCAAATGTATTATAAAGTGTTTATAGAACTTGGTTATAAAATTATTAGCACTAAAATTAAAATCTCATAATTCTCTCATACATTTCACTATCCAGCTCTATATATCATGGCACGTGTCACAACCACAACATGTATAGAGTGAATTAAGAAAAACAAATCAATACATGAATATTACACAATCACCTAAAGTAAATTCTCTAAATCATACCTACGGTAAGATATCTACACACATTTTCACATGACATCATATACATCATAATGGTGGTTGCTTTGATAAAAAAAAGTTTATCTCTACTACTTACACTTAATAATTAGTTTAACAAATTTCTTTTCATTTTAATAAACAAATTTTTTTAAGAATTTTAGTTTTTTATTAGTAATATTGGTAATATTATTTATGACAATATTAATATTGATAATACTATTTAATATTAAATTAATTTAAATCATGAACGTCATAATTTCTAAATATATGTAATAAATTATTTTATTATGATTTTGTATGTTATTTTATCTAGGGTGTGTTCACTTGGAGGTGATTGCGGGAGAGTGATTGAGAGGATTTGAGAGTGGTTTTTTTTGTGTTTATTTGAGTGAATTTGGAGGTAATTGAGAGTGAATTTATAGATAAAGTTTGTGAGAATTAGTGTAGGATTTGATTGATATGACAAATTTAAAAAATTAATTTAATTGATAGAAATTGAAGATTATCAAAATACCCCTAGTTATTAAAGTAATATAAAATATTATTTGTTAATATTATATTTAATTGTAAAAAGTTTATAAAAAATTAAAATTAAAATTTTGGTTCATGTTACTTTAATTGGAGATTTTAACGTGTCAAATTACTTTTTATGTTTAAGAATGAGTGAAGTATCAGTGTTATTATGTTTAAGGAAATAGTTAAATTATATGTATATATATATTGACTTTAATTTAGTTTATTACTGGTAATGCATACTAATTCTACAAATTTTGTAAATGATACTTTTAGAATTCGGGATATTTTAGCTAACATTATTCTTCTTAAGGTTAAACGAGGTTATGCAACTATATAACAAGAGAGAGAAGCATATGTGCAATACATAAATGGAAGTCTAGCTGGGAAGGAAACACTGAAAAATTGTGGGATCGTGAAGAATCAAAAGAAAGTGACCCAAGTATGAAGAAACGACCCTTGATCAAAGTATGCATTCATATAACAAATGTTGCACTTTCACGCACGTCGACCACCACGCTGACAAATGCTGTATGATATGAATCTCCCTCTTCATATCCTCTCTGTCCGCCTTCGACAATGTTAGGTTTATTAATTCTCGCTTTGTACTTTAGAGTTTGATTCAGTTAAACTTGAGTTTTTGTTTTCTGTTAATGTTGTTACTTTTTTCCACCATCTCTGATATCACCCCTATCAGCTTGTATAAATTCACTTCATATATTTTTTCTCGGTCTAATAATAGATGTAATTCAAATCACTATCTTTGCACTCTCCTTACTCTCTGTTTCGTATAGTTCTGTTTGGTTTCTAATAGTGGTATCAGTTAGCCAAAGGTGGTGAACCTGGGAGTTAAGAACAACGTCCTAGTGTCTTGGTGCAGTAAGGCAGTCCAAGAAAGGAGGGGAGAAGACGTTCTTGACAGAGTTTTGTAATGGCTGATTTTTCAACATTGCATTACCCGATACTCACATACAACAATTAGAGTCGGTGGAGTACCCAAATGCGGGTGGTATTCCGCGTACAGAAGGTTAGCAATGTTGTCGAAGGTGATTTGTCGGTTGAGTCTTCTGGCAAGGAGGAGCAAAAGAAAGATTGGAAGGAAAAAGACGACAAAGCACTGTTAATAATACACCAATGTGTCGACAATACGAACTTTGAAAAAGATTCAGAACGCTATGTCAGCGAAGGAAGCATGGAATATCCTCGTTCATCGTCATTCTGGAGGAGAAAAGGTCAAGAAGGTCCGGTTACAAACCCTGAGGAGACAATACGAACACATGGATTGGTTTTTATTATTGCCAGATTCTATTAAGATGGGTAGGAATGTGTTGGGTGATTTATGTGGTAGGTGGGTAGATAACACGAGAGAGTTTTATTTTGGCCACAAAATTATAGAATTTACTAAACTTGATGTATTTTTGTCTTTAGGCTTCTCTGTTGTTGGTGAACCAATAGATTTAAATAAAGTTGGCCATCAAAGTGTGTGTCGAGACTACTTTCCTGATGGGAAAGTAGATGTTAATATGGTGTATGAATTTTTGTTAGAGGAACATCAAAATTTTCCATTAGAACATTTTTGCAACTTGTATATATTCGTTCAGTGCCTGGATATACCACCGCCACTCCCACGACCTCGCCCCAACCCTCTTCTCCCTGCTCTCCCCTAGCACCCTTGCCTCCGCCATCGCCGTTCTCGACGCCTCTCCGTCGTCAAATACGTCTTCCTCATTGAACGACTCCCTCAATGGACCCGCTCCCTCCATTAGTAATTTGTAGAATTGTGATTAATGGGATAGTAGAAAGGTCTGGATTCAGAGTGTCCTCAATTTGAATATTGTGATATGATGATAGACGAATGAAACTAATAATCAAGATTTCTGACTTGTTATTGGCCCATTTCTTATCTGTAACAATATAAAAGAAAAAATAACTAATTTTCCAAATTACTTTCTAAACTAGGATGCTCTATTATAAAGATGTTGTAGCTAGACAACAAAACCTGAATGTGCACCTCAGATTTCAAATCTATAGAGTTCAATGGTTGTGAGTGCATTAAACAGAGTAATATTAATATATTAATACGTAGGTGTGAAAACAAGGTCAAAAAGTAGAAACGAAAGCAATTCACAAAGAAACCCATATTCATAATTTTGAAGTGTTATTTCTTATGTGTGGGATTTTGCATTAAGCTGGAAATGATGGTTCTCTTCTCCCAAGTTAAAGTGATTGATTTCTGAATGCATGCTCACAAGTGGTAAACGGAATCCAGTACATCAAAATCCGTGAAATCAACTTTAAAGTCACATAATTGGTCTTTGTATCGGTGCACACTCAAGCTTTCATATTCTTTCTCTTAGATATGTTTTTGAATGCTTTTGGCTAGACAAAACCAAGCCACGTAGATAACTCTTTCTCCCTTACTTTTTTTCTTAAAAAGAATGAAACATACTGTAGTAATATTTTTCTGGTTTAAATAATTCCTGGTGCTGATAATAAATAAACAAAAATAGTGTAGTAATATGATTCTCAGAGGTTTGTTATGTGGATTTTTAATGATATTTGATTATGGTAGAATATTTTTTTAATTTGCTTTGGCAGGGATTCTTAATATTGATGAAATGGTTACAAATTTGTTATCTTGTCATAGGAATGATCGGGGTCTGAGTCTAGACAAGGGGTCTAAATGGAGTGATCGCTACAAAAGCGTCAACCGTGAACGTAGTCGTAGCCCTGATAGGTCTGCACTACCTCAACATTCCCAAAGCAGCAGTTTTCACAAGGCAATGATGGAACGTGGTGGATGGGGTGATATTGATAGCAATAAGAGCTCTAACAGAGATAGAAGCCATAGTGGGGATTAGGATATTTGTCGAAGAACTCGACCGCTTCGAACCCGCGGAGAAAGTGATTCTTGTCGACGCATCCCTCTCCGACGAGCCTTCGCGCCAATCCACTTCTCTCTTCAACCCTCCTAATAACCCCGTTGAGTACTTTTCCACGGTTGATGAGAACATCCACTAGATGAAGCAGTTTTCGATCGCACCACCCTCCTTCGCCGTGGGACGCATAAGGCCCGCCATCGTGGACCAGGCAGAGAACACGATTAAACTTGTGATGTCGCGACTGGAGGACAAGATGCGGCACCTACTGATTTGCAACACGATCCCACTCGATGCCGTGAGTCGCTACGGTTCGATAAGGAGGGTTTCGCTCTCGTTCGGCTCGCACGACGACGCCATCGACAATACCCTACAGAGCTTCGGTGAGGTCGGCTCGAGTCGCTTCCACAAGAGAGACGCTCTGTATGAGTGTTTAGTCATTCTGGGTGTTGAGCGACTGAGTATTGAAGAGGTTCAGAAGGAGAGAAGCATGATTGACACAGTATCTGGCGCGATTTAGGGTTTTGGTTGCAGATGAATGAATGGGGTTTTGAAGAGGTGTGTGTGTTTATGGTTGGAGGTAGTGTGATGGAAATGTTTTTGAGATGAGAGAAGCAAATGCAATGCCTTTTAAGAGCAGAAAGAGAGAGGGAGAGAGAGGAAGTTGAAATGTAGCTTGGTCGTTGGTGACGAAGAATAAAAAGAAAAACTGGTCGTTGTTATAAAAAGAGTCAAAATTTCTGTTAGTACACGTAACATTCCGTTAGGCACATTAGATTAAATTTAACACTGTTACTTTTCGAAAACGAAAAATTATAATTTCTTACGGACAAGAATCAAAGTCTACTATAATTTGAAAGGGGACTAAAATTAAAATCGTTAGAGACTAAATATATATATATATATATATATATATAAAGATCATATATCTCTTTTATTGAAATTGAAAATTTGACGACAGGATTCAAATTTGCTTCAAATTTCTTTCAATCCTGTGTAATACGGATTTTTTCAAATTTCAAACAACTACTGGTAAGAGTGTGTGGAAGCCGAAGGTCATAGGATTGTGTGGAAAACTGAATACGGCGTCGTACAAGAGACGTGACGTGTGAAGATTCTCCATGTCCGCGCGCACTGTAACTTAAATAACAACCCAATCATAAGGCGAGCAGGCTTTCTTAACCTGCGCACCCCTACCCTTTGCCACCCCAAACCATATTTAAACCTACGTCCACGATTCGCGAACGACTTTGTCATTTCTCTCTCTAACTTTCTCTCTCTCCTCCCACCACAGCACGACGTGACGAAGAAAAGTCGAATCACGAACCTTCTCAGAAACCTCCGTTGATTCTTCACGAACCCGCGCGTCACGCCTTTCTCTCTCTCTTTCTCTCCCTTTTAGAATGGGATTGAGATCATCCCCGCTCTTCGATTCCGAAATTCACCACCGGAGGTTTTGCTTTTGTGGCCGCAGCTTCTAAAAACGCGAGTTAGGGTTTTGATGCGATCGATCTCGTTAGGTTCTCGGCGATGATGGCGGATGAGGGATTCGGCTACGCGTGCTTCTTGGACGGTGACGGTAACGCCGCCGATGACGACAAGTTTTGCATCGATCTGGAAACCGTTATGAGCGTTCTCGACGAGGATACCGATCCCTCTGAGGTACATTTTTGTGCTTGCAACGAGAGTGTGAGCACGCCCCGACGATTTCTCCCAATTTTTCAATGCTGTGAGGGGAAATTATTGTGAATTCCGATCGGATAGTGTGAAAAACTGGAATTCAAGTGTTCCACTTTACCAACTGTTTTATATTCATGCTTCAACGCCTTTTGTGTAGTTTTCTTGTTTGATTATATAAGTTGTGGAACTTCTTGCACTGTCAATTTTCGATGAATGCAGTATTTTTCTCCAATGTCGCTTAGGTTCCCTGTTGGGATTTGTAAAATTTCGTCTGTAGTGCAGCGTGTGAAGATTTCAGTAGCATTATTAGTTCAGGCCAAGGTGTATGTATACTGAGCACGCAGCTTTGAAGTAGTGTTTTTAGGAGAACATAAATCCCACTTTAAAGTAATCTTTAGTTAATCTGTGTAATTTTCTTCTGTGTACTTATCTCTTTTAAAAGTTATGTTCATTGCAAAATGCGAATGTCGTTTTGAATATCTCATTCCTAGAACGATCTTCGGTCGTTGCCAGTGACTTTTTCATTCAGAAGAACTCTGTCGGATCATGTATGGTTTGCAAATCTGTTTTTACGCCGTTTATGAACAAAGAATATTGCCATGCTATTTTTCTGCGTGTTTCATTTTCAATTCTTTCTTGTTAGGTTGAAGGACGAATCATATTTTATGACTAGTTTATGCTGTTTCACTCATTTGTTTTTAATTAAATTTACGTGATGCTTAATGAGTTTAGTCTTGATTATCATTCCAAAAGGAGGTGCTACTTAACAATTACAAGGATATCGAGAAGTCATAACCTCTGTTATTATATTTTCTTCTTGGTCTTTTCAATTAGCTATGTTCGAGAACATCATTAAAATGATTGCTTACATTCAAACCAAATCCTTTATGCCTCTTTTGAATACCTAGCATTCATATGTGATATTATCATCTATTCTAATCTTCTGGATATCATGCTGCAGAGTAGTCCCGAGGATTTTTCATTGAAAAATATATCACCTGGTGAATCTGGCATCCACGATAATTTTCTACTTCAAAACGGTATGTCGACTTGTGTGGCCGTTTTTAGTCATTTCCGCTTCTTATTGATTGGAATTAGTCGGTCGAACTTTAGAGGGACATTCTTTAACTCTGATATTGGATTTTATATGTAGTGTATTTGCTAACATTTTACATTTGACTCTAGACTGTTTCCCTTGCCTACTCACAGTGTCTCAAGTGGCCCCATTTCTTAGATTTGACTTTAGTGGTTTCAGTTACAGGTTTTTCTCAGTTCTGATCAGATGGGTTAGATTTTTAGACCAAGGGCTTAACCAGTTTGTGATTCTGCAGGGAATTCTGTGCTTGAATGTGAACATGAAAACCAGGGACCTTCACCACAGACTTTCTCTTCCCCAAATGCTCTTGCTGGCGGTTACATGGACCATGAAGGTGATGATTTTGACTTCACAGAAAGGACAGGAGTTTCCAATTGTGAGATGCCCGCTTACATAGGCACAAGGTTCCCTGATCCTGAGGTGAATTCAACCAATGTAGCTGTATGTGGAGATAGTTTGAAACGGAATATGTGGAAGTGTGGAAATGATAACCCAATCAAGCATGTAGGATATGGTGCAGACTCTGAACGTATGTATAATTTTCACTAGGTTATGATTAGTCTAAGACATTGGCAACTTGTTAATTCTTATACTTAAATTTTTAATGCTTGGCCAGTGGCTGATTAAATTTTGTGCATGCAGCTGCTTCATATGGCTCTATCATTGAGAATATTGATGTAAAATTTGATGATTATGAAACCTATACGCAAGAGATCACTGGACCTTCTGGTAAACAGGAAAATGACTCATGTACATCGTTTGAAAGATCGTTTGTTGATGCCGATAGATCGTCTTATGTTGCAACTTCAACTGATTCCTCTATTTGTCAAGGTTCCAATGTTCCCAATGATTTTAGTAACTATTATCCTTCTTTTAATATTTACCAAGGTATGGATGATAGACCTGCTGTTGCCAACGCTTCTGATTGTTTGTTTAATGGTGCTTATTCTCACGTGTGGGAAAATGAAAATGTGACGCGGAACACGAAGGTTAATAAGATGGAGTTATTTACTGATACAAGTGGTGGAATGCGCTCCATTCTCAGTGGGGGAATATCTTTTCAAGATAATCAATATACGTTCGAGGATAGTAAATATGCATCGTGTTTTCCTGGTAATGTTCTCTTTGAAGACAGTGCACCAGTGCAACACTCAACTTGTGCTTCATATATTTCAAGTGCAGGTCAATCACTTAATGTCAAAACTGATAGAGATGGACTGATTATACCTTACCAAAATCCTGCTCACAGTGATGATGTTGAGTTCAATGTAGTTCAAGAGATGAAACAACAACCTGGAACTTTTCCTGCTGTTGGATCTCAGGGTAATGATTTATTGAAGTGTGAGGATAGTGTTACATTCACAAGGACTGAGAAAGCCAAATATTATCAAGACGCTATTGGTGGAGCTGCCAATTACTTTCCAGGAATTATGGGAGATTTAAATTTAAAACCTTTTGACAAATCTTTGTATAATCTCCAGACATCAATTGCCAGTGGGAAGCTGTATAATTGTGTTATGACGGAAGGAGAGGGAAAATCAATTGAACATAAAAGTATTGATTCTCAGCTTTCAAAAGGAAGTACCGACAGATCCAATATCGAGGATGAATCTGATGTTTGCATTATTGAAGACATCAGTCACCCTGCACCTGTAAGTCGATCAGCAGAGCTTGGGAATTCCCTCAACACATTACAATCTTCTAGAGGTGTTTATACTCAGTCTTCTATGGTGGGAGTTATGAGACCTAAGGCACGTGATGAGCAGTACATATTACGAGTTGCATTGCAGGTTGACACTTTATCCTCTGTAGCCCTTGGCAGTTTGGAGGGTATTCTTTGCACGTGCAGTTATGCACATTAATTGAACCCCTTTCTGTCAGGCATGATTTCAAATCATATCATACATGTTTTCTGATAGTTATTGGAGGTATGTGAATTGATGCGATTTGGTGGAGATGGTAATGCATGTATAATTTAGAATGTTATATTTGGGAAATAATTGGTTATTTTATGGCATCTGTAAAGGATCTGCGACCTTTTCTCTTGGGTGTGGTTTGAAAGCTTTTGATCAGCGTGATATTGCCCCTGTACCATCCCTGGTTATTGCTATTTTCAAATTTTGCCATGGCTTGCATGACATATTATCATAATATCTTAATGTCCAGGTTTTCTCAAACTCAAGTAAACTAACTTTTGTTGATAACACAGGATCTTTCCCAACCAAAATCAGAGGTTAGTCCACCAGATGGGCTGCTGGCAGTTCCTCTTTTACGACATCAGGTTATATTCTTGAATCTTTTATGTGTTGTGTCTCTCCTTTAAAAGTACTATTATGTAGGTGTTTTAAGTCTGTTGTTCCAGCGTCTTCAAAACAAAAGAATATTATTTTTATGATTTATTTTTCAAATTTGCATCGGTGATAGAAACTGGGTATTTATTTTACATAAAATATGGATAAATCCTAAAATTAGTGTATAGTATTCTTCATTTCCACACTCACAAAACAGGAGCAGAATATGAAAATATTGTAGTGCTTCAATATTTCTAAGATCTTCCATAAGGCATTGATTCTTTATTGAATCACTATAGCTTCCCTCTCTTTGCCTCCCCGGCAGGTTTTATGGGGTATAATGCGGTTGAGAAGTTAATTACCCATTTTCAACTTTAGTCACTTCATCGGCCTTAGTAAACAAATAACTGTATGAGGCCTAATAATCAATTATATATTTTTTGTTGGTTAACTGTACAAAATCTCTTGGGTAGTGATTCGACCTTTTTGGTTATTCCGAGTCTTTTATGATCCTTTGCGTTTATTAGCTTCAACCCAATTTTTGTTTTGATGCCCTGATAACTTGTTTACTCTGTCTGTTTGAGTCACCCAACTAAAATGGTTGTTTTTTTTCAGAGAATTGCTTTATCATGGATGGTTCAGAAGGAAACTTCAAGTTTGTACTGTTCTGGAGGAATTCTTGCAGATGATCAGGTCAGTGCATTGCACTCGTAATCTAAGATGATAAGTTGACTATCAATAAATTATATGAATTCCTTGCAAGAAATTTACACTTTATTCTCTTGCAGGGTCTTGGAAAAACAGTGTCGACCATTGCTTTAATATTAAAGGAAAGACCTGCATTGGTGAATAAATGCAACATTGCAAAGAAAAGTGAATTAGAAACTTTGAACCTGGATGCAGATGATGATCAGCTTCCTGAGACTGGCCTAGTGAATAATGAATCTAATATGGTTCAGGATTTGTCTTGTATAAATCCCAACAAAAACATGAATTTGTTAGTGCATGTAAAAGGAAGGCCGTCTGCTGGAACCCTTGTTGTTTGTCCAACTAGTGTCTTGCGGCAATGGGATGAAGAGTTGCACAGTAAGGTAACTGGCAAAGCAAATCTTTCTGTCCTAGTGTACCATGGTAGCAATCGAACAAAAGATCCTTATGAGCTTGCCAAGCATGATGTTGTTCTGACGACTTATTCAATTGTCAGCATGGAGGTCCCTAAGCAGCCTCTAGTTGACAAAGATGATGAAGAAAAAGGAGCTTATGATGATCCTGCAGTATCAAGCAAGAAAAGGAAATGCCCTTCTAGTTCTAAAAGTAGCAAGAAGGGATTGGACTCTGCGATGCTTGACTCTGTTGCTCGTCCTCTTGCAAAAGTGGCTTGGTTTAGAGTTGTCTTGGATGAGGCCCAGAGTATCAAGAACCACAGAACTCAAGTTGCAAGGGCTTGTTGGGGTCTTAGGGCAAAGCGGAGATGGTGCTTATCAGGGACTCCTATCCAGAATGCAATTGATGATCTCTATAGCTACTTCAGATTTTTAAGATATGATCCTTATGCTGTGTACACATCATTCTGTTCCACAATTAAGATCCCAATCAGCAAAAGTCCATCGAAAGGATATAGAAAGCTACAAGCTGTCTTAAAAACAATCATGTTACGTCGCACAAAAGGTAAACTTGCATGCAAGAAATTGACATCATCACTTAAGTAGGTTGTTATATATCTTTTGTCTTTTCTATTCTAGAGTATTATCCTTTTTGTTTCCTATTATGTTTAACTTTCAATTTACTGTTCTGTTCTCCATCTGTGTGATAAAAATCAAGTTAGAAATACCTTGAGTGATATTTGTTGCACTGTCGGCAACTTTGTCATACACATTGTATTAAATAATTGTCACTATCCCTCAAGTATAATTTGTATATAACCATGCTATGGTCATAATTTGCTGTAGGCACACTTCTTGATGGGGAACCTATCATTTCCTTGCCACCTAAATCTGTAGAGTTGAAAAAAGTGGAATTTTCACAGGAGGAACGTGATTTCTATTCTAGACTAGAGGCTGATTCCCGGGCACAGTTTCAGGTCGCCTTCTTATTCTATGAAAACATTTTTTTTTAATTGTTGTGCTTTTATTCTATCCCAAATGAAGGGGGATGTTCCTGGTGGTATATTTTAATGGCAAACCTTATTAAATTCCTCTTGTCATGTCATAGGAATATGCTGATGCTGGAACTGTGAAGCAAAATTATGTTAACATTTTATTGATGCTTTTGCGCCTTAGACAAGCATGCGATCATCCCCTGCTTGTCAAGCGTTACGATTCTAACTCTCTCTGGAAATCTTCAGTTGAGATGGCTAAGAAGCTTACTCAGGAAAAGCGATTGTCTCTTTTAAATTGTTTGGAAGCTTGTTTGGCCCTCTGCGGTATCTGTAATGTATGTCTTGACTGTACCTTTTTATTTGTAAATAAATGTTACATGGATTAGTATGACTCTTATTCATATGAGAGAAATTATTCTAGTAATTACTCAGAAATCAACGCTTTAAATGATCCGGTACTTCTGTTTATTCCAATTTTTTATTTTCTATATATTATGTTGATGTTGATGGGGAGGGGAGTTGTGGGTAGGGGAGTTGTGATCGAGAAAAATAAGACAGTGGACAGTAAGAGAGACTTACTGTCACTACTTGTTGCATTTAATGATGGTAGAAAGAATGATTGAAATTTATTTTCTTAAACTCTCTTGCTTGATTGATCGGAATTGAGATATACACGGCTTGAACTGTATTTTTTTAGAAACACCAATTTACCATATCACGACTGACCATGCTTTTAGTAAATTATGTTATTTCCCATTCTGACTTGGCTCTAATATCTCCTTTCTTGGTTTCTATGCAGGATCCTCCTGAAGATGCTGTTGTTTCAGTTTGTGGTCATGTTTTTTGTAACCAGTGCATTTGCGAACATCTTACTAGTGATGACAATCAGTGCCCTACTACAAACTGCAAAATTCGATTAAGCATGTCTTCAGTGTTCTCCAAAGTCACATTGAATAGTTCTTTTTCTGATCAGGCTTGTGATAATTTGCCTGGTTACTCTGGTTGTGAAGTGGATGAATCGGAGTTTTATTCTGAGAGTCAGCCATATAATTCTTCAAAAATTAGGGCTGCACTTGAGGTGTTGCAGTCTTTGTCTAGACCACAATGCTGTGCTCCCCAAAGCAATTCTGTGCATAGCATTCCGGAGGATACTACTGGTGGCCTCGGCAGCTCATCTTGTGACCGAATGAAATCGTCAAATGAATGTCCTGAGAACCAAAATGTGTTAGAGAGAAGCTCTAATGATTCAGTTGGTGGTGAGAAAGCTATAGTGTTTTCTCAGTGGACTAGGATGCTAGATTTACTTGAAGCATGTCTTAAGAATTCTTCAATCCAGTATAGAAGACTTGATGGAACAATGTCTGTCTCGGCAAGGGATAAAGCTGTTAAAGATTTTAACACTCTCCCTGAGGTCTGTAATATAGTCAAGCCCACCTAGTGGGGAAATGGCTTTGATTACTTTATTTAATATTATTTGTGAGATGTATTATTTGACTATTTTTCTGACTTCAATGTAATGTTCAGTGTGATGTATCTGTCCTTTTCAGGTTTCAGTCATGATTATGTCTTTGAAGGCTGCTAGTCTTGGTCTGAATATGGTTGCTGCCTGCCATGTTCTTATGCTAGATCTTTGGTGGAATCCTACAACTGAAGATCAGGCTATAGACAGAGCGCATCGTATTGGACAGACCCGTCCTGTCACAGTCTTACGGTTAACTGTTAGAGATACAGTTGAAGACCGTATTTTAGCTCTGCAGGTATTTTCTTTTGGCTGCTTTGTAAACATGCGCTTTTGTAAAACGGGAAATTTTGCCATGTTGGTCTGGTTGGTTTATGAACTTAAAAACAATTTTTTTGAGGGAGAATTTAATAAAAAGAAATTCTTGGAATTAGTTTGGAATGCTTCTGAACTCTCGATGGACAATTGCACACGTATCACAATACTTCATTAATAATTAAGTTGATAAGTGGGTTGGTGATTTTTTTCTTTAAACTACTTGAAATATTTCTGTTTAGCCCTTTTCTGATTCCCTTTGTTTTTGGGTTGTGTTTGCTGAATATTCATTGTACACTAGTATGCATGTGTGTGTACATTCTTTTTATATGGGAACTTTTAATGTGACAATTTTTTTATATAGCACACAATTTAGTGTTAATATACAATTATTAAAGTATATGAGAAAGAATACTCAAAGCAATAATTTTACTTGCTGCATTATATTATGGTTATAAAGGCTAGATTAGTTATGTAGTTGATGCTATTGATGGATGCATTTATATACGTTGTATGTTCTGGTCCGGAATTTGCCATTTTTTCTAATGAATTTTTTTCAAGTTTATATATATATATATATATATTAAAAAATTACAGTATTTTTGAACAAAATATAGTTTGTTTACAGATAATCATGTGTGTTACTTTAAAAAGCATGTGCATCACCAGTATTTACCTTTTAATAACGTACTTCAAGATACTTCCATTATCTTTTGGAAGATGATATACAATCACCCATTTTTTACTTAACATTCAGACAACAGTAATAAAATTACACCTCTTATTTTAAAGTTTAATATGATTTAGAATGAATCAATATTATTATTTTTTATTTATGTAGTGTTAGAAAGGTGTTGAAAAATTGGAAGATGTACATGGAAAGTTTTCCTCATCTTTTTGTTCTATTGTGATGTTAAAAATATTTATACATGTTGTATCACGGTTGCTCATGCTAGAAAACCTTTGCTTTCTTCTATATACACTTGCAGCAAAAAAAGCGAAAAATGGTTGCGTCTGCCTTTGGAGAGGATGGAACTGGTGGTCGTCAAAGTCGCCTTACAGTGGATGATCTAAAATACTTGTTCATGATGTGATTAAACATATATACATACAGATATAATTTTAATTTTTTGGGCTGGTGATTTGTTTTTCTAGGAGCAGGCGTCAGTGGGTTGGTTTTTGGTGGCAGCAGAAGAAACAGGGTGCTGAAAATTTTCTAACATGGCCTCTGTTGACACTTTACAAGAAAAAATTATATGAATTGTCTTTATAGTTGGAGAGATGATTCAATTGTTTACCTTGAAATTTTGGTTTAGTCGTAACATCTGTATAGGTTGCTGAGAGTTAGTAGCATAGACAGAAACATAGAAATTGTTGTGCTCATTGTAAATAGTATAGATAGATAGTTAACATGTTTTTTCTTTTAAACTAGTCTTTCTGGCTCTAATTCGTGTTTTTTTTTTAAAATTATTTTTAGGTTATATTATACACATATCCTTTATCCTTTTGCATTTTATATATTCTCCCTCTGCCTGTAATTGCTAAACCCATTCCCTCTCCCCAACCAGTATCTTACTGAATCCCTTTTCCAACAAAATAACCTTAACAGCAAAAATAAAAGGTAGAAATCCTTTCCTATAAACAACTTTTCCCTGTTTTTAGTTTGGCAAGAACAAGAAAATAGAGGTACTTTCTACAAAGGTTAAGAGCGACATTTTAGGTTGTATTGTTTAAAACAAATTTTGATTATGGTTTTTGGAGAAGAAAATATAGAACTTCAATCATTAATAAATATTAGCAAAAATAACATACATGACAAGTTTTTACACTTAGTAACACTAAAAAAAAGTCTCACAAAAAATGTAAAAAAAAAATAAAAAATTATTTAACTCAACGGAGAAAAACTAAAGACAAAAAATCGCGGCTAAATCCAATAGGACTCCCTAAGATTTCAACTAATACATCCTTCATTCGAAATGAAAAACTCTGTCCTGAAATATAAAGCAATAACAGCTTTCCACGCGAAGTATCCATTGCATACAACACAAGTTTCATTGTAATCCTAGTTATGTAATTTTTTTTTCTAGCATTATTATTCAATGTCTGTTGTGTATGCTTATGTTTTTTAAGGAATTAGAGAGGACTTTAGTCATAAGTTTGGAAATGATGTACATGATATAATGTGTATTCTACTCGATGTTTTGGCACATCACAGTATAAAAGTTAGTTTTTAATTTGTATCCAAAATGTTTAAAGTGATATTATATAAGTAAGAAGCTATTTTTTTCTAATATTCCAAAGGTATAACATCAAAGGTCCCATGGTCTAGTGGTTAGGACATTGGACTCTGAATCCAGTAACCCGAGTTCAAATCTCGGTGGGACCTAAAGCTTTTGAACTTTGAGATTTGTCTGCACTACATTAAAAATAAATTTTAATAATTGAGAATGTTATTTTGGTGCACAGAAAACACTCCAATATAACAAAATGGACATCAGAGAAACATTGCAACAGCTCCATTAGCTTTTATGATAACATTCCCATTAACTTTGTTAAAAAATTAAGTGGAATACAATATGCAATCCTATATAACTTATAAAAAATGATAAATAAGTTTCTAATTACAAATTATGATATGAAATTAGATTTTATAATTTTTTAAATTTTAATTCAATTCAATTTTTAAATTTTAAAAATAAATAAACATAATAATATTAAAATATTTTTGACATAACAAATCACGTTGGATATTATTTATACGTGACTTTAAACATCTTTCTTTAGACATGTTGCTTCCATCCTTCTTCCATTTTCTTAAATTTCTCATCTCCAAAGTTTGAAGATAAGCACAGATAGGGAAGGAGAAATTGAGTGTGTGTTGTGTTAGTCAGTGGTAGATTATGAGAAAAAAATATATTGGGAGTGTCAATACTTCCTTTCATAAATATATACAAATTTGAAGGACCGACGACATAAAATTTAATAAAATTATAAAAAAAATCTTTTATTTATATACTAAATTTTGTTTATGTGAAAAAAATTTGGGGGCCATATATAGCCCCTCTATCTAACATTTAAGCTCCGATGTTAGTGATGGAGGGAATAAAGGGGAGATGAAGGAGATATTGAAATTTGGTTTGTGTGAAGTGCAGATAATAAAGGAAGAAATAAAGGTTGAAGGGGTGTTTAAGTGTAAAGTGTGCTTGTTGAAGTTGTCAGGAAGATGAAGGTGGATGATGATGATGGCAGTATTGAAGAGGAAAATTTTGAGAAAAAAAAAAAGGTCGGAAGCAACCTCCACCAAGAATTTTTTTTTAAATAATCATTTAAATATTATATTAAATTTCATTTATTACATAACTTTTTTTATCATTAAATCATATTAAATAATAAATATTAAGAAATAAATTTTAAAATTAAATACATCATTTGGAACAGACTAAATATTAACAAGAATAAATTTTAAATCTAACTTAATTTTTTGTAATCTCTTATATATTATAAATTAATATTATCTAAATGTAGTACTTTTAATAATAAGAATTATATCGATTTATTTTTAAAATTTGTAAATTAAATTGTATTAGAATTTAAAAATAATTTAAACAAAGAAAACATATTCTACTCTTATATAAATTGATTTAAGTTAAAAAAAGTTAAGTCGAGTTTGGTTTAATACAATTAAACTAAAATTTAAGTGAGTTATAATATGAGTAATCTAGCCTAATTTTTATTTATTATTTATAACTATTACTTTTCTACTTATTCGAGGGTTTTCCTTATTTTTTTAATACAACTTTTATAATTTAAATAAAGAATATCCAATCCGTTATTTTTTTTACTTTCTTTTCTTCCAATTCACTATATATTTTTTACTTTCTATTTGTTTGATATACTATGACTTTATTCGAATATAACAGAAAATAAAAAGGGTAAACTTAAATGCAAAATGAATAATGTAAAAGAAAATGTTATTGGGAATGGCTGAGGGAGAAGGCTTATCTGATTTCCCACAACTTGGTCAATGTAGATCCTGGTGAACAGTTTGTCCCACGTACGTCTTAGATTGCTCCTATGTCTTTTCTTGTATCGGACAACAAATAAAAGAGACATTAATACTATTTTATTTCTAAATGTGTTATCTTATATAGTGCATAAGTACCAACTCATAATGCCAAAACAAGACTTTTAGTTTTTACATTTTAGATTAATATTTGCATTCCTAGCAATCCAATAAGTGATTATTTGAGGTAAAATGAATGTGGCGTGAAACTGAATCATCTGAAGACACGTCTTCATGCGGCAACCAGACACTGAACATAAATCTTTCAATTTTCTACATGCGTTACAGGGTTTAACCAAAACCAAATTAATGGTAGATAAGCCGCACTTTCAACTGTTCCTTTGTTATCCCAACTTTTGCCCTTCACTATACAACTAATATCTCAATAAAAAGATATGAACATTTAGTTTTTTATAATTATAAAAACTTGAAAGAAAACTATAAAGATCAATTTAAAAATTGTTTAAAAGAAATTTAATAAATGAATATTCTTAATAAATTAAACAAAAGAGCATTTATAAGGATATGATATAATTGTCTCGTTGAATATTTAATACAAGATTGGCATAAAAATAACAAAATAAATTTATCATAATTGCATTTACACATAGATAATTGTTTTTTAAAGAATTGAGATAAAGGATCTATGAAGGACAAATTTTTGTTAAACATGAGACAATGAATTTGTTTGGTTGAAATCTGTCATTAAACATGTACCAGAAACCTGTGATTTATCCTTAAAAAAGAGGACATCAGCAATATTGTTGGTCACATAGGAAAACAATAGTACATGCATTGCTTAATAGAAAAATATGGTAAAGAAGATATAAGAAAACATATATTTACAATATTTTTATGTTTAATGAAATACATAAAGTTGGCTCATATAATAATCTACCATATTTAACCTTTTTTTTATTCTCTCTTCCTCTTTTATGTATATTCTGTAATAGTATTTATAACGTGATAAAATTATTCATCCATTGTTGAAATTAAGAAAGTTGGAAAAATGATAAGGTAGTGAGTGTTGATTAGTTGTTTCATTCCTCTGAGCACTTAATTAGGGTTCCCCTAGTTCAAGTCATAATGCATAAGGTTCGCCACAAAACTCAACCTTTCTATTTTGTGATGATGAGATTCTTGAAAATAGGTAGCTTTTCATTACATATTTTAAAGAATATATACCAAAACGCAATTTCAATCAACAAGAATATGGTCGTTGGTCAATATGTTGAAAGATATATACTGTTTCAACTGTGCCTTTGTATGGTCTTTTTGATATGACACCGAATAAAGACTACGCAACACTTTCCTTTTTTCACACTATCGATATATATACACTTCTTCTTATCACTTTCTAAAATTGCTTTTTTTAACCAATACACTAAATAAATTCACTCTTTAAATATGTTATGCAGTAATTTCTTCTCCTTTCAAAAACATTATAAGTAAATAAATAAATCTTTTTAAACATTCTGCAAAACAAAAGAGCTGTTGATAGGCTTACATAAACAGGAATCTCGACTTTAAAAATATATAGGAAGAGACGTCTAAAGATATATGTAGGAATTTACTTTAAAATATATCAAAATTAATCTTATAAAACAATTAATATTAAGTGCCGGAATCCTTAAAATAATGAAAGTAAATGTCTGTGGATATAAAAAACGCAAGGTATCTTGATATCTTTGATGTACTTTGATTGAAATGTTTAATGGTTTTAGAGCATATTAATCGATTCTTATACAATGAAGATTGGATGAGTGTCATAATTGTAATCGATAAATTCTCCTTCGCTCAGCTCAGCATGTTAATTTGTCCTTTAGAATAGGTTGGTCATGCACAATGCTAAGCCAAATAACATAGAATTTTTCAGAAATCATTTGATGGGATTGACGATTGCAGAATAAATATACAGAATAAAACTAAGGAACAAAACATGGCTGCATCCCCATGATAATGATGATGATGTACTATCGTATAAAAATACTAAACATTTAATTAATCACTGAGTTATTCTTTGTCCATTTTTTCAAAACGTTAATTAGTTTATTGTAATAAGTTTTATTTCATCCTTTTTTCTGCACATCTTGCCTTGTTTGCGATTAAATGAATATACTCACCAAAATAAAAATATATTGACTAATAAAAGTCCTGCTTTTATTTACGCTATATTATTTGTAAAGTTTGATCAGACATGAATCATAGATGATTTTATGAATAAATCCATCAAGTAAAATCCATTTTATAAACCTTATACACCAAAGTGTGCTTTCTACAAAGAAAAATATAAACTAAACCTCACGTAACATGTATTAAATAACATTTAATCTTAATATCAGCTTCCTTTTAATTATTATTATTATTATTATGATGATGATTATCTCTATCAAACTTTCTTTTAACTTTAAAATATATATACCACATTAAAATATAATAACAAGTATAATATATTAAATATTATATATGTCTTTTTTCATCGTAAAGCCTTCTTACAATATCATTCCATTAACACCAAGTATGATAAATTTGTTGCTTTTTAATCATAATTAATTTTAAAAGCATGAAAAAAACAAATTATCACGTAAAAAAACAATTATTTTAAATTCAAGTATACATTTCTATTATCTCTTCATTTCTTAAAATTTACAAAAGTGTAACACATGTTTTGTATAAAATATTATACATATATTTTTTGTTGGGTTTTATATGCTTTATAGTTCTATTGCGTATTTATAATTAATAAATAAATTGTTCAGTATTAGTTGGCAGTGTAAGATTATTTTTTATTATTGGGTAGTAAATACTTAATTTCTACATTAAACGGTTCGTGATTATTTTTCCAAATAAAATGTGAAATATAGATAAGAAATTTCTTAATATTTGATATATTTTTTTTCATCCATAATTTCAATAAATGTTGACTATTATTTTAATAATCTTAAAAATACATATATTACCTTAAAAGTATTATTTACGATGGATTATTTATAGTAGACTAAAACAGTTTAACATTTTTACATATTTTAAATATTCAATTGTAGTTTTCATATTCAAACTAATTTAAACCAATACTAATTATTGGCGTAGTGGTCGTCTGGTTTGTTTGTTTTGTTCGTAATGTAGATAAATTTGTCTGAGAAGACGAAGAAAAAGCGAGCCATATTAATTAATTTGACTTACCTGTGTATCGAATATTTTAGGCCAAAACTAGAACAATCAATCATATCACACAGTTTATCCTGCTCCCAAACCTTTTTTTCACTTGAACTGGAGCAATTATTTATCAAAATCCGAAGAACTATCTTGTAAGTAAAGTATGTTGCTTCATGATTGCTGAATAAGAAGCATGCACACAGATTAACACAAATGGAGGATCCACTGAATGTTGTTGCATGCATGAATGCTCTAGAAGCTCATCATCTCACCCAGTCAACAAGAAGAGGAGGAGGATAAAAGATACTGCCAGGTTGGACTTTCTCGTCGATCCTATCTATCTGCTTTTCCAAAGTCTCTACTCATACCACACTATAAATAGGTATGTAATATTTCTCTTTCTCTATCAATCTATAGAATACAATCTTGTTCTTGTAATTTTCCCATTATATCATAATATGGACAATATCATCTACACTTTAGTTTTTATACTTATTCTATCTTTGAAGGCTAGTACTGTTTGTTCTAGAGAGAGACAACGGGGTGGTGTGGGGAGAATGAGGTCTGGGGAGTCTAATCTTATGGCTGATCTGGTAACAGACTTGCCTGGCCAACCTCCTGTAGATTTTCAGCACTATGCTGGATACGTCACAGTCAACGAAACCAGTGGAAGAGCACTCTTTTACTGGTTCTACGAAGCCATGACCAAACCTCAAGAAAAACCTTTGGTTCTGTGGCTTAATGGAGGTAAGTTCACGACCTAAACATGTTCTTTTGAGGTTGTTTTTTATATGTACATTAATTATCTGCAACACGACAAGGTGGTTTATTTTATTAAAAAAAATTGCAGGTCCTGGGTGTTCGTCTGTTGGATATGGAGCAACACAGGAAATTGGACCATTTTTAGTGGACACAGATGGCAAAAGCCTTATGTTTAATAACTTCACATGGAACAAAGGTATGAACGCGCCATGACCATAAATATATATCGTAACAACATATAATATTATTAATCTTTGGCAGAGTCCATCTTAGTTTCTACTTTCTATGTTAATATATAATATTAGTATAAATATATGTTGAAGCACAAGCATACACTAGTGCTCCATTATCTGTCCCTACATATCATTGTTGTTAATTGATGCTTAGAATTTTTGACATGAGTGAAATATGAAAACGCAGAGGCCAACATGTTATTCCTGGAATCTCCTGTTGGGGTTGGCTTTTCCTATTCAAATACAACAAGCGAATATGCACAATTGGGAGATGACTTCACAGGTATTAAGTTGCAACTGTTGCTAATTTTATTTTAGTGAAAGTTGCATTTTTCATTGTTCCTAATTAGCTAGCTTATAATTGATTATATAAAGTTCTCTGATAGATTAATATGTGCTCTTTGAAACAGCTAATGATGCTTACACTTTTCTGCACAGTTGGTTCCTCAAATTTCCATTATATAGAACAAGGACATTTTACATAGCTGGAGAAAGCTATGCAGGTATTGAAATTAATGAACAAATCAATGAGCTCAAGAAGTCACTTTTAGTCTTATAAAGTCACCATGAAACATTGCAGGAAAGTATGTACCGGAGCTGGCTGAACTCATCCAAGACAGAAACAAGGACCCTTCCCTTCACATTGATCTCAAGGGAATTTTGGTAGTTTTCCACAATTTTAATAACTAATACCTACTAAAAAGTTGGTTTCCTTCATATTTTGACAAAAATATTTAGAAGAATCTTGGTTGAAAGATTTGTTTTCGAGAGGGATATAAACTGAGATTATTAAAAACATTGGTTTGTGTGTTTGAGAAAGTTGCTTTAGTTAAAGAACAAAACTTCATGCAGAGTTAATCATAAATACTTTTGATATTAATTAAAATTGAAACTTCGAATTATTTATAAATTCTATATCGTGCAGGTTATCAAATTAAAACTTTATTTTTGGTTGATATAATATATAAGAAGAAAGATGAGTTAAAAAGAGACGCTTTTTTTTTTTTTGTTTAAAATAAACGATGATCAATGAAGGAATTGAAGATTTTGTTTCTTTTCAAGAATTTGGGTGAACTGCAGTAAATAAAAACGAAAGTATAAAGAAAAACTGCTTTATTACCAAGAATATTTCCATTATATCTATGCTTTAGTTTCTCGATATGATATTATATGTTGAAATTAATAGATCTACTACGCGAGTCACATCATGTTCTATGTGAGCATCTTCGCAAAGACAATGGTCATCATAATGAGTTTCATTAATCAGATGCTAGACAGACACAGTAGATGGAAAAATAGCATTAAGTCATAATTTTTTTGGCAGCTGGGCAACCCTGAAACATCTGATGCTGAGGATTGGTCAGGTATGGTTGATTATGCTTGGAGCCATGCAGTGATATCTGATGAAACATACAAAACAATCAAAGCAAGCTGTGACTTCAATAGCAGTGACCCTTGGAGCAACAAAGATTGTAGTCAAGGGGTGGATGAAGTTCTCAAACAGTACAATGAAATTGATATCTACAGCCTCTACACCTCCACATGCTTCGCCAGTACAGCACGTTCAAACGATCGATCCATGCAAATGGTCATGCTTCGCTCATCTAAAATGGTGAGTTATGATAAAACAAAACATCATCAGACTACACTCTATACAAACATACATGCAGTGGAATTGAGAAACTTTAGTCATGATTCATAGATGATTTTTTATTTAATTTATGTATTTTTTCTTCTTCTCAAATTGGTTAGCAGAAACATAATAAATAATGATATAAATTAATAAAAGGAGAAAAGTAAAAAATTACAATGAAATATTTATTTTATCATAGGAAAGTGCTTGTATATTATAATTCATTTATACTAATTGTTAACAGTATATATAAGGTATATGCTGTACTGACACACATGTGGGTTTGGTTAATTGACAGATGCCACGAATCATGGGTGGTTATGACCCATGTTTGGATGACTATGCTAAAACATTTTACAATAAACCAAATGTTCAGAAGGCTCTGCATGCCAGTGATGGGCAAAATCTCAGGAATTGGAGCATTTGCAAGTACTTTCATGTTCACTTTCTTTTGGCCTTGTTAAAAGTATTTGACCAAATATAAGTTTGAACAACTTAATTTATTATGATGTGAGAAGTAATAGAATGTTTTGCAGTCTTTTCTCTTAATGAATTAACAGCTCTTTTAATGGTCAATCCATATCAGTGAAAGCATATTCAAGCGCTGGAAACAATCACAGACTTCTGTTATCCCAATCTACAAGAAGCTGATTTCAGCTGGACTTAAGATTTGGATTTACAGGTAATTCAAACTATTCTATTTCAACCTTGTAATTCAAACAAAGGTCATGTGCTGCCATGTTTTCTCATTGTTGACTGTTCAGTGGAGACACTGATGGAAGAGTGCCAGTGCTGTCCACAAGATACAGCTTAAGTATTCTAGATTTGCCTATCACTAAGAAATGGAGACCTTGGTACCATCAAAAGGAGGTACGTAAGAGATCATGAATTCAAGGCACACTGCTTCCTTTTCTTATTTGACAATTATCTATCTATCTATCTATCTATCTATATATATATATATATATATATATACACATACATATACTGTCTTTGACTTGGAACAGGTAAGTGGGTGGTATCAGGAATACGAGGGGATAACGTTTGCGACATTTCGGGGAGCTGGCCATGCAGTGCCATGTTTCAAACCAAGCAATTCACTCGCATTCTTCTCCTCCTTTCTTAGTGCACAATCGCCACCCTCTACTAAATAATGATCAATGGTGTGAAATCCCAGAGAAGATTTTGCTTTTATCGATCAAAATGTTAAACAACATAATATATAATTAACGAATAAAAGAGTGTTACTGGGTTCTACTGCCCGGAATATTTCCTTTTCCTTTTCCTTTTTCAATCTTCTAGTCAAAGAAACTGAGCTGTTATATAAGTAAAAAGAAGAGACCTGCAAACTTATTGTTATTGGCAAATATATTCAGTATTTCTTCCATAAAATGGTCATTCACACAACACTTGAAAGACCATTTTTTCTTGACTGCATGTTTGTTTGGGATTAGTTGATAGTAGAATTGATTCCAACCTCCGACATGGCATGGACAACGATCATAATAATCATTCATTAAATTATTAAGCTGCGTGAGAATATGAGAATATGGAGGATGAGTGATGTGATGGAAACGCAATCCAGATCCAGTTAAGTGAAACGCGGATAAGCGAAGCAACTCTCCTTTATGGAGATGGAGACATCGTATTTTTCCATCACATCCCATCAAACATCCTTGTCTTTCTCTCAGTGTTTTGTTTTATTTTTTTAAATCCTTTAAAAACACTTGTGATGAGTGTTTCTTCCTGCATCCCATCAAATTTCTTCCACCACTCTGTCACTGTTTCTGGATTTTTTTATCAGAAGAAGGGTGGAATTGGTATAGTATAGTGTGTTCCGGAAAGTAAAATCCCAATTGATGGGTTGCAGGAAAAAATTAGATGGAGTGCAGGAAGAAACAACCACTTGTGATTTGCTTCAGGCTGCACTATCTTTCTATCTGGGCCTATAACAGTAGAAAACGGGTTTCTTAATTCATTCATGACAATACTAGAAATAATAATTAATAGATCAAAAGTTTAAGGCTGATTCATCTTATACCTCCAATCAATGATATCTTCAATTTTTAAAAATAATCTTACATTTTTTTTATCAAATTATTTTATAAATAATTTTTTATTTATTAGATTTTAAAATCTGAAAGATATCTTTATCATATTTTGAAATTTAATAAAAAAATCGAAAATCTTTTATCAAATTTTAAAATTGAATAAAAAAAAATTTATCAAATTTTAAAATTTGATAAAGAAAATTCTTTTAAAACTAGATGAAATCTTAAGAAATTTTTTATTAAATTTTGAAATCTAATAAAAAAATTTATCAGATTTTAAAATTTGATAAAAAAAATGTAAATCTTTTTATCTAATTTAAAAATTTGATGAAAAAAAATTCATGATGAAACACACAAAATACAAAATACGATGTAAGGTTTTTTTGAATCGTAAAAAATAAAAAAAAAATGAAAATAAATGATAAAATGATTCGAGATGCATAATGAAACTGCCAAAGTTTAACTTAAAGATTAAAGATTAGATTTAAGTCTTGATGGTATTAGCTAAGGGAAAATAAATTCGTAAAATTAGTTTCTGATTATCTTTAACTTGGGTGAATGAAAAATAAAATTGGATAACATGTTAATAATATTAATATGTTTATAAAACATAGATATTGAAGAGAGAAAAAGGAAAATTAATGTAGATGATAGAGAAAGAGGATAAGAAGGCCTTATTGAATAAAATAAAACAATGGGATCCTTCTCTGATTACATTACATGAAAGCAGAAATAAAAAAAGGGTGGAAGTGAATTGGAGAAAGAGTGGTGAGAATGAGATTCAGATCTTTGATACGATCGCTTTCTTAGTCAAACCCAGAGCGTTGCACGCAACAGGATACAAACTCTTTCTTATCTCTGCGTAAACTTCACCCACCCATTTCCTTCCGGCTAATTGCTCCCCCAGGCGCATCGCAGCCTCCACCGTGCTCTCCTCGCTATCGTGCGCCGAATCCACGATCCCCTTCTTCACTGCCTCAGCCCCCGTCATCTTTGCGCCTCCCAGTAACAAGTCACGCAGCACCGCCGGCGACTTCATCTTCGACCTAATCACGGCGGTGAAGTAGTCCGGCACTGGCAGCCCGAGGTCCACTTCCGGCATATAGAGCACACCGCGGTCGCCGCGCATCAGAACGTAGTCGTGGCTAAACGCGAGCATGAACCCGGCTGCGGAGGCGTGACCGTTGACGGCGGCGATGGTTGGCATAGGAAGGGAGATGAGCGCGGCGACGATGGGCCTGAAGGAGTCAACGAGTGACTGGAGGCGATCGAAGGCCGCGGAGGGGGATGATGCGGCGCGGGCCCAGACGAGATCGAAGCCGTTGGAGAAGAATTTGCCTTGGGCGGTGGTGAGGAGGACGGAGCCGGGGGTGGCGTGAGAGGCGAGACGAGAAAGGGCGGAGGCCAGAGAATCGATTAGGGTTGGATTGAGACGGTGCTGGTGGTCGTCGCCGGCCAGGGTGAGGACCCACACATTTCCACGCTTCTCGAGGCTACACATTTTATTTTTTTGCCAGACACCCACTACATCAGTGCCATTTAAATCATTTCCAACTTTAACCTAACTTGATATTAAAATAATTAAAAAAATTAGTTTCTATTTGATAAAAATAATTTACAAGTAATCTTATTGTTAAATGATAAACGAGTATGTAATAAAAACAATAATCCAAAACACAACAGGTACATTATTTTAATTTATAATTGTCTGTGTTTTTATAAGTAGATTGGACAAAAGAGGTGTGCATTTAAAAACAACATTATCATCTCATTTTGTAATTTCCATTTTAAAAGAATTGGAGAATTCAATTTATTGCTCTGCTCGTAAGATTGAGACAGTTACCATCCTTTGTTATTGTTTAAAAGTTTGTATTCATGTATATGTCAACTCAATACCTAAACAATAATAAATCATTTCGAGTTGGATAAAACTATTAATACCTAAACATTTTTTTATTTTTTTAACTTAAAATAAATAACAATTATAAATTATTTTATATACCAGTGAATTTTAGAGATAAATGGAAGTTCTATAATTAAAAAGATGGGAGAATCTATACAAAATATTAAAATCAACTTCAGAAAATTATTTTATTTCTCGAAAGAGTTGCCTTTCAAGATTAAACATAATATAGTTTGTAAATTTTGATGACTGTTCTGTGTTTCAATTCAAAGGCAGGCAATTAATTATGTATATTTAAAAGCTACGTGAATATATTTTTTTAAAATTTCTTGTAAAGTAAAACAACTACTCATAAATATAATTTCCAATTCAACATAAGAGCTTTAACACAAACTAAACAATTAACTTGAAATCTAAAAATTAAGTTTGAGATGCAGATATAAAAGCTGAAAAAATGCTTAAAGAAGAAAATATTGATAACCAAATAAGCAATTATGAATAAGATGTGAAGGACTTGATTATTTTGAATAGTTGAAAAAAAAACTAATAAATAGAAATATGAATAAAAGTTATTCTTAAGTATTTCTCATTTGAAATTAATGACTATAGTTATTTATTCACTCTCAAAACAGTTTTCAAGCTCTTATTTACAAACATTATTTAACAATTTTTTTTTTTGCAGCAGTATGTTTACAACTTCTATTTCAATCTTTAACTTTCAAGTAATAATCGTTTTCTTTCATTTTTTATGATCTCGTTAAGTTCACAGCTTTATTTATCTTCTTTTCGAAGTTTATGATTTTTATAACATTTCGAATTTCTTTTTCTTTCAAAATCTTTTATTTTCCTATCTCTACTGTTTTATCATTCACTTCAGTATTTGCTGATGTTATTATTTTCTTATAATAAGAGATAAGTTGCAATAAAAGACAGCGTATTCAAATAAATTAATAAATATATTTTGATAAAACTAAGTGTTCACACAAATACTGTAATAAGTAAAAAAGAAACACGGCATAGAGTCTCAATTTTCAGACCAGTGAACAAAAATTTGCAAACTTGGAAATCAACGATATAAACCCACATTATTTGTAAAAAATAACTTACGTGTTTTTAGATTTTTGCTAATATCCGTGAAACTATTTAATATAAAAGAAAGTGTGTTGTTGTGATTAGTAAAATCTAAACATGTTTTACTTCTCTTTTATTAATGGATTTAAATTTAAAGGTAGTAATGCTTTTTATTGGGCTTATCCGACATGAAAATGAATATGGAAATCTGAGTCTCAAATTTGTCACCTTTTATTGGCACGCCCATACTGCTATTCGCCCCCACTTTCATTTTTGTTTTTCTTTTGACGAAATTACTCTTTACTGAAATGAGTTTCCATTAATCATGATGCAGTTTTATTTAATCCAGTTTTAAACCTTTGCATATATGTTTGATTATATGTTTATTTAAAGAAATTTAGAGATTGAGAAAATAAATAATAAATACTTTTAAGTCTATAATTTCATGAATATATTTATAAAGTCTATAAGATTAGAAAGTGCATATATTTATAAAAATATTAACAGTAGATTTTAAAAAATATAGAATAAATATAAAATTATAAATGATATGTAGAAAAATATGTGTAGTAAACTTGCTAAAATCGAAATCATATGATAATGTGAGGTTTTTGCAAACTCTATATTAGGTTTAGGAGGAAATATCAGCTTTTGCAGAGTTTATGACAAAAATTATTTATATAATCAATGTGATAGGTTCTTAATGGGGAGAAAAAAGTTTAAATTCTCAAATTTTCAAAATATTTTATGTCATTTTAAGCTTTAGTTGTACAGGTCAAAATATATACATTATTTCGATTCTTTTCTGAAGAGAAACCTATACATTAGTGATATTTACAAAAATATTACTACATAATTTAGTACACAAAAAAATTAACATTAATTTTAAGTAACTTAAAATAAAGTGTATTAAACTGTAATTAAATCACTGTTAATTAAAACTCAATTTTGAAATCTTTAATACACCATTAATATTTGAAAATATTTACTAATTTTTGCATCAAATTATCTTTTACTGATAATCTCCTACTTTAATAAATAATCAGGATGGACGAATAATTTTACCAAACGATAAAATAAAGACTCAAAATTAGACACTAAACACAAACCGTTGATCTTAACTTTCACACCCTTAGTTTAGATTGCAGCTACTTTTCAATAATAAAATCAATCGAAGAATCATCAGTTACTGATAGCTTGAAATAGGTAAAAGTTACCTTGAATGATATCATAGTATATGCTTGAACTGGTGCATTAGCATTCTAATTCCAAATTGGTTTGGTTTTGGAAAGGAAGAAAAGGGTTAAAAGAATGAATTATGCAGATGAATTTGGATAAAACAGTTTGTTTTCACTGTTAGTGAATCTGGTATTGCTCCATTAAATATGAAGTTCTTCTTAACAGCCAATAACATAGCGATACATTAGAGACATGTTTGAATTTCAACGAAAGAGAAAGCACGACAAATATGTTTGGTGCTTTCTGAGGAGCCAATGCCATGCTGATACATTACACCCAAAAGACATCGTGTACATCATTTCGTTATCAAGATTTGCCTTAATCCTATTATCTAATCTTTGCGTGCCATCAATTAAATCAAATACGTGATTATCACTCCGAATCACGATACGTCATTAGATACAAAAGTAAGACCCAAATCTTTCTCTCACCACATATAATATATATAATTTTTTTTTTCATATTATTTGGCCCAATACGGTCCACATAATTTCTTTTCTTTATTTATTTATTTAAATGCAAAAGCTTTTTTCTAAGTGTTGTGTTCTGATTGAGTAGTGTGTGGATTGACTTACTCAGTCTCATCATGTAATAATATTCCACTTTGATTCAGACATCAGTTCATTATTAATAGTATCTGCAGGCAAGTTACTAAAATATCCTGTTTTGTCTAAACCATTCAATCTGTGAAAATCGTGAATTACTAGTATATAACCTCCATATATCTTCATTTTCATGGCTTATCATTTTGGTCCAAGTGCCTTTTATTTCCTTAGATGAAGTCAAATTTTAAACATTTTTGTATTTTCCCATATTAACAAAAAAAATCCAAAAGAGAAGGTTAACTATTTCCACTGAAAACTGACATTTTTAATACTTTTTCTAAATTAGCTGACATTTCATGAATAGCTAACTTATTTTAAGATACAAACGCCAGGAATAATATGTAGAGTTATCAAAATTTGAAGTGTTACATATCCTGATCTCATGTATGATCTGAGTTTGAGGTACACTGTTTTCTTATAAGCATCTTCTATAGGAATGATACAAACATTGCATGGGTAAGCAAAGACATAATTTGCCTGTCAAAATCTTGAATTTTAGTTGCTCATCGGATCAATAAATATCGAAAGAGATTCTTTCTACCTTTTTTCCGTTAAATTAATTAACTTATAATTTTCTGTAAGTTTTAGGTGCCGTGTTTTGTTTTTAAGAAATATATTTTTATCTTGTGAGGTGACAAATTAGATTTGACATGTGATAAATGTATTGCTTATTTATGAAATATTGTCTAATGACATTTTCATATGACTACATTCAATTTAATTATTTTAAGAGAGAAAATGGTAGTGTTTCTATCAGTCATTTGTTTTGATACATCGTTTGTTTTTTTATTTAGATGATGCGAAATAATAAGATTGTGTTTTTATTTGTTGATAATATATATTTTGAACTTGATAAAAGTCAAATCAAGATTGTCAATGATTGTGTTCCTTTTCTTTATTAGTGTTGATATACTACAATTTATCTATGCCTGTCCCTTTGAAACGACTTTGCAACAATCTTATAATCAACTTGGAGTACCCCTTCTATTGATTAATAATTTTTCTTATGAAACAATGCGATTAATAATATTTTATAAATATTACAAGAATAATTAACACGTTTACCTAGTAAATAGAAAACTCAGTAGCATGGATTTATACTATTCAGTTGTCTAATCCCAAGAACTTTAGGCAGTTGACATTCTACTTTTGGACGTGTTATATATAAAGCATGAACGTGTATAGGGTTTATAAGAATCTTTTTATCTTTCTTTTCCTATATACTTTTTCTTTCTTTAGGTATCAAATGCCACGAAGATGACGAACTAAGGCGGTTACCTTCTTATCAGATATCATACAAAACCATTTTTTTTTTCATGGCAAACTTTTCATGTGACTTGATTAGTAGTTATATTAATCCATATCAACTAAGATTCCTTTTTCTCTTTTCTTCCACGTCCTAATCTTCTCGTATAGAAAATGCTCTTTGACATAAGCTTGGTTGTCATTTATACTTTATATCTGTGATTTGCACCCAACGTATATCCTTGCTAAGAACTTCTGATTGGACTTTAATGTTCCTCTCACCATGGTAATTCTTCATATGCACGAACGATGACTACGGTCAGCTAGCTTTGTTAACAATAAAATCCCAATCAATAATGATTCTTTAATTTAGTTAATCAAAAGTGCCAGTGTTGTTGCTGACACAGAACAATAGTATTATTCTATTGTGTTCAGTTTAATATAAAGCTTCAAACGTGTAATTAAAATACAAGCTTACATTCCTATCTTTCTCTAGTGGTTAGGGTGGAAAGGACAAAGTGATATAGAAAAAAAAGAAACAAATCAATTAGATATAGTTTCTTATGAGGTGTTGTTCGCGTTATCATTCAATGAATAACTAGAGTTTTAATTTGTAATCTGCATAATAAAAATTTACCTCAAAAGCTTATGCCGATTACAAAATAACACTCAAATTCTTATAAACAAAACACAAACAACATTATATGTAAGTTTTGTCCAATAATAAAATCCAAACCCAAACTAAAGCTTAATAGACCTGCAATGGCAGGTATATTGTCTAACCCAGTATCCACCCTATGACAACTTAACCACCCTAAACATTCCAGTTCATGTTTGGAAGCTGAAACTGTTGCCTCAATACATCATTACTAACTGGGCCAAGAAGTGCATTTGGGTGAAACGCTGTGTTCTGTGGAAGGTGGTTAAGCAGTGAAACGAAGGAACTTTCTTCCTCTACAGTGTTGCTTCCAGCATTGAGATCACAATGGAATCTCCTGCTAGAAGAGGATGACCTTGTGTCATTCCAAAACTGTGACGAGAGTGCTCGTTTCACAGGGTAGATTCCTTTTGAAGAGACTTGGTGGGAATCAGAAACATCTTGCTGCATGCTATGGTCAACTCCTAAGATTCCATCAAAGAAGCTGTCATCATTTTCCATTCCCATGGGTCCATAACTTGGACTTCTTGAAGTCCCGGCTTTGGAATTCTGAGTGGTGTTATTGTTGGCCATTGAAAAAGTTGACATCATTGGTAGCATAGTGCTCTCCGTAGAAAGCTCCTTATTCTGCTCCGTCAAAGGAAACCTTGGCATCGTGGTACTGTTGTTTTTCTTGTATATTCGGCACAAAACCCAATCATCAAGCTACCAAACAAAAGTGACATAGAAACAATCAGAAACTCAACTATAACTATCAAGTATTTGAATCATGGTACAGTTTATCCTGATATTTGAAGTTATGGAAAATTACAGGCAAATAAGAAATAAAAAAATACAATGCGGTCACGGTGAGTAAAACCATCGACATTACCGCCAAAATGACAGTTACTCATTATTTTTTTTAATCTTTGAAAACAATAAAACCTTATCTTACTCAAACGGTTAGTTTAACATTGTTTGAGAAGAAATTAAAACTAATAAAAATTAGAGGATATGAATCATATAGGTGGCATGCATACCCTCAGGGAGTTTTTCTTGCTACTACGTGCATGATCTGCAGGCAGAGAAGGTGGCTTTGAGGAAGAATTTGAGGAACTGCCAACAAGTCGGTACTCGTGCATGATCCAATTGGTTTTAACCCCTTTTGGAGGTTTGCCACCATAGAAAACAAGTGCTTTCTTTACTCCAACTTTGTGGTGGCCATGAGATGCAAGAATGGGCCTGTCAGTTCCGGTAGCTTTCCAATACCCAGAAGAAGCAGCCCTGTTAGGCCTCGCCCCATTTGGGTATTTCCTATCCCTTGGACTGAAAAAGTACCATTCTTGCTCGCCAAACGTTGCTTTACCTAAAGTACACACAAACACAAAAAAAAAAAAAAAAAAAAATATAGATATTGCATCACAAAAGCAAAATTAACGAAGGAAATATAAAGTGGGTTTTCACGAAAGGAGGAGAAGACAAGGCGTGGTGTGATGAAGTTTCATACTTGGGAGCTCCCACGGATCGAACTTGTAGAGATCAACCTCGGCGATGATGGCGACAGGAAGAGGAACAGAGTCTGCTTTTCTCTTGAGGTAGTGAACCACCAGTTCCTCATCTGTGGGGTGGAACCGAAACCCCGGAGGAAGATGAGGGTGGTGATGAGTGTGATATTCTGAAGATGAAGCCATGCTATTCATAGTGATGGTCACGGGTCTAGCTTCAAGACTCTGCTATAGTTCTCATGCATACAATAATACAACCTGGTAAGCCTAACTTTTTCTTCAAATTCCCTTATTTTGCTCTCTATTTCTTTGCTAGGGTGGAATGAAACTCAGGTACCACCACTGAATCACTTCAATGAAATAAGGTTGAGAGCAGGAGGCGATGATCGCATGACAAGGATTCGTGTTTTGTAAGAGTAGGGTTGGGTGAGATAAATGTACCAAAGGGGTGCCCGTGAGATTTGTGACACGTGGGAATCGAGGGTGGGTTGTTCAACACGTGTACGGACAACAGCGGAAAGTGATTCCACAGTCTCTTGTACAACACGTGTCTCTGGTGTAGACCCAGTGTTCATGCAACATGTAATATTTTGAATTTAGAAAAGAAAATGAAGAATATTAAATTATGTTATTACATGAAAATGAAGTGAATTGGGAGCATAATATTTGTGATCCATGTAATAATTTCTGGACAGCAGCAGAGCGAGGAGAATAAGGATGGTTGTCTGTTTCTGTGAGGAAGGAGTTTGGAACTGCCTATACACTTATGATGTCATGCTTTTCTTATGCAGACAAAACCCAAGGTAACCATGGCCCACACAGTCCCCAACTAAAACATTCAGAGAGAAGTCACGTGCGCACGTGCTCTTCTATGAGCGCCGTCTTCATTTGTTCTTCTGAGTAGGATTAATCTCGTCACTACGCTGTTAAAATTAATGTCTTTGGTTAGTTTGAAAGAGTTATAAAACAGGATTGTTTAATTAAAATTTAGGTTCTTGAATTTTGTTTATATATTTATCTTTTTTATTTGTTTTAGCTTTTATAATTTTTTTATTGTCATAATTTTTATTAAATAAAGTTAACATGATTATCTAGTTAAATTGTCATTAATGTCATTTGAAATGTAATTATGTGTAAATTTAAAAAAAAAAAAACTTAATAATTTAGTTTTATATATGAGTTGTGATTCTATATTGTTTTATTCGATTAAGTTTATAACGTGATCACTTATTTAATATATTTGTTTTTGTTTACTGCATTGTTTGGAATTATCACATAAAACCAGTTGTAACTTTTAGATTTTTTTTCAGCATATATTAAAGATGATGTTAACAGTAAATAACTATATAGTCTTTATCTAAAAAATATAAAAACCCAATTAAACGAGAAGAAAATTAAATTAAATCTTATATTATAGTTATATATTCAATATTCTTGTTTCTGTCTCCTATATGATTGGAAATACATACATAAACATAAACTTTATTGTGACTTTGGAATTTGTCCCAAAGTCATTTAAGTGAGAATTGTTTTTTAGAAAACTAAATTATTAATTAATTCTTTTATTGAACCTGGTGGTCGTATTCCAAACTGCATTTGTATCAACTAACAGAAAATAACATTAAATTTATTTAATAAAATTTGAAACTCAATTAAATAAAAAAATATAAAATTTAAATTACTGAGTAAGCCAAAAATGTATTATATACATTAAATCAAGTTATTTTTTATCCCAAACGTGTTGAAATTGAACTAATCTAAATTTTGGGGATTGACCGCTCTATTGAATTAATAATTATATTTTGAAAACAAGATACTATAAAAAGTGTTATATATAGAGAGAGGTTGTAATTTATACCTTATATTTAAAATTAAAATTAATTTCATCAACGTAGTTTAAATTTTAAAATATGTCCGTTATTTTAACTTTTTAAATTTGAAACTATCTTTTATTCTTTTTTAAAATGGTTTATTGTTCACTAAGTCTAAAAAAAATAATTTAAAATATAAATGGGATCAAACTGAACAAATTTAATAGGTCACAGTCCAGTGATAGAAAACTTGTTTTGCAACACAAAGCCATCAGTTATGGCTTTTCCACATAATAATGGTCAGATTCTGAGAATTGTTGTGAAAGAAATATGATTTCAAATAGCACTGAAGATAATTTTGCTTTGATTACTATCAATCAATGTTATTCTTTATTTTAATTGTGTGACTAACAAAAGAATCAATCAATCAAATGTTATTCTAGCACTTATGTTTTCTATAACTACAATATTTAATCGTGAATTAATGGTACTTAATTAGAATAGAAAAAATGGAATATTAGTGAGTAATTATTAAAAGTTGTTGTGATAAAACTGTCATTTTTATACAAGTAGGAATTGTATGGTGTCCAAAAGTTATTCGGTGTGGGCTTATTCTGAAAGTTTAGTTTACTTCAATTATCCAGACAAACACTAAGATTAAAAGATTATTTACATTTACAGCATGTGTGTAATAAGAACAGGAAAAAAATGATTGAAACATGTTGTTAAAAATGCAGAAGATTTTAGTGATGGATGAAAATCGGAGAGAAATATGAAGCAATGTTCTTGAAGAGGTATAAGAGGTGATGCTCTTAAACTGCATCTGCTTGTCAGGATTATGAATTCTTAAATTAACACGTATTCCATGTGAATGCACCAAAATTAAAACTTAGAGTTTCTTATACATACAACTCTATCTTCCTCATTTGTTTCAAACTTTCAATACTTCATCATACCAAATAATTAAACTACCCATTACGACAAAAGGACAAACCTGCAATTACTTTCATCTTTGCCAATGCCAATTTCGCCTATCCAACATTACATTTTACTTTATATTTTAATACGTTATTCTTTTTAATAGCATAATTATGAATATCATTCAAACAACCACTTAATTATGTCATACTTATTAGGGATGAACTAGCCTTCATTCCAAAACCTCATTGTCAAATTCTTAAACGTGAAATATATTTAAGAATTAAAATCATAATAGATAGCTTAATTTTGGGATTCGAATAAAATAAATACAAAAGTTAAACTCTTTTTAAAAAATTTTAATTGAAAAATTAAAATAAATTATATTACGAGTAGTAGCAAACTTGTGATTATTTATCAAGTGGTATAAAATTCGAATTTCATGTTCGGACTATGAGAACACCTCATGTAAGGCTCGGGCCTACAGATAGGGCACACAGGCTTCGAGACCCTGCTGCCCAGGCGGCCAAGGAGGGTGTCCGGGCGGTGGACGTCGATCTTCCTCGCTCAAGCTTCCATTCAGGGCGCCCGGGCTTCGTGATGTCCTTCCTTCTGGTGTCTTTTTAGGCCTTTTTGAGTTCCATCTTTTTGGCTCTCTATCTCTGCTTCCAATATTACTTCAATCTCTCTCAAAACAAGAGGAATTAATCATAAAATCATTGAAATCAACCTCAACTCTCTTATTCACACAATTTAATGAAAAAGCATGAGTCCAAGCAAGCTTTTAAGTGAAAAAAGGATGCTTTTAGTATCAAAATCACATCACAAATAACGATGTTTTAAACAGTTATCACTGCTTCTCCTTCTCCTTTCTCAAGAAGATTTTTGGATAAGGAAGTGACTTCTCAAGTTCTTTTCCTTTTCTTCTCTCATCCCCCTTTCTTTCTTTTTCTCTCCTCAAACACTCTCTTTTTCTTCTCTCTCATTCTCTTCTTTTCTCTCAGCATCCTCTTTCAATTTATTTTTCTCTCCACTCACTTATTTCATCTCATCGACCTTCTTTGTTTTTTCCTCCCTCTCTCTCAGCTAATATTTTACCACTTCTAGTAGTGATAATCTTGCATTCTTCCTTGGGATTTGCTTCAGTATTGGCTCCAAAATTCTTCTTAGACTTCTCCTCTAACTTCTTGGTCAGTTAGCCAACTTGGATCTCCAAATTCCTAATAGAAGCTTTAGTGCTTTTATGGTTGGATATGGACACTTGCTTGAACTGTTGGAGTGTGTCCTCCAACTTTGAGGTCCTGTCTGATAAGGAGGGGTGTGGTTGGCACTGCTGCTGTGGTGGTCTGTTTGATGGTCCACCTTGTCCTTGTAACACCCCTAACAGAGTGCCACTTGTAAATAATACAATCCGAAATTTACGCCAATTTTTTTTTATTTAAATATCGTCGCTTATAAACGTTTGCGTAAAAACGCGAAAACAAATAAAACTACAAATGTCCGAAAATATTACAATATAAAATCCAAACCTTATAATCTTCAAATCCATTATTCAAAACATAGAATAACTCTAAAACATAAAACATAATAAAATTCCCCACAACAAAACCCCATTTCTCTCGTCGCGATACTTTTGCTTTGCCTTATCTGTATCGTCATCTACTCCCATATAAGTACGATCATTGCAGGTGGAACCACAACCACAAAAGAAAAGGGTGAGTAACTAAGAATATAACATAGCATACAATTTAGTAATCATATCCTTAAAACACAAACTATACAAGTCGTTACATCACATTATCTCTCAATACTCAACTCCTAACTCCGACATCATATCACGTCTCAATGCTCAAATCATAACACAATTATCACCACCTAGATTGTCATAGTCATTACATTACAATACATCACAGTATTCAATTCATAACTCAGAGCATACGAACAAACTTATGTTGTTTCCTTGAATTTTGTCATACCTATTTACCAAAACAGGGCGATTCAAATCTGTTTATCAAAACAGGACAATTCGAATTGTCTTTCATCGTAACTTCAAACCTATCTTCCTAAGTCCTTAAGAAAATTACGAGTAAAAACCTTTACCAATGAATATCATTAATATCTTGAAGCTACTAGAGGAGAAAGCTGTAGCGACAATGACACGAAGACAGTGAGTCGTGGTGCGTATGTGGGCTTCTTACTGGACTGGGCCAATCTGTTGAAGTAATTAAACTGAAAAGACCACGAAATTTTCCTCTCTTTCAATTCACTCACTAAATAAAAAACACAATAAAATGTCAGCACCTTTGAGCGTATGCTTCTATTCTTTTATTCAAACTGTTCCTTCTTCTGCAAGCTATGGCGTGTCTCCAACATCTTTATGTTCTTACCATAAACTATTATTTACATGAGTTAAAACATTTACGCTTAATAGAAATTAAATATTCTCGCAAACTTAGTATTAAGAGTTTTTAAAAAATAATAATATTATAACTCATTATATATTTATTTATGGCTTATTAATATTAAATTTGATCAATCTCTCTCCAATGAAAATTAGAAAAAACTCACACATAATACTTTCTTATTCAGACACTACATGCATCAGTATATGTTTCAACTTAAAGCATTTGAATATTTTCAAATTAATTGTATAGTCATTTTATCTCAGAATATATTCTTTAGAAATTATCTAGGAAGTATAGTCAGTTAGTATAACAACAAGTATAATAAAAAAATATTTTTTCTATAAATAAAAAACAAAAGTTATTTAAGGAGAAACGTTCTGGAAAAAAGAGTTGTTATTACTTTATAGTCAGCGTTCACTTGTATTAATAAACATTTGCACGTAAGATTCCCAGGCAATTTATAAGATGATTCATTTTGTTAAAATAAGTTCCAAAATATTATTGTAAATTGGTCAATCATTGACTTTGTATCTTATATTATTATCACTTCAAATTGAACAACTATTGAAAATAGTGGAGGAATTTTAATTAATTAGTTTGGTTTTTCTAATCACTTTAAATTAAAACATGGTGGCATTTCAATTCATAGTAGATATTTTTAAAAATCGCATACAAGTAATTTATTATTGACTGTTTTTAAACATCTAATGCGGTTTTTAAGCTTAAAAACAATTTTAATTTTCAGTGAAGTTGAATACATCAAGTTAAAGGGGGAATTATCAGCTAAGTAATTGAATAAACAATATTTGAGAAAACAATTATTAAAATGAAGAGAATATAGAGAAACAAAAAAGGAGTGATTAAGATATTAATATCGAGAATAAAAAAAGAAAAAAAGAGAAATTTGATTTTTATTTGACTATCGATAGTGGTATTAAATGTGAATCCCACCGACAAGTGAAGCAGTTCTTCAATTCTACTTTATTATTTATATGGTAAAGAAGCAGCCAAGAATCTACAGGATCAATTTCGTCCTTCTCGCTCCATGCTATCAAATCTCACTTACGATTACTTTTTTAAATAGTTAAAAATATAACTATAAGCTTATCTCATATGACAATTTCAGCACATCTTCTTCCTGCATGCAATTACACATATAACATGATAATTTATAACTTTACTAAATCTTGTAAATAATAAACTATTTTATATCATTTTAATAAGTGAATTTAGACTTAAAAACTAACTTGTTAAATGATATTTGTCTACATACTATTATTTGTTTTTAGTTTTAGTTAATATACAAACTCCAACAATATGAGTGCTATACTAAATATGCTTTCATACCAGTGTAACACAAATTTTATTATTATTTTGGAACATTTATCGAGTGTTTAAAGTTAATGGTAAGAGGGAAAGTATTCATAACCAATTCTTTGTTTTATCGAGTGTTTAAAGTTTCTTTATATTTATGCTATAATAAGGATTCCATGCAGTTCATAAGTATTTTAAAATATATTAATTTGAAGTGTTAAATATATAGTTTTGAAATATTTAATAGACATTAATTGATAAAACTGTTTACTGATAATAAAAATATATAATGCTTTAAGTTTTGATTAGTTCTACAAAATTTAAAAGTTATTTTAATAGATAAAATACTATTTTATTAAGAATTTTAAATATAGAGTAAATATAAAGCAATTAGCTAATGAACCATTAAGCATTTTAACTTTACAAAGAGTAGTAAATGGTATGAGAAGAATCGTTTCAATGTTATTTTCATATCAATATATATATATTTTCTTTTAATAATAAACAACACACAAGAACATAAGTGATAATGAAGATGAAACGTTTATTTAATTAATTACCTTAACCATTAAAATAATTTAAATAAAGATAATAAAATTAAAAAGTTTGTATTAAAACTGCATTTTATTGTATTTAAAATAAAACATGTCAATACTTACTTATTTCACCAAACTTACTATTTACCTTTTTTTTTTGCAGTGTAACACTTATTTTTTAACTCAATAATTAAAGAGGAGAAAATGTCTATTTTATCTAGTATAAAAATTCAAAGAACATCCTTTGTAAAACAGAAAATATTTAGTTTCTAGTATAACACGTGATTTGGAAAAAAAAATTGATAATCCTTCATTGATATATAGTTTTTAGAATGTATATGATTTTTTTATTGGCGGCTCTTATTAACATGGACAAAAGTGATTTTTACTAATAAATAAAAACATTAATGATACAATATTTTTTATAAATTGAAAAGAAACAAATGAAGTTTTTTATCCGTCTGCATAAATTATCAACAAAAAGGAATTTGAATGCAGCATTATTTTACCATAGGCTTTGGTTTTTGGCGGGTACAATGCAGGAGTGTTTGCTTTTGTGTTAAATGTTGAATTACGAGGCTGATATTGGGGAATATATAAAATACTAGCGAGAAAATGTAGTTAATAAACTACAGTTTATGGATTTATAACCTTGAAATCTGTTACAGATGTCCAATGAATCACAAATTATCGGATGCAAACGTAAAATGGGTGTCAGGCAAATTGCTAACCAAAAAAAAAGACAAAAAATTAGAACGAAAGATAAATTAATCAAACAATTTTGTATTAATAATGAAATAATAAAAGAATTATGATACAAAGAAATTGATCTAAGAGCACTTTGTAGAGCCAATTTCTATAGTTTTAGTCTAAGAAAAAGTTGCATCAGAAGCCTAATCCTAATATTAAGAGAATTGAGGCCACATAATTGAGTGACGTTAAAGGTAGCAGCTATGGTCTCTCTCAGTACGAGTCCATATTTATATGCCGAAAAACAAAAATATATATATATATATATATATATATATATATATGCAAATTTTATATTGTGGTTATATCCACGCTATGAACATTTTGAAGCATTCAACGCCGCTTCTTCGCGTACTTCCTTTCTTCCTTTACCTCCAACAAGTTCGTGATCACCGCTTCCGAAGCATTCCTCAGCAACTCCGACCAATCCCTGAAAACAAAATCACATCAAAATTAATCAAAACCCAACTTCATGTAATATAAATCATGACCCATTAACCCAAAGAGAGAGAGAGAGAGAGAGAGATGTGTGAATGTATGTATATTTACCCGTTCAAAGAATCAAACGTCAATCCTACGGTGTTCTTTGCGTCTTCAAGTGCAAAGGCGAACCTCTGAAGGTCCGCTGGAGGGCAGGTTCCGTTGTCCTTGACCCTAAGTTGCGAGGGTTTGACGTCGTAGAAAATGGGAACGACCCTTTTGTTGGACTCCATGAGAAGAGCGAGCTCGTGGAGGCAGAAATAGGAGTCACAGTAGCGAGGAGAGAAGACAGCAACACCAACCTTGCAATCCAGAATGCCTCTATTAATGTGTTGGAAAAGCCTGTCCCCAGGTTTCATGTTCATGCTGTCCAAGAATGCCCTCACTCCAATATTCCTCGTAAGATTATCGTACAACAAGCCGGCAACGTTCTTCTTGGTGTCGATCCCACGGTGGTTGATGAAGACGTCGCATACCGGACCACCGATTTTAGTCATCATCTTGGGTAAACGCTGCATGGCTCTTTCCTCAGCCTAACTTAATTACTGATTATAATTTGTTTTGTTGGTTTTTCTTGCTACAAAACTTTTCCTTCTTTTTGGCAGAGAAACGAGACTTTAATTTGTTGTGTACTTGTGGGGAGAGTTTTTAACGTAGGGAAGATCTGAGAGACAAAGATGTGTGCATAATAAAGTGTATATTTATATATCGAGAGAGAGAGTGTGTGTCTGGTAAATTTGGGAGAAAAGGGCTTATGTTGGACTAATGGAAAATACTAGGTAATTGAACAAAAAGAGTAAAACCATTTGAATTTTCTGAAACCTCATGGATCCAAATTTGGAACTAATTGTTCCTTCAAACACGTAAGTACGTATCCGTAGTTTTTCTCTCTTCATTTTTGTAATAAATAAAAATAAAAAATACGTCTTTTGTTTATCGGCGGTCGGCTACACTGATTCGCTGACGTGGTCATTCCTTTACACTATAATTTGACAGAAATTTAGGGGTTGTTTCCTCGAGGACCCTTTAATTAATGACAAAAATTAGTTACTCCTGAATCAAGTAAGCATAATTATTAATTTCTATTTTATTATTAACTAGTTAAAAGTTCAAAATATCAAATTTTATGAAAAAGTTATTACATTGTAATCACGGAAAATAAGTTTTTATATATGTTTATTTTTGAAAAGAAATAGAATAAATGTAATCCAAAACAATCTCCTCATCACTGTGTTAAAGTTTTATTTGGGTATACCATTCCTAGACGTTAGAACAAAAAAATAACCCTCTAAATTCTATATGTTGAACTTTTTTGTGTTAGCTATATGAGATTTATAAATAGTGAATAATTTTAAAATTATTTTCTTTGTTACTGATATTTTTAGTCGACTGTGCTGATTTTTGTGGAAGAAAAACAACTTTCGAAATTCCCTTAAGCAATTATTGATAAATTAAACTAAACTAATATAATGCACAATGTTAAAATGTAACCAGCTAATGATGAAGTGCTTAATTTAAATGATAAGATATGGCAACTGCAGATGTTAATAAATGATAAAAAGTTTAAAAAGAGTAATTAATTTCTTGGTGTATTCCTCAAAGAGTATAAACATTACTTAACTTTGGTTTTGCATTTTGTATTCGTGATACTATAGAGTATCAAAGAATTGTCTTGAAATAATCCTCTTTTTGCAAGAAATATAGAAATGGTATGTTGGCAGATAGTGTTAACTTAATTTCACATCTTTTATTTCTAACTGACAGCAGAACGTTTGAAATGAATATAATGTGGCAGTTGAGCACTGATGGGGAAAGGGCCAAAACAAATATAACAACTTAACAAAGAGTTATAACGCAGCGGAAATTCAATCCCCCTTCTTGCGAGAATCTGCGAGGAGCACCAAACAAATAGAACAAAAATAGGATCCAAAGCACAAAGAGACACCAACAATTTTTAACGTGGAAAACCCCTCAATGCAAGGGTAAAAACCACGAGTCGTCCAGACCAATGAAAAATCCATTATGATCAATAATATGGTACAAAAGAGTCTCCAATAATAATACCAAAAGGTATTTTCAATAAGCCAAATTAACTAAGCACAAATGCTTACAAATGAGAACAAAGAAGATGAAAATTCTCCAAAACAGGGCTGCTGGTGCGGGACCAATTTCTCCCAATCTAGACCTCCGATTGACGATCCGAACGGTCAGAATGAAGAACCATATGTCTGGAACCTACTCTCCAAATATCAGCTCGATCCAACGGTGAACGACTTCACAGCGACGAAAACACCAGTGCAGATTTAGGGTTTTGCGGGAATGGCTTTCTCTCTTTCTTTTTCTCTCCCTTGGCTTTTGTCTCTCTTCAAATGACTCTCTTATCCTCTACTAATCTGACCCATCTCATTTTAACCTAATGAGACATAATGGACCACACTATTTGGGCCTATTCTCCACATAGGAAGGGAGCCCAATAACTCAACAAATCTCCCCCTCACGACTATGTGGAGATATCCGCCAAACCGGCGATCTCACAACAAACTTCAAACTTTCCTCTTAGCAATGCCTTAGTCATCATATCAGCACCATTATCATTTGTATGAACTTTAGCTAGTTCCACCAACTTAGCATCCAAAACATCACGTATCCAATGATACCTTACATCAATATGTTTGGATTTAGAATGAAAAGTTGGATTCTTACCAAGATGAATAGCACTTTGACTGTCACAATACAACAAGTATTTACCTTGCACAAAACCAAGCTCATGCAAGAATTTCTTCACCCATAACAACTCCTTACATGCTTCAGTAAGTGCAATGAATTCTGCCTCAGTAGTAGACAACGCCACACACTTTTGCAACTTTGATTGCCAAGACAAGGCTCCCCCTGCAAACTGAATCAAATAGCCTGAAGTGGACTTCCTGGAATCAATGTCTCCAGCCATATCTGAATCTGAGTAACCCACCAAAGTAGGCTTATCACCTCCAAAACAAAGCCTCAAACCACTAGTACCACGAAGATACCTCAAAATCCATTTCACAGCATTCCAATGCTCTCTACCTGGATTTGACAGAAATCTGCTAACTGTACCAACAGCGTGTGCAATATCAGGCCTTGTACATACCATTGCATACATCAAACTACCCACCGCAGAAGCATAAGGAACTTTGCTCATGTCTATCTTCTCAGCTTCATTTGAAGGACTTTGTTTAACACTCAACTTAAAATGAGTAGCAAGAGGAGTACTTACAACCTTAGCATTCTCCATTTGGAATCTTTGCAACACCTTCTGAATGTAGTGCTCCTGTGATAGCCAAAGTTTCTTCTCTTTTCTATCACGAGTGATACTTATACCAAGAATCTTCTTAGCAGCTCCCATGTCTTTCATAGCAAATGACTCGCCCAGTTGCTTCTTCAACCTGTCAATTTTGGAAACATCTTTCCCAACAATAAGCATGTCATCAACATATAGCAACAATATAATGAAATCATTCTCAGAAAATTTCCTGACAAAAACACAATGGTCAGAAGTAGTCTTCTTGTAGCCTTGCTCACACATAACAGACTCAAACTTCTTATACCACTGCCTCGGAGCTTGCTTTAAACCATATAGGCTTTTTCGTAGCCTACACACATAGTCTTCCTTGCCTTCAACAAGAAAACCATCTGGTTGCTTCATGTAAATCTCTTCCTCCAAATCACCATGAAGGAAAGCTGTCTTCACATCCATTTGCTCAACCTCCAAATCAAGAGTAGCAGCTAAACTTAACACAGTTCTAATGGATGTCATCCTCACCACAGGTGAGAAAATCTCATTGAAGTCAACGCCCTTTCTTTGTCTGAAGCCTTTCACCACTAATCTGGCTTTATATCTGGTAGATGTAGAATTGCTCTCTTGCTTCACCTTGAAAATCCACCTGTTCTCTAAGGCTCTCTTACCCTTAGGCAACTTTACTAAGTCATAAGTGTGATTATCATGCAGAGATTTCATCTCATCCTGCATTGCATCCAACCACTTTTGCTTTTCTTCACTTTTAATGGCCTCCTCATAACATTCAGGTTCTTCCTCATCAGTCAACATCACATACTCATTGGTAGAGTACTTCTTGGGAGGTTGTTTTGGCCTGCCAGATCTTCTGGGTTGAGCTTCAGGTAGCTCAGGTACATCACCAAGACTGTCATCATGTGACACATCATGTTCCTCTTCATCAACATTATCAATAGGAACATTCAAGTTATCTTCAACCTGCTGATTATCAATATCACCATGTTGTTCATCATCATGAGCATCAATATCCAAATCATTAATAGACAACCGAATTGGATCAACATTAGCCACAATACCATCTTCCTTAGGTGTAGACTTCTTCACCTTATCAATATCTTCAATGGTTTGATCTTCCATGAATTGCACATCACGACTTCTAACAACTTTCTTTTCAATGGGGTCATACAACTTGTAGCCAAATTCATCTTGACCAAAACCAATGAAGATGCATTGTCTTGTCTTCACATCCAACTTGGATCTTTCATCCTTTGGAACATGAACAAATGTTTTACAACCGAAGACACGCAAATGATCATAAGTAACATTCTTGCCAAACCAAATCTTGTCTGGCACCTCAGAGTTCAAAGCAACTGTAGGACTTAGATTAATAACATGCACTGCTGTAAACAATGCCTCACCCCAGAAATGCTTAGGCAATTTTGCTTCAGAAAGCATACACCTAACTCTTTCAATCAATGTTCTGTTCATCCTCTCCGCTAAACCATTCAGTTGAGGAGTTTTGGGAGGAGTCTTCTCATGTGCAATACCATATTGTCTACAATAAGCATCAAACGGTCCACAATATTCACCACCATTGTCAGTACGAATGCGCTTCAACTTCTTGCCTGACTGCCTCTCAACCAAAGCATGGAATTCTTTAAACTTGTCCAACACTTGGTCCTTTCTCTGTAGTGCATAAACCCAAAGCTTCCTAGAACAATCATCAATAAAAGTAACAAAGTAAAGTGCACCACTAAAAGACTTTACTTTCAACGGGCCACAAACATCAGAATGCACCAATTCAAGCAACTCTGACTTCTTGGAGGGAGGATGCTTCTTGAAGGATACTCTGGTTTGTTTACCAGCCATGCAGTGAGAACATTTCTCCAACTCTACATTCTTCAAACCTGAGAGAACATCCTTTTTAGCTAAGCAGTTAAGCCCCTTTTCACTGATGTGCCCAAGCCTTCTGTGCCACAAAGATGACTCCATATACATAGCATTCACACAATCTTTAGCAACCAAAGCTTTTGTCCAGTAAAGCTTAGAGTTTTTCTCCCCTTTAGCGATAATCAAGTTACCTTTGGTGAGTTTCCACTTTCCAGAACCAAAGTGGTTATCATATCCACCATCATCAAGTACCTGCACAGAAATCAAGTTAAAGCGAACATCTGGAGCATGTTTAACTCCTCTAAGCAACAACTGCATCCCCATGTTGGTTTGCAAGTGAACATCACCAACACCAATAACCTTAGACACCCCATCATTACCCATCTTCAATACTCCAAAATCACCAGGTGTATAAGATGTGAGGAACTCCTTCCTGGATGTAACATGCAGTGTAGCACCACTATCAATTATCCACATGCTCTCATCAGATACAAGATTAATAGTGTCATAATCACGAAGACAAACAAGGTCACCACATGTAGTAGTAGTAACACGATCACCATCATCATTATCTCTTTCTCTTTGTTTACCCTTTTTGTCTTTGTTCTCTTTCTTCCACAAAAAACAGTTCTTCTTTATATGCCCTGTTTTATGACAATAGTGACACTCCACATTCTTGTACCGAGACTTGGACTTGCTCCTGCTTTTATCTCTACCACTGTTTTCTTTCTTCTGGCTTCTCCCCCTATTCTCTGTAATAAGAACTTCTGAATGAGATGAAGTACCCTGTGTCTTCCTTCTCATCTCCTCATTAAGAGCACCACTCTTTGCCATTTGCAAAGAAATATCACCATTAGGGGTAGCACTTATCATAGAAACCCGAAATGTCTCCCACGAATCCGGTAAAGAGTTTAATAAGAATAAGCCCAATAGATCATCATCAAATTTTATACCCACTCCTGCTAATTGATCATAGCGTCCTTGAAATTCACTCAAGTGATTTGAAACAGGAGTTCCTTCCTTGTACTTTAACTCCACAAAATTTTTCAGCAAGTACAATTTATTAGTCCCTGACTTAGAGGCATACAAGGACTCAAGCTTATCCCATAGGGTTCTCGCATGTGTCTCATTAGCAACAAAATTATAGACATTGTCATCAACAAACTGCCTTATAAATCCACATACCTGTTGATGTTCAAAATCCCATTCTTCATCTGACTTGGATTCTGGCTTATCGGAAGCAAAAACAGGAAGATGCAAATTTTTCACAAATAGCAAGTCCTTCATCTTGCCTTTCCATAAGTGATAATTTTCTCCATTCAAAGGAATCAATTTTGTATGTGCCTCCATCATTCACGCAAACTAAACAGTCCCTTAACCAAAGAGCTCTGATACCACTCTGATGGGGAAAGGGCCAAAACAAATATAACAACTTGACAAAGAGTTATAACGCAGCGGAAATTCAATCCCCCTTCTTGCGAGAATCTGCGAGGAGCACCAAACAAATAGAACAAAAATAGGATCCAAAGCACAAAGAGACACCAACAATTTTTAACGTGGAAAACCCCTCAATGCAAGGGTAAAAACCACGAGTCGTCCAGACCAATGAAAAATCCACTATGATCAATAATAGGGTACAAAAGAGTCTCCAATAATAATACCAAAAGGTATTTTCAATAAGCCAAATTAACTAAGCACAAATGCTTACAAATGAGAACAAAGAAGATGAAAATTCTCCAAAACAGGGCTGCTGGTGCGGGACCAATTTCTCCCAATCTAGACCTCCGATTGACGATCCGAACGGTCAGAATGAAGAACCATATGTCTGGAACCTACTCTCCAAATATCAGCTCGATCCAACGGTGAACGACTTCACAGCGACGAAAACACCAGTGCAGGTTTAGGGTTTTGCGGGAATGGTTTTCTCTCTTTCTTTTTCTCTCCCTTGGCTTTTGTCTCTCTTCAAATGACTCTCTTATCCTCTACTAATCTGACCCATCTCATTTTAACCTAATGAGACATAATGGACCACACTATTTGGACCTATTCTCCACATAGGAAGGGAGCCCAATAACCCAACAAGCACTACTTTGGTCAAGTATTCATATTTGGGATCAAACCACGACATGTAGGACTCAGTTGTTTTATATTTATTTAAGTTTGAAGTTCATTAATTATAGCTTAATTATGTTATTAAGAAGCAAAATGTATTATTTTTCTCTATTATTTCGTAGATGGCTTTAAAATACGTGTGAACGGACGTATGTCCGTTGGACCATGGTGATATATATATGAGGATGCTGCTCACAAACGTCGTCAGTTTTTGTTAACACTATTATTATAATATATATCAACCTATTATACTTTACTATCTCTACTTTTATTATATAAATCGTTCCCACTCTACCTAAAGTTGTTTCTCGGTTGTTGTTACTGAATATACAAAAAATGATCAATTTTTATAAAGTGGAAACTTTATCTGAAGTTTTTAATTTTACTTCAGACAATAAATGCCATTTTCAAAGAGCTGAAGAATTTATCAGAAAGCAAGATGATGAACTGCACGCTTTTAAAAGGATGTTTTTGATACAGAAAATCTATAAACAATTAATTAAAAAGAAGGTTAGTATTTGGAAAACAATAAAGTTTTGAAAGCAGACAGCATCTCTATCTCTTTCCAGTTCCTTCGAAATTTCTCCTTAATCTCATTTTCTGAAATAATAATTAAATTCATGAATGACTTTCTTTCAAGGTGAGATTTTACAAGCTGAAATGTCAAAGCTTTACTGGATTCAAACGGTCAAGCAACGATTCATCAAAGTTGTCATTAGGAGTTTAACTTAGTGGTTTTGTATTAAGTATTTGTGTTTTATAAACATAAAATACAAAATAATAAACACATCAATAGTATATTATTTTTACTTCACAAAGAATTGACTCAATTAACATTAACTATTAAACCACAACTATGGAGTGTTTTCTTGTAATATTTATTGCATTTGCTACATACACCTATATATATATATATATATATATATATATATATATATATATATATAGTTTTAACATATCTAACTAATAATAATTTGTCGAATAAACGACAGCCATCACGATCAAATCCGTAAGTCAAAAAACTTTAATAAACATTATGAAATTAAAACTGTTAACGAAAAAAATAGCAAAAAGGATTGACGTGACAGAAGGCGTGAGCGCCAATAATAAATTACGAAGTCATTAAATACGAACAATTAATTTGAAAGCACGGTGAATTACGAAGTCATTAAAATGAATGTGTTTTGAATAGAAAAAGACTATGAAAATGTATAGAAATTAAAGAGTGTGGGGAAGAAGAAACTTGAAATTGGTGTTGAATTAATTCCTTACCGATTGAAGCTGCAGCTTTCCTCACAAAGAACAAGAGAAAATCATCAGTCAATATAATTGATTTTGAAATATGTGTTATAGTCTTCAAGTCACGTTGATTTCCATTTACAACTTCTTCTGGATAAAGAATTTCAATTTGGTAGCATCTTATGTGTCTTTTAAAAGCGCTGCATTAATTGTTTTTCTTAAGTGGTAAGTCTTTTAATAATATTAATTAACCCTTCTGCTTTAATAATTTGATATTAAAAAAATCTTGTATGAGTTTGAATTCCTTTCTGAATCTAACAATGCGTGTTCATGTGACTTTTCATATTAGCAATTCTGATATTTCATTTTTCGCACCATGAGATTTTAGAACGTGTTTTCGGTTTCAAACACAGACTCATTGTTGAAGTGAAGTAATGTTATATTTTTGGTTATTGTTTCTGGGAATAGAACAAAATAAAATAAAGATTGGAATGGACTTGTTCATGCCCCTAATTTGGGTTGTTTTGTCTTCATTTGGGCTGAGAGAAAAGCCTATCGAAGGCACTATTGAGACCATTCTTTGGTATGGCAAGATTTTGAAAGGTTCAACCCAGAGAAATAAGCAAGTCTAAAGAACCATTCCACCTCAATAGTTAAACCAACTCCTTTTATTTTTCATCTATCACATCTTACTATCTTTTCATTTTCAGACCTTCGTTTCAACGACCAAGTCATACCTATAATACAATATAACCCAAAATTCATTTCTATATACGTTTTATATAACTCTTTTTAACTTATCATGTTAGTACTTTATGTTTTCGATAAATAAATAAACAATAAATCCCGTTTTTTCATTTAAATATTTATTATGATCCCTTTCAAGAAAATAAAATCAATTTAAATTATAAAACAATAAAATATATGCATTCGTGATGATTTTAAATGTCCTTTTTCTTTATAAATATAAACAGTATTTAAATTCAGAAAATTTAATTCTTTAACCACACATACACACTAATATAAATTCATTTTTAAACCGCACCACCTAAAAAGTTTGAATGATGTTTAAAATCCCCTATAATTATTGTAATATAATTGTCGTTGTTTAAATTACTGTTAAAATTTTATAACTTTTAAGACGTTTTGAATTATTTAAGATGGTAGATTATGGTTATACACGAAAAAGTATTGTTACGTGTGTTATATATGATGATGGTTGTGAAAAAATATACTTTCATTTCATTTAGATTTATGTATTATTTAAATTTCTTGAGTCAATTTCAATATATACAATATAATAATCAACATAAATAATTTTAATATAATAAAATAAACTGAAAGCTATATGTATTATGATGCATTTTTACAATTCACACTAAATTTAAACAATTATTAAAGTAAAAATAAATAAATAGATAATACAATTACTAAATAAAAAAGAAAAAAAATTACGAAAGTAAAAGTCATAAAATCTAAGAAAATCAACTGAAGCAAAATAATATAATGAGAACATTGATGATAATATCACTATCACAAAATCAAATATGAAAATATTAACAAGAATAGTTTTCAAAACAGTGAAACATATGGATACAAATAGATAATATAATTATTAAATAAAAAAGAAAAAATTATGAAAGTAAAAGTCATAAAAAATCTAAAAAAATCTGCTAAAACAAACATAATATAATGAGAATATGGATGATAATATCACTATCACAAAATCAAATTTGAAAATGTTAACAAGAATAGTTTTCAAAAAAAAAAACAACACAACAATGGGAAAACAAGATTGGTATGGATACAAATAGATAATACAATTATTAAATAAAAAAATTATTAAATAAAAAATCTACTAAAATTAAAATAATATAATGAGAACATTGATGATACTGTCACTATCACAAAATCAAATTTGAAAATGTTAATAAGAATATAATTTTTTTTTAAAAATAAAACAACACAACTATAGTAAAACAAGAAGTAATTACGATGAATAATTACCATAATGACAACACAAATCATGATGACAGAAAAAAAAACACAGAAAGATAAAAAAGAAAATACAAATATAAAATATTTATTACAACAAAAATGTTACTACCACAATTATTTTCCTAAGTATGGCCATACGTAGTAATAACTCTATTAAAAGTTGTCATTATAAAATATTTATAATGACAATTAAAAATAATGCTCATCAATAATATAAACAATAACACTCTAAAGATAATGATCATCATATGATGTCATTAAATAATATCTTTTACCAACCTCATAAAAAGTAAAATGTAACAGTTATTTTTATAATCTTTATAGTATTACTTTATAAAAATGAATTTAATCAATACATAAATGTGTATATATGAAAACGAAATTGATTTCTTTAAATAATAGATATTGGTTTTTTTGTAATGTGAAATATGTAATGTTTGAAATGATTATTAGAAAAAATAATATTTGAAGAATGTATTTTACTTTAAGAGTATGAATGAATGAATTTAATGAAAACATAAATGTTATTAGAAAAAATTACATACGAGTGTGAATGAATGACTAGTACTTAAGAATCCATTCCAAGGGTATGCATATGCTCAGAATCAAGACTTTTCCAATACACATACAATACAACATGTGTTTTATCCCCAAACAAGACACTAACGTGTGTTTTAGTTGGCCCGTTCCTTTGTTTTTTCCTTGAAACCCAAGCAAACAAAAGTCAAAGACACTACTCTGCATGTGTCTGTTACAACACTATACATATTTTGTACTTATATTGTTTTTACAAAGATATAAACTTTGAATGGATTTTAAACTTTGATTTAGATATTTTTTTCGACAAGTTTATATATAATTTTATCTTGTTTTGAAGCTGTGTTTTCTTTGAAATTTAAAGGAAAAAAAAGTGAAAGAAGTCATAATGATAAATTTTGCATTGTTTATACTTGACTTTTTTATTCTATAAGTCACTGAAAGTTTTGTATTAACTTTAAGAAAATTCACCAATACCAAGTACATGTGATAGCAAAAGTTTATAAAAAATAAGATAAACGTTTTTAAAAAATTAGAAGACAACAAAAGTTCACATAATTTTATAATATAATTATCTGTTTTTTTTTAATTAGTGGTTTATTAAACAGAGTACCACATGAATTTTTGAAAACAATAACTTCATCGAAAACTAGGATTTTTCTTTTTGCACCACTTGCTTTCCATCTAAACCTCAACTGAGTGTTAGAAGACAAACTTACTCTTACAAAAATACCCTATTTTAAGATGACCATCATCATAAGCAATTAAGTCCTGTTTTTTACTTGTATTTTTTATGGCCACGATTTGCAGGTTTTAAATGGGGTTGCTCCCTCCATTTCCCCTTTTCCTCCTTTCATTTCCCTCTTTCTCTTTTATTTCTTCCTCTATCTTTCTATTCTTAATTTATTCTTTAGTATAATTTTATTTTTAAGATTAAAATTTTATAATTTCTACTCACTCCCGACATACACTTATTTATTCTCTTTTCCATTCACGTTCTCATTTTTACTTTTTCTTCTTATAAATACATTCTCTTAATCTTTCTTTTGGTGTGAGAGTGTGGTGAGTGAGAGGTTATTGGAAAGAATTATTGGAGGAGTGACACTGTTTTGCTTGAATGTAACTTTATCAGACGCTCTCTGAATAAGTGTTGAGGTACGTAATCTTAAATCAACGCGAAAACCTTTAAAAAGATATTAAAAACCTTAAAATACACCGAAAACGTCGCCGTTTTGATTGGGTCTTGGCCTGATTGGGGACGCCTTGGGTCCTCCTAGAGTCCTTCATCATGTTCACCACCGCCCCACCACCATCACTTGACCTGCACCATTATCATAAGTGCACCACCACAGTTCCGGGACATCAAAGTTGCTTACTTGGTGGTCCTGAACGCTAGCTGATCACGTCATCGAGCTGCACCTCCCCGATGTTGCTCTCTTCGGCCAAGATGAGTGCACCAGGTAACGGAGGTTCTTCTTGATAGAAATGGGTTTTAGACCTAACTCAACCCCACAAAACTGGTTTGTAAGGTGAAGTATGCACTCCACTTATATATTATAAATTGGCCTTATTTTTAGTCAATGTGGGACTTCCAACACTTCTTCGCCCTCAACACTTGCGGCGCCTCCATTACCGAGAAACGAAAGCTCCACCGCACTTGTCACCGCCTCCGCAAAATCATCACTAGCGAACCCTACGTCACCGTCTCCCTCACCGGCGCCACCGCTACCCATGCGTGATCCCTTGCGACATCTTTGTGTCAATTTGTGCATGCACTCATAGATTAGGGACTCCACGAGTAAAGTGGTTTCGTAGTGGTGCAGGCTTCGTGAAAGAAGATGAAGTGAGTGAAGGAAGAATAAGAAAAAAACTTTTCGATTTTTAATTTTTTTAATATAATTTAAAAAGGGCAAAACAGAGATTTAAAATTTAGAGTGTGCAGAAAATAAAAAAGGGAGTGCACGAATAAATGGCCCACTCTTTTTACTGGCCCACACTATAACCTTTTCTTTTTCAGCCCATTTGATATCTTATATCTACAGATTCGCAATAATTTTAGTGGATAATTAGGAAGCCCTTTAAGTGCCTTTTTTTTTTTTCTTTCTTTCAATTTTATTCATCTTTAACGATATTCTAATTTATTCTTTCAAATATATTCATTGATCGTATTATTTTAATATATTTATCTTGTTAAAAAATATGACATTGTGCAGGAAAACTTGATAAACAAAAATAATATGCATAACATTTTACGAATTCTAATAAGATTTAGTTAAAGATAAAAAGAATGAAATTATCACAAAATTTTACTTTTGGATATAGGATGTTATAACTGATAATTCTTAATATTGGACATCGATTTTTTTTCTTAATTTAGAGGTTACATAGTAAAATAAATTTAAAATCTGTTATTCAATCACTCAAAACGTAATGTTAAAAACATTAAAAATATTTATACATAATACAATTTGTAGTTATTAAAATATAAACCATAATTAAATTATGTTATACGTATATTTCTTTAGTTATTTTTTAATGATAAAAATATTTATTTATTTAAATATAATCATATACAAAAGATAATACATACAAGTAATAAGAATCATACCAAAACTATATAAAAGAGAACAACACCTACCTGAAAACTTGATAAACATATTTATTTTATTTCTCTTACAAATTTTATAGTGCACACTGTTCCTTTCTCATTCTAGATGTGGTTTCGTCAAATATATTTCACCCAAGTTTTCAGAAGGGACCATTGAGTTAAACTTTGATACTTTACACCACAAATTACATAATTATGAATTTTATACTATTAGTGAAAGTAATACTCAAAGAAAAAACACTAAAACTAATAGAGTATACATGTTTAAACATTAAAACTAATAAAAAAAACATATTTAAACTTGTTTTGGTCAAAATATATTTATCAAACTAGAACATTCATAAGTAGTTGTGTTTTATTTAAGTATTCCTTTTCTTCAGTTCATAAATGTAAAATAGTTAATATGGAAAGGTTTGACTAATATTGTACCTTTAATTGTTGGTCTGGCTCTTAAAAAGAAATTATATAGACTGCTATATGTTTAAGAGTCCCGATCTAATTTTCTGAATTATTATGTACTTTTTCAAAATTAAAATAAAAATTAAAAAAAAAACTTCTTACAATAATTTTGTACTATAGAATTATTCTCAGAAATGCAGATTAAACTATTAAATGGTTTTTTCTTTCTTTCTTCATTTGTGGGAATAGTTTTCTGAAGCATCAACTTCTGAAAACAAAGACAGGCATTTCCAGTTTTCCAAGATGGTCCATTATTGGAAACAAAGCAAAAATTGCATTTTGCACATGCTGTGATTCGGTATGCAACTGCGTTCTTCAATAACTATCCATATCAAAACGGGTGTGTTATAATTTAAACCACTCATCCTATTCATTAAAATTTGTACTCATATTTATTTTAATTATAAACCTTATAAGAAAGGTGTGCATAAAATAGGAAAATCATTTTTTAATTAATGAGGGTTAAGAAAATATCGGTCAAGTTGCATGAGAGATTTTGTCGCCTTGTTTTAGAAGGTGTTGATGTGAATTGAACAACACAACATAACACAACTCATTGAACCCCACACATGCATATTGCCTTTTTTCCAGCTAAAATGAGCATTACAGCTGTTTGATGGTTGGCTTCAAATCGGATCCACCTCCCTTTTTTAATTCAACAAAATCATCTTACACCCTCACGCCTTTATTCTTTCAACCATTTTTCTTTTTATTCCACATAGTAACTCTCCAAATTATTAAGGTTTTTGTCTTATTTTATATTTCAAGACTCCACCACTACTGTTAAATGTAAATTACAAGCCCTGAAAATATATACATTAAAAAACCATTTGTGTTTGTCCTTAATGAAAACTTCCAAAGAAATAGCAGAGTAAATGCATGACCATAAGACAAGGAACTGTTTTGTCTCCATGTCTTAATTTTTGGTTACTTTTTTTAATGTTACTGTGGATGGTTCTTTAATAAGAGTCTCATTTATTAGGTGAAGCATACAAAAAAACTCAACTCAATCATCTGTCCTCTTAAAATCCTAATGCAGACAACCATGACACAGCAAGAAATGCCATTCAATTTGAAGAAGAAGAAGAAGCCATTAAATCCGAGGAGCATATTCTTTCTCCTACCCTATAATTAAAGAAGGACCAAACATGACCCACCAAACAGCGGAGAAAGCTTCCAATAATGTCTTTTATCAAATCATAATCTCTTGGAAACTCACTCCCCCATCTCTCTCAAATTTTAAAACCCAATACAAACAAATAATTACAATCCTTCATCTAAGTTAAACCAAACCAAAAACAAAATTTCCATTCATTGCTATCAAACTATGAATAGTAAAATAAAAATGAAATTTTTATAAAAGAGCAAGAGGAAGAAAAACATTATAAATCAAAAACATAGTTTTGAAGAACTTAAAAAAAAACTTATTTAAGAAAAAAAAATATTTAACAATTGTTGACACTCTTTGGTAGAAGTTACCTGCCCAACATTTTTTGAGTTGAGATTTTTGTGAATGGAAAGAAAGGAGTTAGATACGCAGACAAAGCAGAAGGTGTCGCTGTTGCATGTGGTGAGGGCGTTGAAATCCTATAATATTATTGCCCCACTTCACACTCCATGTGCCATGCTGCATTTTCCTCCTCTCTCCTTAACCCTTTCTCTCTCACATTCACACAACAAGGACAACTATTAACGTTGTTCTTCTTTTCCTTTACTTCACCAATCATCCCTTCCCATATGCTCTGACATGGCTTTCAATTCCAAGGCCATTTTGGATTATGCTTTGTTTCAACTCACTCCCACCAGAACCAGGTCACCCTCAACTCTTTCTTTTTCCTTCTTATTTCCTCTAACTAATTCTTACTGGCTGCTTTTCTTTTGCATCTCTGGTTGCTTTATGTTCTTTTTTTCTTTTGCAGATGTGAGTTGTTAGTCTTTTCTGGAGGTTCTCATCAGAAAATAGCTTCTGGGTTGTTTGAGCCTTTCGTTTCTCATCTCAAGTTCCTCAGAGATGAGATCTCCAAAGGTGGATACTCCATTAAGCTTCTGCCTCCCTCCAACTCTGCCTTCTGGTTCACCAGAGCCACCTTTGAGAGGTGATTGTTGCTTCTATCGACTTTTACGTTATCTTTTCTGGCCTCTTAGTGATTATTATCAATTTCATCTTTCATTTCAACAACTTCCCTGATCTTTTCCAATAGAAATTAAAGAGCTCGTGAATCAATACCTGATAATTGATGCTGTAATATGGACATATGGAATGGGAATAGTATCCAAAGAACTTTCTCAATGTTTCACACAATTAGTATAAGGGTTAATCATTTTCACTCAGATTACTACCATGGATGGATACCTCTTCATGGACCGATAATGATAGTAATTATGTACTACTTAGATTGCTATGGAGGTCACTTTTTGTTTGTCCCTACTAATAATTATTTTATTTGACACCCATCAACTTGTTTAGCTAAAGTACATGATACTGTCAAATCAAATCAGTGGGTAGATTAACAAATTGCAGGCATTGAATGATAACAAATCAGTGGTTTTATAGATTTAGGGAAGACTTTTTTTTGGGGTGGGAGTGATTGAAAACTAGGATTCAGTTGAAGGCGAGAAAAGAGGAAGGACTCTGAAAATTATAGAAAAAACTAACGATTTTCTGTATTTTATCCCCTGCTTCTCCATTCAGCATCCACATTAATCCAATTTAGGAATGAAGCTGATTTTGCTCACCTCGTTTTTTGTCTTCTCTCTTGTCTTTTGGGGTGGGTTGTATTTTGCAGATTTGTGCGTTTTGTCAGCACACCAGCTATTCTGGAGAGGTTTGTTAGTCTTGAAAACGAAATTCTTCAGATTGAAAGTTCATTTCAAGCAAATGCTTTATCGATGTCCAATGCAACTCCTGATGAAGGTACTGTTGAAAGCTGCATCTTAAACATGTTTTATGGATATTGCTGCATGAATTGCTTAGTGTTAGATGCTATAATTAAATTCCAACAGCTGTACTTATTAAGTCAAAGGACCATGATTGAATGAAGTATGTGCGCATAATATTCACACCTAATCATGCGTTGTTTGATTGGAACTATTTTCTCACTAAAATTTTATTGTGTATTAGGAATCGTGTCACAAAACAATGGCAACACAAGGAGGTTAAGTGATTCTGCGAAGGTACTTATTTTGTTAATGAAATCTTAGAATGAATTAATAATCCCTGAATTTTTTTTTCTTAATTTACATTTTGTTTTGTTTCAGTTGAATGATGTACTGGAAGGTGTTGACGTCAAAGAAGAGGAAAGCTCAAAGTAACTTTCTCTCTCTCTGCCATGGTTTCTGTGGATAAAATTTAATTTGTTTTGTTTTTAAAAGCATTTCCTAACACTTCCGATTTCTATAATGATAAGGGTTTCCCTGCATCGGCTGTTGGAATCTCGAATAGCACTACTCCGGAAGGAGCAAGCAATGGCTTATTCACGTGGTCTAGTTGCTGGATTTGAAATTGACAGCATTGATGATCTCATATACTTTGCAAATGCATTTGGAGCAATCCGATTAAGGTATGAAATGGAACTATTTCTTACTCGTACACCGTAAAAGGGAAAGCATCGTAAATTAAATTTTTACTCAATTTCAATACCATTTTTCGTGTCTGTTTTTGCTAAGTAAGTTTATTTTTCTCAAAAGAACTTTCCCTTGCTTTTCCTGACTTAAAATTATTTTAACAATTGACCCTACTTTGTAGATTGTGAAATTTCACTTGTCTGAGGGGATCCCTCTTTTTGCTATGGAGGTTCAACTACCTTTGGATGTCAGTTCTCTCATTCCTTGTTTTTCTAAGGATCATTGAGAAATGAGAACCTATTCTTGTGAATATTTTAGTTTCCTTTAAAATCTAATTGTCATCCTATTTGTCTGTCACACTTACTAATGGACTATGCCATACCAGCATATCAGATTAAGGGAAAATTTCTGCATAACGTAAATTTCTGCAGAACGTGACTGCTTTCTTACAATGAAATTTGATAATTCATTTACAACTGGTGGATCTTGCCTCATTGACATAAAACCTTTAGCTTTAAAATCAATTTAGTCTTGATATTCAATGTATGCAGGGAAGCCTGCATTAATTTTAAGGAGTTATGGAAGAAAAAGCATGCAGATGATCTTTGGATAAAAGAAGTAGCTGCTATGCAGTCAAGCTTGCCACCGGCTCTTTCATTGTCTGGATCATCAGGAATTGTACTGGCAAATGATATAACCGCCAATGACCAGAATAGCATTGCTTCTGGTGACGGAACGGAAACATCAAACTCTTCATTAAACAAAAAAGAAGGTAACTCTTTCTTCCTTTTCCTTTACCTTGACTATATTATGAATTTAGAAATTTACAGAAACCTTAACTTCCAAATCAAATCTCAGAATTTTAAATCTGATAATCATCATACCCAAACCAAACTCAACAATCAATTATGTACTATTGTATGGTTCTTTTTTTTGTCTGTCATCTGCTTACATAACGTCTGTTGGATGTAATAATAGATATCTTTTATAAGCCTATTTAATATCAAGGAATGCCATATGCAGATGTGAACCTGCCTACACCAGATCAGAAACCCTCGCATACAGCAAATGTTCATATGCCAATGCCCTGGCCTTACAATGTGCCTCCTTACATGTATAATCTTCCGCAAATGCCTTCCTACCAAGGATATCCTATGACTAATATGCAGACTGTTCCTCCCTACCTTCTACCGAATGTGCAATGGTCTTCTGACCAGAAACAATCATCAACCAAAAAGGATAAATCCCATAAGAAAAGAGCAGAAGAATATGAAGAAGACGAGCAGTCTGATTCCAGTGATCCTAATTCTGGAAGCGAATCTGATTCAGATAAACAGAATCACTCCAGTCAATCATCGAAGGATGATATAAAGAGGAGAAAGCACAGAATAAAGTCATCTGGAACAGTTGTGATTCGTAATATCAACTACATCACTCCAAAAAGGAGAAATGGAAATGAGGATGGAGCCTCCGACGGATCTTTAGAAGATGACGATATCATAGATGAACAAATCATCAAACAAAAGGTCGGTGTTGCACTTGAATCTCTGCAAAAGGTCCATAAAGGTGAAAAACATGCTAATGGGAAAAAAGCAGCAGCCCGGCACAAGGTAACTAAAACAAGTGATGCGACTGAGGAGGATCTCATTGAAAACTTGAGTGATGCATCCCAAGGAGGAAACAATAACGACAACTGGAGTGCATTCCAGAACCTTTTGAAGATAGATGAGGGTACTGGAATTGATGAACCCGAAAGGGTGGAGTCAATCGATGTCCGGGATGAACATTTTATGGTGAGAAGCTCAGAAGAAACAATGCCGTATGCTGCTGGTTCAACTCCAAACTTGGATTTCAAAGAAGTTCTCAAGAATCCTAAAGTTCCAAATGACTCATTTATTGTGGCTCAGAGAGATAGAGGAAATGAAGGCGGATCCAAGCTGGATGAGTATGTAGACAACTGCGGTCCAGTTACAAAGAGCAAGGATAATGTGGGTGAAGAAATAGTGCTATCACATAGATCAAAAGAACCAGGAAATAAACACACTGATCCATTATCTACTTTTGCTGCTGACTCATTACAAACAAAGGGCAGAACATCAGATGATTGGTTTATTGTTGAAAATTTGGAAAAGATGAGAAGCCCCCATCCTGAAATTGTATCTGCAGTGTTTGACGGTGATTACAATTCACCAGTGAATGGTCATTCCCAATCTGAGAAAAGAAGTGAACGAACTCTAGTTGATGATTCCTTCATGATTCAGGGTCAACTAGTAAATAATGATCTTTCTGGCTCCCAATGGAAGACGGACTTAAGTATGGTCGCAGATCTAACTCTTGCCAACAAGCCTGAAAGTGATGCAGCTTCTTCAAACGAGAAACGTGCATTATCGAAGAACCAGGAGCCTAACGACCTCTTTGTAGTTCTACAACGTGATTCTGGATTAGATTCTACGGAGGGCTCACGCACAATGGACTATGAAATTAACTTTTCCTTACCAGAAACAGATAGAAGATCCTCCTTTGACCATTCTCATGACAAGTTGAATGAAAACCTTCCTGCTAGTCCTGAGAAAACCAGTGTGACCAAAAGCAAAACTTCTGGAACAAGAAGTTCAGAAAAGGATGAGAAGTCAAAAGCCTTGCGCAGTTCCGCTGGAAAGGGCAAGCCTGATATCATTTCTAGGGCCAGAAAACCATCACTCCCTAGCAGGCCTATTGTTCAGAAGAGCAAAAGGGAACAGGTATGGTGATTTTTCAATTGTTCAGTAGCATTGTTATATTTTGAAGATGCTTTGTGCACCTACTTCTTTTCAAATAGCAGGTCTTTATCCTAACAGTTAACGATGCGTATGATGGTAAACAGGAAGATGAGATCAGGAAGAAGATGGAAGAATTACGGAATGAACGTCAGAGGAGAATTGCTGAAAGAACTGCATCCTCTGGTCTTCCTCGAGGTGTGCCCAAGAAAGATCAAATTGAAGGTAAAACAGCAAGGGTTTCACCTAAGAACGACAAGAACAAGACTCAACCTGTGAAAGAGACAAACAGAAACAGTTCTGTCAAGGTCAGGGGATTTTAGCAAAAACTTATCAGTTCGATGTGGATGCAGATTTTATTCTCTACATGGTAAAGTGTATTTAAATAACGGTTGATTAAAATGAAATGAATAGTTTCGTTTTCTATAAACTGCATGTATTCAGTCTTATAATCATTCAAAATGTTTTGTTTTGTTTTGTTTCACGGTTGTATATCCATAGATTCTTTATCGATCGTAGGTGAAAACTTGTCATAAAGGTTTTGTTGGATTAATAATTATTCAAGTTTAACAGGTTGTGTGGATTGTATATTCCGGCATTCTTTGTTCTATGTAATAATAATGTATGAAACCTTTATAAATAATTCTATTCCTTTTGCAAATAATTGTTATTTTTTTTTTCTGTTTTGATTCCATTGTCATTTACGATACCGCTAGGAAAAAGAAAGTGAAAACAATTCACATCATCTTTCTGCAATGTTTTTAATTATATCATTAATCGGCTGAAATTTTCATCGATATTTTTTTTAGCAAATTTTACTATCATTTCAGAATAATTTTATGTAAACTTTCGCTCTACAAAATTCATTATAAAGTAAAAGTTGCCTTTGTCTTGTATATACTTTTTTGGGATTTAATCTCGAAGAACAATTTAAGTTTTTTTCTTCAATAGCGTATATTGTTTTAGTTCTCCATCGTTTTGGACAAAAATTAAATAGAAGATGATTTTAAAAGCACTTTTTTAAAGTTAATGTTGTAGTATACAAAAGAAGTTTCCACTTTCACACCAAACTAATCTTGTTGCATTTTGAGAATTTCAGTGTATAAAAAATGGTTAGACAAAAGAAGATTTTGATCTAAACTCAAAAAGATCGTTGCCTTGAGTTGCAAGTAAACTCAAAAAGATACACTCAAAATTAAAAATCAAATAGTGAAAGAATCAGTTGTTTTAAGGCGAGGGGAGATTCTCCTTAATACAGAGTTGGGACGAACCACGAACAATAAGAAATTATATAAAACTGGATGAACGAATTGCTAAGTAATGGATTTATTTTTTAATGGAACCCAATTTCAATTCCTTTTTTTAGGCACTGAGAAATTGGCGTTGTTACACCTAACACACTAGAAACCAGTATTAAGTAGTTTGTTAAAACTTAAAAGTGGGAACTTAACAAAATTATTGAGTTGATTAAATATAGAAAATTTGAAGAGACATGTCAAAGGATCGAAGCAGTTTAATATTGTCTTGGTTTAGCAATGAACCTTTCCATAATATACTATACAATGTTACAGGAAATTAGTAACAACCTTACCTATACTTTACACTGCTATTCTGTTTACTGTTTTAGTGCCCAACACAACTAGCTATATATATTTACTTCAATTTTTCTTTGTCTTTGTCACAGATCCTAAACGAACAGTTTCCTCGTTGCGCAGTAGTTTATTGTGAATTACTATGAAGACACAGTATAAACTCCAACACAATGGCTGAAAACAACTAAATCAAATCCAAAATAGGTATCTATTTTTCATCCTAGCTTTCTCCCCACATTATTTAATGATGCTCCACCGTTAGGTCTAACCTCCTTATTGCATGCATGTCGCTTATTTTTTTATTATAATGTCAATTAGAAAATTCATTTCTGGATATTTTTATTTCTTAGCAAGAGGTTTGAATTTTCTTGCAAATTATTCTATATATTTTTCTTTTTTGTCTTTTAATACCTTCAACGGGCTTTAATTTTGAGCTGAACATGTGAGCTTGCTTGAACACACTTTGTGAAGGTGTGGTTCTCACATCATAATGTTTTTTTTAAATTCAGGTTTTCAAGTCAATATAAGCAAACCTATCAAGACATGTCTAATGTGAGATTATGTGGTTTGAAGCCATTTCGCTTTGGACGAAAGCCGTGTCTTTTTGAGGTAACATTCTTCTGGCCTTCTTCTTGTTTACACAGAATAATGAGAAAATAAGATTCTGAGAATTTTTACACTTTGACAAAGCAATTCCCAGTTGTGAAAACATTTAGAGAACATAGGAATTTCAGTTTCTCGAATATTATTCAGATTTTATATATTATGTTTATAATGTTCAGTCAATGAAAAACTTTACGACGCCCAAGAAGTCTTCTATGTCTCATAACGAAGGGAATGGAGGATCAATTGAGTGGTCATTTGTTGGTGCAGACCAATTGATTTCAATGATGAAGGTCCATAAAAAGATCTTTGTCTTCAGGGATACCATGGACCTTGCTCCTATGAATAGTTCCTCTACCTTGCATGAGGTACTTCATATTTATGAATTAATCCTTCTTTCTATGAAATTGAAAAACTAAATATATAAAGATGACTGAGGTAATTCATCTCTGTCATATTTTAGATGGTTATTACAACCTTAGAAGATCTTCAAAGGCTTTACCCGGGGATCATACCAAGCAAAAAAGTTTCAAATATCAAAGACAAGCCTATAGATCAGGTTTCAACTTGCAACATCTAAAAGTGTCTTACTTTTGTAGTTACTTCAGAAATTTGTATATCCTAGAATTCTAAATGTAGAAAGTTGTGCTAGGGTCTTGTCTACTTCTGCGAGGCTTTAAAGTCTCTTGGAGAATCTTGGATGATTAGCAATGATTGTATGGAAAAACACAGTTATGAGTTACCAGTATGTAAAGATAACACCAACATGCGGCAACTGGGTACGCTACTGATAATTAATCTCATCTCTCTTATCAAGTAGTTAATCAGATTTCAGAGCTTCTGACAACTATCTCAGTAGAATTTCAGTTGGTTGTTTTATTTATTTTGCAGGTGAAACTATGTCGACCACACTTGATTGTTTGATTAAGATTGCGAGTGAGAAGTTTGATGTTATGGAAGAAGATGACCCAAAAAAAGTTATACGCAACAACTCCTTTTCAGATATGACTTATTCCCCCGTCACACCAAAATCTGTACTTCCAGAATCCATGAGCCCAGCATATTCTGATGCCATTCCACTTTGGTCTCTAAGAGCTGTCGGAAATCTGAACCCAATTGATTTAAAGCGTTTATCTTACCACATGTCACCGCCACGCTTGCAAACCCACGAGACCGAGAAGGAACCAACCATAAACATGGAAATAATAAATCAAAAAGTTGAAAATCCAGAAAGAAGCTTATCACAAGATATAGTTCTTCATTCGGAAACTACCAGTGATCATGGAGAAACATATGATAATCCTCAAGCAACGGAAGACGTTGAGAAACTTTCAGCATCTCCACCTCCAGCGCCATCACTACCACCATCACTACCTTTGAGCTCAACTTTGGCACTAGTACCACCACCTCCCCCACCAAAACCCTTCAAAATTGGACCAGCTCCGGCACCTCCACCGTCAATGCCACATGGAAGCGGAGCAGCTGCTCCACCACCACCGCCTCCACCTGGAGCAGGGAGATCCTTGCGTCCTAAGGCAACTACCAAACTGAAAAGGTCAACACAATTAGGAAACCTGTATAGAACTCTCAAGGGAAAAGTGGAAGGATCCAGCATCAAAGGCAAGTCATCCGGTGGGAGAACTAATGCAATTGGAGCAGGAACTAGTGGGAAACAAGGAATGGCTGAAGCTCTAGCAGAGATGACAAAAAGGTATAATTTTTTAGACACTGCATAATTTGGCTTGCTTTTAAGCTTTGAAACCGTATGTCTCACCACTTTCTCTTTGTTATTTCAATGGTTTTTTTTACTAGATCATCTTACTTCCAACAAATAGAAGAAGATGTTCAGAGGTACACCAAACAGATCATAGAACTGAGATCTGCTATTACCAATTTCAAAACAAAGGATATGATAGAACTTGTTAAGTTCCACAAAGACGTCGAATCCGTTCTTGAGAATCTAACTGATGAGTCACAAGTGAGTTTAGGTTCATCTCCATTCAAGTCAATGCACTACTTCCATGTATTATTTTGCTTGTTCTTTCGATTCCATTATACAAAATTCCATTGCTGTGTAGGTCCTATCTCGATTTGAAGGCTTTCCCTCGAAAAAGTTAGAAGCTATAAGAATGGCAACCGCGCTTTATCTTAGATTGGATTCAATCCTTACCGAGCTTCAAAATTGGAATATAGTGACTCCTGTGAGGCAGTTCCTTGACAAGGCTGAACTTTATTTCAATAAGGTGATTCTGAAATATTGATGGCATTGATTCTTTTAATGTATGTACATTTATTTCTAACTCGCAAGACCAACATACAGATAAAAACGGAATTAGATTCTTTGGAGCGAACCAAGGATGAAGAATCCAAGAAATTTAAAAGCCACAACATCGAATTCGACTTCTACATCCTTATAAAAATCAAAGAAGCCATGGTGGATGTTTCCTCCAATTGCATGGAACTAGCACTAAAGGTTACACAACAATCACAAACCAACATACTATTTAGTTTTGATGATTCCACCTTAGGATGATTTAGTATGATATCGACTTTATGTATATTTGCATGAACTGAGTGCAGGAGAGGCGCAATGATGCTGCTAGCAGAGATTCAGGATCAAACCTTATTAATGGAAAAAGAAAAGAACATGGCAAGCTGCTTTGGAGGGCTTTCCAATTCGCATTTCGAGTCTACACATTTGCCGGTGGACATGATGATCGTGCTGACATACTGACAAGAGAATTGGCTAAGGAAATAGAGAGTGATCCAAACCAGCCATAAGCTTTCACAAGCTTATGCTTCATGCTACAATCATCATTTTTTTGTAATGGACAACTTAGACGTAGCTCCATAGATGTCTTCGTGTTATTCTCTTACCAAAATCACAGTTTCACTTCTGTGATGCTTACGGGTATTTTTTAAAAATTTACTATTAGACAAAAAAGTATGAACTTTAAAATAAGAGGATCAAATTTTATTTATTTTAAAACCAGACGAGAATTAACTACGAGTTGAATAAACCGGAAGTATTGCAATTGGGCATATCATTAGAGGAAAATTATAATTTTTATCAGAAAACTTCACACATAATTTTTTTATATTATTATTTTTTTACTTTTTACTCTCTTTTTTTCTATAAAAACATAAAAAAATATTTTTTATAACATAAATGTGTATCACTTTATTATTATTATTATTCTTTTAATAGGGCTATTGAATTATTTGTAAATTCTTTTACCCTCTCCTTTTTTTTTTCAGGAAAACTAAATCATTGTTTGATCAAAAGAAAAAAAAAAGGTTTTTATGTTGGGTCAAATTTAATTAGCTATATCATAATATTATACCATTTAACCTATCACACTTTTTCTTTTTCTAACTTTCCGTGTCTTTTATATATTGTTGTAAAAAAATTATACAAAATTATCGTATAAAAATCTCATTTAAAAATGCACCATCATTGATACGATATTTATTTTGAAAACTAATTATATTTATTATTTGAAAACAAAAAGGAATTAGTCCAAATTAAGCTTTAAAAATTGAATTTTTAATATGAATACTTTATAATCATTATTATTATCTAAAAAGTTGATATATGTTTCGTACTCCCTGGCTTATCGTGTACTGCTGTACTTTCCGAAGGCAGTGAAGTACATGTGTACTGCAGAGTGGGAGTTTTGCCATATATATGTTGTAGTAGGATTTCACTCCAACAAACAACCTCAATTTTTTATTTTGTGGCAGTTTAGCTCACATTACTACATTTTCTCCTATCTCTGAGAACATGGGTAACTTCTATTTTCTGGGTGTTCCACCTTTCTTCTGAAGCTTTATCCCAAAATCCTAAAACATTGTCTCTTTCACTCCAACAAACAGTTAGCCTCAACTGTTTGTTGAGGAATGAGAAAAGGGTTTTTTGGGAAAGGCAGGAGAAATAGAAGGTTCCCATGTTCTCACGGTTAGCAGAAAACGGGATGTTATACCAACCGTTAGTATCTGGATAACGCTACCAATGGAAGATGCCAAGATTAATACCGACAGTGCAAAAACAAAAAACTTACGGGCCTTCACCAGATGGGCTCTCAACAAAATAGACCAGCCCATTCCATATAACAAGGGAGGCCCATTTTTATAACCTCGCTCATTTTTAGCTGTTGCTTCTTGTACTCCATTTTTCCGTCTGTACCCTACAGTCTTTGAAATACCACTTATGCCCTTGTAAAAAAAGCCGAAGTGTATTTGGTTTGTTGAAGTGTTTTTGTTTTGTTGTGAAGGTTGTGGTATACGTTTGGATGGTAGCTGGTGCTGCTTAGTGGTGGACAATGGTTTTTGGTGGTCGTGAGAGGTGATTATAGTGCATTCAATTATGGTGATTTATTTTTTATGTATTTCAATTGAGTTTTAGATGAGTCAGAAATATTTTAAATTATATAATTTAGAATGTAAAAATATTATATTTTTATATTTTGAATTATACAATCTAATATATATATATATATATATATATATATATATATATATATATATATATATATATATATATATATATATATATATATAGCTAGACGAGTGGTTGAACATGGAAGAGTTTAATATAATAAAGTACGTGGAAAGTGAAGATTAATTGCCTTAGGTCTCTTACAACAAATGAGATGAGTAGAATTTGATTAACTTATGTAAAAAGAGTTGAGACAGAACATACATTTATATTGTAATATATTGCAATGTGTGAGTAGAATGACTTCTATATTGGATTTAGTAATAGTCATATTGAAGAAGATTAACAAAAAGAAATCAAATAAAGACATATAATGTTAGATAGTGAGGATGATTGAAAAAGGCATGGGAAAGCTTGAGTCACATCAATGACAATTTTATAGCAGAAGAAAGATAACACGTTTCTTATTAACTTTATAAATTAAAAGGTAATAGAAAGGTTAAGATTTGATATTGACACACCCAAAATTTTATATGCTCTAAGTCAACATTAGAAATGGTCCAACAAGCAACCAATTTGTGATCCTTTTATAGATTTTGTAACCCACACGTATAACTTAAATCACTTTTTGTTCAAATTTTCATTCAATGATATTCAGATTAAACGGTCATAGTTTCAAATTTACCACTTTAGTATTCAACAAATTGCAATAGGTCATGTTTATGTAACAGTTACAATCAGTTAGTGACGTGCAGGGTTCAATTAAGTAATCCATATTTTATTCAAGAGTTTTCTATTATTATTGTATTTATTTTAGTTGAAGTATTCTTTAAGACAGTTAGGTCAGTTTGAACTTCTTAAACCTTTTGAAATTGTTATAGATAGGTCTATACATATAATTTAAAAATAGCATAAGTTTTCATTCTCTGTAATAAGTATCTATGTGTCCATTTTGTTATGATAACAACAAATAATGAATATAATTATAACTATATTTCCAAAATAAAAAATAATCATCAAAACTTTTCTTTATCAAAATATAAAGAATGTGGTAAAGTATGTACATAAAAATAATTCGTTTTCATTAATTATTACAATTATACACTGAAAATACTTTCAATTTTTGTATTATAATGACTCATTAGGAATAGTTATTAACTAACGGAGCTAAAAAAATCGGTTAATGAAGAGATAAAAAAAAGTGTGTAAACAAGAAAACTTAGAAAATTAATCTAACGATTAATTGTTATAAATATTTTTTCTATCTTAAAATTAAAACCCACGCCCATTAATTTATCATACACATTCAATAAGTCAAATAAAAAACAATAAAATGCACAACAATAAAATTCTTAAGATTTCTTAATTACTTCACTTCGAGAGCCCAATAACTTGCTGATATGAAAAAGCACATAAATAATATAATATTGTTGGCTCTCAAGCCACCTAACATGTTTAATCTGTCACAAATTAATAAAATCATATATGGATCATTATTAATCTTTTTTTTATAGACGATTAGAAAGTTATATATATTAGATAAAAAAAATGAACAATATACATAAGTAAAATGACTCATAAATATATTATTTTAATTAAGATTTTAGGTTAAAAGTAATGTTATAATTTCTTATATAAATTTATTTAGTTATCATTCTTAATCTCTTTTCAATTTAAAAAATAGTATAGAATAAAATAGGTGAAAAATTCTAAAATGGCGGTACAATTAAATAGTCACCGATAAACTATTCACTTGAGGGATGCCTGGTAGTGAAGGATGGATATTTAAAATGATAATTGGAATTCATAAATATATCTTTTATTTATTTTGATTTTTTCTTTTTGGTTGTAGTATTCTAATACCATGAGATGGGAGACAGTAACGAGAACCTTAATGAGCACGATAAAGACACACGGTACGAGGCCATATGGTAAGTGAAAACCCTAGCGTAAACCTCGGATGAACAGCGCAATTAAGGATCACGCATGGCTTTTATTCAAACATTTTTTGAATCCGACCTAACGTGAAGCTCACTTGTGAAACTCTATTTTGATCCCTCCAACGGTGACATGCCCCTTCCCGAACTTGGGCACCAAAGTCACCAACACATGCTCATCATCTTCAGCTCCCAAATCCTCCAATAACTCACTTATCCCAAGCCTCAAGTTCGTCTTCATCTTCCTGTGTTTGTGTTTGTGCTTATGAGCTACACTCACAAAGCTCCCTGCAAACTCAGCCTTACTTGGCCCACCTTCCACATCGTCTTCGTCGTTAATATAAACATCAAACTTCACACCCAAATCCCTCTCAAACTCAATCCCTTCTATCACCAGCACCTCCTCCTCCTCTTCCTTTTCCTTCTCTTTCCTACCTCTCTTTGGTCTCTTCACCATGCTGCTCACACTTGAATCCAAAACCACAGGAAACTTAATTGTTTTGGAAGTCTCAGCAGCCAGTGCTGCACCACCACCAAAACTCATTGCAACTGCTCTTTGCAGACGCGGTGTTGGCTTAGCTTCTAACCACGGAACATCAACGTCTTGGTATACATATCCAAGCTTTCTAGTATCAAGACAATCTTTCACCTTCACACGAATTAGGTTTTTGTTCTCGTCGTAGAAAAGAAACTCAGACTCCAACCAATCGGGGTCTGTGATATCTCTTCTCTTTCCTCCAAGGGTTTTCCATACGGACCACATCCTATCCACATTAGCGTGATGAGAATAGAAAACAGGATCTCTTGCTGCAGAATAGAGAGTCCCCATGTCCTCCAAGTTAGGTTGTGTGTTATCACCGGTCCATACATGAACAGGACCATGAGGAATGTTTTCCACAGTGCCACCACCGGGATCACTGTCCTCTCCTGCACGGTAAGCGCCACCGAAGAAGAGCGTCGGAGTCTTTGAACTTGAAACAACTTGCCGGTACATGGTGGTGAGATTGGAAGATATTTGCTGCTGAGTTGAGCCTTTGTCTTCCACCCCGTTATAGTCTAGGTCAACGAGTTTTGGTGGTTTATGGTTTACGTTTCGGAGGGAGTCATAAAGTGGTGACTTGGGATTAGTGTACATGGCAGGGATTGGCATGCCATTGGGGGAATCCCAGTTCCAAAATGGAAGGGCAAAATTTGGGTCAAGATCCTTGATCAAGCTTCCCAAGATTTTCTCATAGAAGTAGAGGTACCAACGGTGAAAAGGGAAAAAGAGCCAAGAGCCGTGAACTTGGAGATCAAGGTCAGGGAAGCCAACTTGGTGATATGCACCATCACAATAAGCACAGTGGATGTTGGCCTGTTGGGTGAAATTGCGTGGATCGTTGAGAGGCAAGGCTTTCATGCGACGAAGGGCTTCTTCGTAGTTGCGAAGGTAGGTGGCGTCAACCAAATGAGCAGCGGGTCTAACCTTAACTTGGGGGTTCTTGGGAAATGTGAAGTCTATGATGTTTGAGGAAATTGGGGGGCAACAGTTGGTTGGTTTGGCACCAGAGGGAAGGTCAGGTGGACCACATTTGATTAACTCTGGTGGAGAGATAGGAGCTGCAAGGGACAATGTGTCGCTGCTAAGGGTACCATAAAGGCTTCCCATGCCAATCAGTACGTTTCTTCTGTCAAACACCAAGGCCTCTTCTTTCTGGCTTTCTGGGTCACCATCACCACCCTTTGTGGCTTTGCATGACACTCTTAACTTTGCAACTTTTGGGACCCTCAAATTATGATTTCTGAATAAGGTAACGGAAGAAGAGTGGTTTGAAATGGAAAAGTGTGGAGAATATAGAGAAGCCATGAATATAGGTAGATCAATTTGATTGTGCGCTTAGAGCTTGGGAAATCTCTCTCATTTTATAACTAAGTTATGTAGACTATTCTCTTCTCTTCGTGATCAAAATAAGATAAATATATTGAAGATTAACATGGCGTCAGTTAATAATCACGTGGATGGAGATCAACTCGTATTATTTTTTATTATCTTTCTAAACTAATTTCCATTGCCGTGCGAGTCACTATTATCTTCCCTCCCGAATTCATAAACAAATTAATAAACAATAACGATGGCCAAACTTTACTGAGGTATATAATAAATAGTCCTACTTGTATTTTTTTTTATCAGTGATTTGCACATGGCCAGAAATTTTGGATCATCTGCATGTTCAATCTCAAGACACCCATTTTCCATGAAGTACTATGCAAGCATCACAAGGAACATTGTTTTTTTCTTTTCAGAACCAGTTTGTTTTATAACTTACAAAATCACCTAATAAAATAAGAACTATTTTTATTTATATATTTAAAATTAATTTTATTTTTTTATCAATATAAAATATCCTCTTCATGTCAAGTTATAAACATATTATATGTGAAACTAAACATTTGTAAATAATTTAATAAAAGTTTAATAATAATGATAAAATAAACCCAAACAAATCTTATTAAAATACATTCTACACTGACGTATTAAAATATAAGATTAAGTTTAATATTCTCGCATCAACGTGTGATCTCTAACTACTATTTCTTTTAAAATCATTCAAACAATGGAAAAAAAGTACACTAAAAATGTTAGATGTGTAATATGTGCCATAATGAGAAAAAAAAAAACTAAAAGAAAAAAAAAATGTTGTTGAGATGTTTATAAGAATGTTTACTATTAATTTAAGGACCTTACTTACCTCAAAGAATTAGTTAAAATATTAGAAAAGTAATTATTGAAAATCATAAAACATGTTAAAAGTTATACGAAAACATATTTTTTTAAAAATATACTGCAGATATTTTTTTTGAGACAAAAACATTCATAATATGTGGAACTAAATATAAAGATAAAATCATGCATATACAATGGACGTTGATTCTTGTTGAATATCTCCTGTAACAACAACACTGTATTGGTTTACAACTTTACATATATTTCATTTCTAAGATATATTATAGTGTAAGCTCTTTGAAAAATAATCCAATTGTATGATAACTCTCTCATATCAGGGGAGCTTTCACCACTTTGAATCCAATTCTGGTGCTAAATATGAATGAGTTTTATAATCTTATAAATGAAAACTATAATTAAAATACGTTTTATAATATATATATTTTTAAATAAATTAAATCAGTATCAATGTAATATTATACTTTATTAAATATAATTATTATGCATCCAATTGTTTAATTTTATTAATAAATATATATATATTTACTAACCAAAGGTATTTCCACGCAGATAATAAAGTTATTTCTTTGAGGATATAATCACTACTTTATGTTAACACTTTCCAATAAACTAAATAGAACAAATGTAAATAAAATGGAATCACGAAATCAAGTCGACACTCTATATATTCCTAAAGAAATCAAAGGATACAAATAGGTGTCATTCCACCAAAAAAAATGTCCATTTACACAAAGATCCTAATATATTAATTATCCACACACTTATTGTCTTTGATAATAATTTAAATTTCACGCAATTTAATAATATAATGCATATATAATAATGTTTGAGTTGGATATAATGTAAGCTTTATCTGCATAATTTCAACTGAAAACTATGGATTAAGTTTGAACAAATTATTATTATTATTATTATTATTATCATACAACATGCCAATTTTGTTTTGGTTGGTGGGATGATTATGTAATCACTAGCACTGCTGCTTGTTAATACTAACTATTTATATTAATACAAAATTAAAATGTTAAAGACTTTATTCTTAATTAACTTTCCTTAATCAAACTCTTACGTGGATTTCTTTTATTGGAAATACGGATACATGAGCTATCCGAGTTTGACTTTTGTTTAGTTTTTTATATTGATTATGACTTTTTTTTCTTGTGTTTAAATAATGTTTTTAGTTAGACTAATTTCTTCATAAGAATTTTTAGAGAAAAAAAAATAAAAATATGAGATTAATTTTTTTTATGTTAAATTTAATTTATATACATTAGTTTGTAATTTTTTTTATATAATCTTTCTTAATATTTACTTTTACTACTACATAACTAATTTTATGAGAATGATAATGTGAGTTAAACCGGATGGATTGATCTGCTAGTCTTCCTTAGAAAAAGTGGATATCAGTCCATCTCATCTTGTAGTTTTTATAATTTTTTCCTTTTAATAATTCATTGTTACGTGGATTTATTTGAATATTAATATAATTGAATATTTTCATTTGCAATTATATATTATTTTTTGTTTATACTTATGTTCTTATAGTTATACATCTATATCATGATTATAATCTATTTTCTTTTTTTTTAGCATCGTATAATTTATTTTATGTTGTCCCCTTTTTTATTTATAGTAAATGAGAATATATATTTAATATTTACGTTTCTCTCTGCTATTTTACAGAAAATATTTAGATTTGGGATTTGGGATTTGACTAATAAAATTTCATTTTAACTTGCTTTAATGAAATAAAACATTATTTGTTTTGATGAGTTTAAATTTTGCATCTCTAAATCTTAGGGTATACTTTAAATCTAATTTATATTTTTAATTACTTATTTCACAGTTTATCATTAAACTATTAATTTTAGTTTTATAAAGTCTGAGACATTTTTTTACACTTTAAATACATTTATGATTAAAAATAAGACACATCTAATTATCTCTTTTGTATTAAAATATTTTTTATCTATTTTTAAATTATTCTTTTTAATTTGACAAAGCATGAAATTTGATTTTAATTATAGCTTACAATTGATTTAAAAGAGTTACCATCAAACTATATTACAGCCTGAGTTTTTAGAAAGTATTTTTCAATTTTATTTTACCTTTGAATCTAGAACATATTGATTTTAGAAAAAAAGGTTAAAAGATTATGTATGAAAAAAAATTATCCTATTGTTTGATTAGTTTATGAAAGATTATTTTTCAGTTACAATTATAATTTATTTGTATCAATGTTCGTCTTCCTATTAGGTTAAACTTAACATATGAGTAAATTTTACAAGTTTTATAAATTGATTTTTAACTCTCTTACATTATTATATATTTAAAAAATTAATTTAATTATTATTTGTAAAGATTATAAAATTTAGACCTTTGAAACACTTTATAATGAACTCGTGAAGATTTTCTTTTTTTCTTGAATTTGGAAAGGTTGATAATACCCTCAAACCAATATCCACATTTGTATAATATATTATAAAGATAGGTAGTTAAATTTATAATTAGTTCTACTTTTATTATATCATCTTCTAAATATGGGAAGACGTACGTACACCTGTGTTTCCTAATAAGAGCTTTTGTAATCCTTAAGTGGTACTCTTTCAATCTCTCCACGGTCATTATCTTTTATATTCCAAATTACTAATTAGAGTGCAATATATCCCCTTTTTTTATCAAGCAAACCCTAATGGAGCAAAATAGCAGAAAACCCTAATTGAGTAAATGAAGGATTCGCAGCTGGAAACTGACTTATTAAATGAAACATATAAGAGACTGAGAATATCAGAGTAACTCTCAATGCAGCTACCACCATAAAAGAGACAATATATGTAATAATCATTTCCAAAACCAAAAGGCAAAGTCTCATCTACCCCAATTAAAGATCACTTTGATCTTCAAATTGATTAACAACACTACACACTCAAAAATGTACTAACTCAAACCATTTTTGCAGACACATTTGGCAATAATTTCTTTCGGTAAATGTTACGATCATAAGTTAACAATTTTATCAGGTTTTAAAAAAATTAAATTATAGAATTTATTTTACATATTAAGTTATAAAAATTCACAGCATTAAGAAAATTATTTTTATTGTAATAACATATATTTCCATAAGTTTTAATTTTTTATATTCTTTCCCATCACTGGTAAATTTATTTTTAAAATGTTTTTTATTATACGTGTAGATAATTAAAGTAAGGTTTTTATCAATATTTTTTTTTATACAAAATAAAGTTATTCTACTTTCGAAGAAACTAAAACATTAATTTATTATATATGTATTGATCTCCGCAAAGCACTGGGAAATAGTTAAACCAATATAGGCTACCAGGAAGATCAATACTAACTTATAACTCAAAATATTCAAAATTTAATATTAGATTTGTTTTTGTTTAACTTCATTTCATTACAATCTAATACTCAGTTTTTAAAAAAATATTATTTCAATTTCCAACCATTACAACTTTCAAAAAAATAAAATTAGACATTTTATTGAAATCCATTTTCAATTTTAAATTGTGAATTATTCCTTTTTTATCATTAACTATCACAACGTTTCCTCTTTATTGATATTTCGACTTTAAACTTCATTAATTCCGACACAACGATAATTTGAAATCCAAATCAAATCAAACTATTAAAATTACACAAATAAAAAAAAAAAACATACGGGTGAGCATAAAAAAGTTTCAAATTCAAACTAATAACATGTCAATATAATGGAAAGTTCATCCTCTGGGAAACTATCAGGCGGCTGACGAACTCATTTACGGACAGGAAGAACAATCAAAAAGAAAATTATTGTTTTATAATGTTATATATATATACACGGCAAGTTTATTTTTTATTTTAAAAAGGCATCCAGATTACAGAGATTGATATTATTTAACACTAACAAGTGTATAAGCATTCATAGTTTAGCCAATATATAAAATAATTAAAAAGTTTAAGAAGCTAACTTAAAAACTGGAAAATGGCTTACACTGGTGGAAAAAAGGACAATGAAAACATTATTTTACTCATCAAGTATTTTCATACATATAACAGTAAAACAGCATAGGATAGAAAATTAAAATACAAAAAAGTCACAATCATATATCTGTAGATATGCAAGGCTTCTCCTTAGATTAATCTGGGAAAAGCTTATTTTGTTGAATATTTTTCAATCTGCAATGAGCTCTATTTTGATGTTTCCGATTGTGACACGTCCTTTCCCATACTTGGGAACTAGCGTCACCATGACACTGTCATCATCTTCCGCTTCCAACTCTTCTAACAAATCCGTAAGTCCAAGCCTCAAACAAGTTTTGATATTCTTGTTTTTGTGCTTGTGCGTGTGAGGCACACTCACAAAGCTTCCTGCAAATTCTGTATTATCTGGTCGGATCTGCGTATCATCTTCGTCATTAATAAACACATCAAATTTGACAGCTATGTTTCTATCAAACTCGATCCCTTCAATCACCAAAACCTCTTCCTCCTCTTCCTTCTCTTTCTTGCTTCTTGACTTATTCGGCCTTTTAACCCTTGTTCTCACAACCGAATCTAACACCAGTGGAAACTTCACACTCCTTGAAGTCTCAGCAGCATGTGCTGCACCAACACCAAAATTTTGTGCCAGTGCTACATTCAGAGCCCTTGGCTTACGCGGTGTGGGCTTGGAATTTAACCATGGGATGTCAACATCTTGGTAAACATACCCTAGTTTTCGGGTGTCAAGACAATCCTTGACCTTCACACGCACAAGGTTCTTATTCTCATCGTAGAAGAGAAACCCTGATTCTAACCAATCCGAGTCGGTGAAATCCCTTCTGTTCCCACCAAGTGTTTTCCATATGGACCACAACCTATCAATATTGGAATGATGAGAATAGAAAATGGGGTCTCTTGCGGCCGAATAGAAAGTCCCCATGTTCTCGATGTTGGGCTGGTTGAGATCACCGGTCCATACATGAATGGGGCTATGTGGAACGTTCTCTACGGATCCACCACCGGGGTCAGGTTCATCTCCAGCACGGTAAGCATTGCCAAGGAACAAAGTGGGAGTCTTCCCATTAGACACAACTTGCCGATACATTATGGTAAGGTTGGAAGAGATGTTTCCTTCGGAATCAGGATCATCGAGGTTGAAGTCAAGGTCGACGAGTGTTGGTGGTTGATGATTAGGATTGCGAAGAGGGTCATAAAGAGGTGATTGACGTTGTGCATAAATGGAAGGAAGTTTCATACCCCCGGGAGCATCCCAGTTCCAAAATGGAAGGGCAAAGGTTGGGTCATTGATCAAGCTACCCAAGATCCTTTCATAGAAATAGAGATACCATCGATGGTAGGGAAAGAAGAGCCAAGAGTTGTGGACTTGCAGATCAAGGTCAGGGAAGCCAACTTGGTGATATGCACCATCGCAATAAGCACAATGGACGTTGGCTTGCTGCATGAAATTACGTGGGTCCTTAGATGGGAGCTTTTTCATGAGGTCAAGGGCTTTTTTGTATTTGGCTAGATAGTCGGCAGTGACCAAATGTGCGGCTGGTCTCACCCGCAAGGGTTGGTTAGAGGGAGGAAACTTGAAATCGATGATTTTAGAAATTGGAGGACAACAATTGGTGGGTTTTGCACCTCCAGGTAGGTCTGCTGGGCCGCATGTGCTTAGATCCGGTGGGGAAATCGGAGCCGCAAAGGCAAAAGGACTCTTATTCAGAGTAACAGCCCCACAAAGCCCTCCTAGACCAACTAGAACCTTCCTCCTATTTCCTACAATATCAGCAACTTCTTCTTCAGAAGCTTTTGGTGTTTCATTATTCTTATTTCCACTGCATCTCACTCTTGTAAGTTTTGGGGATTGGAACTGTGGAAATGGATGGAAGGAAGAAGGGAGAGTGATGGAGTTGGGACAGAAATTATTGACTGAGGACACAAAAGAAAGATGAGAGATAGAAGCCATTTTCCATCATAAAAAAAACCACACCTTCTCTACCCTTTTATAAAGAAAATTTTTCTTGGATTCCGTACCTTTCTTATCTCCCCAGAGCATTTTTTTTCTTAGGATTAAAATTGGTGGTTGATAATAGTTGAATTTAAGACCAACGTATGCAATTTGAGCTCTGGCTTGTGCTGATTTAGGGACCTCATTAATGGACATTTGTTGTCATTTGTCTAAAGTATTCAATTTATGAAGGTTTACACGCAACGTCCAACTTCCTAATGGTGGAGAACTCTCAGGTAGAACAGTACGCATGCATGAACGAATATTTTCTGTTATTACATCATCTTGTATCTATAATATTTATCTCCCTCGTAATTATCAGTGCTGATATCCTTTTCCACATTGAATTCAGGAAATGGAAATAGAAAGACTTCTCGTTTGCAACAAACTTGGATGGTACTTAAGTATCTTCGTGCAAATCATCATTAAAGAACGCATTATTCACATCCGGTTGATAAAGAGATTATTATTGGATAGTCATCACAACTATCAAATAAACTAACTAAAACCCTCTTTTCCATGAAAGAAAATGCATATATGGATGGGTCAAACATAATTACTAGTACAAAGAGTTGTTTAAACCTCTTATTTTGAGCTTTTTAAGTTTGTTTTATAATATACTTAAATTCAACATACATAATTTTTAAATCTGATATTGAGTAATAGACTTAAAATTTCCACTCAAAATTGCAAATCCAATCATATATTCCATTAATTAGCACCTCAATCAATCACTAGAAAATTCATCTTTCTTATATAAGTTTCCATACACAATAAAGATGAAATTGAAATATATTACAAGCAATCATTCCATCAATTCAATTCATCTTCACAACCAAATAAATATACTAAGAACCCATAAATTCAATCACATTCTTTACATAACATAATACAAATAAGAAACAGGGGAAGAAGAATTGGAGTCATTAGTAAACACTTCCAATAAATCCTAAAACCCTAAAAATTCTTAATTCTAAAAATCACTATAAGACAAAGGTTACAATCTAAAACTGTGAAAAGACGCGACAGTGAGCAATGGCGACACGAGTGGAGAGCAACAGCTACGCGAGCGGCTACGTGAGTGGCAAGCAGCGAGCAGCGACTATGCAAGCGGTCGAGCAGCGACTACACAAGCAGCAAGCAGCAACAACGGAAGCGAAGACAACATCGACGGGAGCGACAACGACGAGAGAGGGGAGACAACATCTGTGAGGCGGCGACTATGACATGTGTGCCCTTGGACGCATTGGGAGAGAGATCTTTCACGAAGATGAAGGTGGAGGGCATGAGTAGGTGCAGAGAGGAGCGGGAGGGGAGAAAGTGGAGAAAGAAAATTAAAGTATTGTTTTATTTGAAAAGACTTCAAATATTTAGAAAATTTAACAGATACAAAAATTAAGTCTGTTTGTATTTTAACATATTTAAAACCGAAATTTAAGTCTGTCATGAGATTAATAGATTTATAATATAGACTTTTATTTACAAAAGTGACACCACACATTTATTAATTCTATTATTTTCAAAATAGATTTAAATTGATAGACTTAAAAGACTGTTTTTGTAGTAGTGAATGGTGACAAAAGGAATGTAAGAAGAGACGACAGTGGAAGAAACCATGGGTAATAGGAGAGAGAAACCATAAAAATCTAAGATTCTCCAATCAAGACACTTGAAAAAGGAAAAAAGAACAACATCGATGCTCTGAATAATAACTGCTTGAGAGGAGACGGGACATGCGACAACGCACGACCTGAAAGAGGAAAACGAGCAACCTCAACGTTTTGAATTAGGAGCTCCAATAAAGGTGTCATTGATGGCATGGTTGTCGCCTAGTCAAAACGATCAAAACCATGTGACCATCGGCCGAAACTATAACTTCGATAATGGCTGCAATAGATGACGACGGTGTCGCCAGCAACGACGGATGTAGTGATAGAGGCAACAAAATATTTCCTCAAAAGAACCTTAAACTCTAGATATCATGTTAAGAAATAGACTTTAAACCTAACTCGACCCACAAAACCAGTTTATAAGGTGAGGTTTGCACCTACTTATATACTCTAAATCGGTCTTATCTATATTCGATGTGAGACTTCCAACACACACCCTCACGTCGATATATGGTCCGATAACGGCCCGATAGCATGTGAAACAATATGTCTCCCTTGTGTTGAATATACATATAAGATCCTTTAAATATGAGTTAAGCCCAAAAACAAATAAAAAATAATAACAAACAAACTAAAAATAAAAAATAAATATAAAATAAAGATAATAGATCTACCATTAGTCTAATATTCATTGTTTTTTAAAAATATTATTTCAATTTCCAACCATTATTCCTTTAAAAAAATAAAATTTGACATTTTATTGATATTCATTTTCAATTTTAAATTGTAAATTATTCCTTTTTTATATGCTACATAAAGTGTCATTAACTATCACAACGTTTCCTCTTTATTGATATTTCGACTTTAAACTTCATTAGTTCCAACACAACCATGATTTGAAATCCAAATCAAATCAAATCATTAAAATTACAAAAAAAAAAAAGACATACGGGTGAACACAAAAAAGTTTCAAATTCAAACTAATAACACGTCAATATAATGGAAAGTTCATCTTCTAGGAAACAATCAGGCTGACGAACTCATTTACGGACAGAAAGAACAATCAAAAAGAAAAATATTGTTTTATAATATTATATATATATATATATATATATATATATATATATATATATATATATACACACACGGCAAGTTTATTTTTTATTTTAAAAATGCATCCAGATTAGTGAGATTGATATTATTTAACACTAACAAGTGTACAAGCATTCATAGTTTAGTCAATATATATAATAATTAAAAAGTTTAAGAAACTAACTTAAAATTTGAAAAAAATGGCTTACACTGGTGGAGAAAAGGACAATGAAAACATTATTTTACTCATCAAGTATTTTCATACATACAACAGTAAAACAGCATAGGATAGACAATTAAAATACAAAGTTAAATCCATTATGCAAAGTCACAATCACATATATGTAGATATATGTAAGGCTTCTTCTTAGATTAATCTGGGAAAAGCTGATTTTGTTGAATAGTTTTCAATCTGCAAGGAGTTCTATTTTGATGTTTCTGATTGTGACACGTCCTTTCCCATACCTGGGAACTAGCGTCACCATGACACTGTCATCATCTTCCGCTTCCAACTCTTCTAACAAATCCGTAAGTCCAAGCCTCAAACAAGTTTTGATATTCTTGTTTTTGTGCTTGTGCGTGTGAGGCACACTCACAAAGCTTCCTGCAAATTCTGTATTATCTGGTCGGATCTGCGTATCATCTTCGTCATTAATAAACACATCAAATTTGACAGCTATGTTTCTATCAAACTCGATCCCTTCAATCACCAAAACCTCTTCCTCCTCTTCCTTCTCTTTCTTGGTTCTCGACTTATTCGGCCTTTTAACCCTTGTTCTCACAACCGAATCTAACACCAGTGGAAACTTCACACTCCTTGAAGTCTCAGCAGCATGTGCTGCACCAACACCAAAATTTTGTGCCAGTGCTACATTCCGAGCCCTTGGCTTACGCAGTGTGGGCTTGGAATTTAACCATGGGATGTCAACATCTTGGTAAACATACCCTAGTTTTCGGGTGTCAAGACAATCCTTGACCTTCACACGCACAAGGTTCTTATTCTCATCGTAGAAGAGAAACCCGGATTCTAACCAATCCGAGTCGGTGAAATCCCGTCTTTTCCCACCAAGTGTTTTCCATACGGACCACAACCTATCAATATTGGAATGATGAGAATAGAAAATGGGGTCTCTTGCGGCCGAATAGAAAGTCCCCATGTTCTCGTTGTTGGGCTGGTTGAGATCACCGGTCCATACATGAACGGGGCCATGTGGAACGTTCTCTACGGATCCACCACCGGGGTCAGGTTCATCTCCAGCACGGTAAGCATTGCCAAGGAACAAAGTGGGAGTCTTCCCATTAGACACAACTTGCCTATACATTATGGTAAGGTTGGAAGAGATGTTTCCTTCGGCATCAGGATCATCGAGGTTGAAGTCAAGGTCGACGAGTGTTGGTGGTTGATGATTAGGATTGCGAAGAGGGTCATAAAGAGGTGATTGACGTTGTGCATAAATGGAAGGAAGTTTCATACCCCCGGGAGCATCCCAGTTCCAAAATGGAAGGGCAAAGGTTGGGTCATTGATCAAGCTACCCAAGATCCTTTCATAGAAATAGAGATACCATCGATGGTAGGGAAAGAAGAGCCAAGAGTTGTGGACTTGCAGATCAAGGTCAGGGAAGCCAACTTGGTGATATGCACCATCGCAATAAGCACAATGGACGTTGGCTTGCTGCATGAAATTACGTGGGTCCTTAGATGGGAGCTTTTTCATGAGGTCAAGGGCTTTTTTGTATTTGGCTAGATAGTCGGCGGTGACCAAATGTGCGGCTGGTCTCACCCGCAAGGGTTGGTTAGAGGGAGGAAACTTGAAATCGATGATTTTAGAAATTGGAGGACAACAATTGGTGGGTTTTGCACCTCCAGGTAGGTCTGCTGGGCCGCATGTGCTTAGATCCGGTGGGGAAATCGGAGCCGCAAAGGCAAAAGGACTCTTATTCAGAGTAACAGCCCCACAAAGCCCTCCTAGACCAACTAGCACCTTCCTCCTATTTCCTACAATATCAGCAACTTCTTCTTCTGAAGCTTTTGGTGTTTCATTATTCTTATTTCCACTGCATCTCACTCTTGTAAGTTTTGGGGATTGTAACTGTGGAAATGGATGGAAGGAAGAAGGGAGAGTGATGGAGTTTGGACAGAAATTATTGACTGAGGACACAAAAGAAAGATGAGAGATAGAAGCCATTTTCCATCATAAAAAAAACCACACCTTCTCTACCCTTTTATAATGACAATTTTTCTTTGTTTCCGTACCTTTCTTATCTCCCCAGAGCAATTTTTTTCTTAGGATTAAAATTGGTGGTTGATAATAGTTGAATTTAAGACCAACGTGTGCAATTTGAGCTCTGGCTGGACCTCATTAATGGACATTTGTTGTCATCTATCTAAAGTATTCAATTTATGAAGGTTTACACGCAACGTCCAACTTCCTAATGGTGGAGAACTCTCATGGTAGAACAGTACGTATGCATGAACGAATATACATAAAATAAAAAACTGTTTTTTGTGCGTTCTTTTCCTTTGTTATTACATCATCTTGTACCTATAATAATATTTATCTCCCTCGTAATTAACAGTGCTGATATCCTTTTCCATATTGAATTTATTCTTTAATTAATTATTCTCAATTATAACACAGTAATTGTTACAATAATCTGAAATATAGATGAATTGTTTTGTGATATTTATGATGGTAGCTGCAATATGTTTCCTTAGTTCCTCTTTGAGCATAAAGAGAAAATCCAAATCGACGGCTTGAAGGCTTTCACGAGAGTCCAGACTGCGATTTACATATGTATTATGTGTGAATTTGGATTCACTGATATATTAAAGAAATGAAATTTCTGGGAACACCACCACGCAATCAATCTCACAACACGTGTTATTTGCTGGTAACATATATCATCACAGATGATCATGTTGACCGGATTAACAAGTTTGGCAGTTGGATTGACTAATAAATTGTCAATATTTTAAACTAAAGATAAATTTGTCTCGATTCACTCAACGATTCACACACACACACATATTACTAGAAGAACTTATTATTCTTTGTTTTTCTTCTTAATTAATTAATATTCATTATATATAATTTACTTTTAAAAAATTAATAACCTTTAACTTTTTATATATTTTTTCGTAGAACAAATATCGATGGCATTTAGTTTTACTTTCATCTGTTAAGGTAAATATTTATGAAGAAGATAAAAGTGGTTTGGTTTTTTGTTTTGGTTAGTGTTGGAGTTGTGATATATATATATATATAGCATTAAATTGGAAGTTGTAATATAAAATTGTTATGCTTAGGTAACAGTAACAGTAGCAGAGGGTGTATGAATTTCTTGTTGTTACAGCAGCTTATTATGTTATACGTACTGATATTTAGTTTAGGTGTTGAATTTAAGACTCATTTAGGAGTTTCTCATCTTCGGGACTTTGAAGGAACTGCTTGTCAATTTTATTAAGTTGACTTTAGACACGCCATTGGGTACATCAAAATCACAGGTCTGTATGCAATGTATTATTTTTGCTATACGTTGTACGCTTTCATACATCTCTTTTAGCTAATTAAAATATCGTAAAATTATATTACCTACTTTTTTTATGTACATTTAAAAAATATTTATATCTATTGTAGCATTTGTACGTACACTTCTTCAATAACATTTAAGAGATATAAAGTTCATTTAAGAAATATAAAGTTACTTTCAAACATTTAGAAAAAAAAGTGGAAAAAATATAAATTTAACTTTCTCTACTAATAAAAATTAATAGTTAATATTTATTGATAAAAGAAATTAATTGAAAAAGTCAATAATTAAAAAAATATTTATTTACTGCAACTAAACGGACAAAACAAATGGTTCCTAAATATTTCAAATAAAAATTAAACTATCAACTTTTACAGTAGCTTGATTTGTAAACTTGTGCCTCTTGTTATAGAACTCTCCTAAATCTACCATACTTTATAAATTAATGTTAATAAGTTTATATTATTCATATATTATGTGAAGTCAAAGGAACACATAAATAAATTCATATGTCTGTAACACTTATCCTCGTGTATATTATATATAGATAGAGAAGTCTCTTTAAAATTGTCTCTCAATTTTGAAATTGGAAATCAAACAAAGAAATATGTACATGGAAATAGGTTCAAATAAATAAATATATATGTCTAATCTATTTCAAAATAAATCATTTGTTAAATATTTATACACTATGTATATTACACCAAAAGTTAAAATTTATCTAATAATAAATATTTTTTATTTATACAAATGAAAAATACATGTACTATATGTGGATGTGTTTTTTTGTATGATAACAAAAAAATAATAAAATTATAATTATAAAAATAAATATCTTTTATTTATATTATAGGTCATTTTTATTTATTTAACTTTAAAAAAATAGTTAAGTTCAAAAAGGTTAAATAAAAATATAATAAATTTAAAAGAACATTAACAGATAAAATTGAAAACAAACGAAAAGGCGTTAGATATTAAACAACAAAGTATAATGAAAAAATATATTATATATTTAGAGTCCTCCACGAAAATAAAGAAAAATTATTATTTTGTATATTTCTCTCATTTATTTATAAATGAGTTTTTATTGAGGACAATTTTTTTTTCTTCATGGAGGAATAAATAATAATATGTATTTAAGTTTGTGTAATGCCTTAGTTAGTAACATCCTATTAAAAGGAGGTGTTATATTATCTATATGAATTTTATATAGATATTGAGATGAAAATTGATTAATAATAAATAAATAAAAATTTTTGTTATAATGGAATGTGAAGTATATTATAATATATGATTTCAATTTAGTATATTATAATTTTTTTATCAACAAAAAGTATATATATTTATCTATAGTAAAATAGTTGAGTACTCTAATCCTTATATATTATATTTATATATAATAATGTAGATAACATTAATTGCAATTAGATATAATAAAAAAAGCTCAATTAACACATCCTTCCAAAAGATTCCTAAAATCTCATAATTTATTATATTATAAGAATAAAGTATAATATAAAGTACTTTTTTTAAAAATAAGGACTAAATTTAATTATATAAGAATTATTAGATGATGAATAAAGATTGTAATGTTTTATTTACAACAGTGCTAGAGGTAATTTTTTGATCCTTGGGAGAGGATCTTATCAAGGTTGTTTATATATATATATATAATATAGCTAAGACAAAAAAAATATAGCATAACACATAACTATAACATTGTTCATGTCATTATTTGCTCTAATTCATATATATCCACGAAACCATGTATTTAAATTGAGTAAATAGGATTTTTAATGTGTTTAATATTATTTATATCTTATTCATTATATGTTAATATAATTTTTACATTTATTATAATTATATTAACGAATTTGTAAATAAAAAACGTATAAGCAAATTATTCTTTACATCCACTTCTTCAACTGCACCGTTGAGAAAAGTCTAGCATGAGCTGCGTCTAGCACCAATGTGTACTCAGATTAAATTTAAATAAAAGATTAACGCTCTATCATAATAACTGAAATCGTTAAGTTTTTTTTTTCTTTTAAACTTCAAATGGAAAGTCGAATTTACAAAATTACTATAAATTTTTCCGTTCGTTATTTTTTTTCCATAATAATTACCATCTTCAGAGCATAAATATTAATTTTTTATTTATGTTTATAGACTGAGGAGACGTACTCAATATGCAATCCATTTTATATTTTGTCTTGCATGACTACTGCGTTGGAGAGTAGCACAAGTAAATTTTAGAAGTAAGAAAAGTCTTGCATCACCTAAAACTTATAAAATAAAATTTAAAAAAATATACACACATGTATATGATTAATTGATTTATTTTCCAATTATTTTTTATCCCATCTTAATTTTTAATAAAAAGTTTATTTAAAGTAAGTAAATTTGATGTAAATATATATTGGTTTTTATATATTTTTAGACATTTGAAATGGGATAATGATACTTTGACAATTTTTTTTACAATATTATCTACATGTCATTTTTTAATTGGTCTGAAATTATTTTATAATTAATAATAATCATAAATATCACAATAAACCAATCAAAATATTAATAATATCAAAATATTATAAAAAAAATATTATTAAAGTATCATTATTTTTATTATTAGATTGAAAATTATTCGAAGCTGGTGGGCCAAACCTAGAGTGAGGTTCTTGGAAAGGTAGGTTAGTGGCGTTAGGTTTGGTATCATAAAGAAATTTATAACGGAAAGTCCGTGGGGAAATTTCTTCCGTACCAAATTATAAATGCATTTAAATATACATATATTTTTATTTTGAAAAAGTAAAATTCATTTATTCATACAAACAGGTAAAATCCTATATAAAAATAAGTTAAAAATATATTTACGATTAAAATAAAATTTCATCTCTGTACCCAAAAGATTGTGATCATATCTATAAAAGAAGAGAGTCCACTTTTTATTATTCTTTTAATAAAATATAAGTATGGAATATCTGGGTATTAAATTAATAATATTATTTTATAAATTATGTTGAGTAGAATATATTAAATAAACTAATTATATGTTTAAATATATTTAAACTATTTTAATATTGTTCACTCAATAAATCCAATTCTTTGATTGAAATTCCTTCAAACAAATTTTTTTTATTATAGGTAAACTTTTACTGAATAAATTTCTAAATATATATTTTTATTTATTTTAAAATATAAAATAAGTTTAGATGAATAAACATATTATTGTATTAGGTTAGGGGTATGAAGACAGATCTAAGGTGTACATATTATTTAGGCTAAAACTATTGGAGGATGTAGCTTATTTTTTTCAAACTCAAATGAAAGAAAGATCCCTTCATTAATGTGAAAGGTTATATTTTCTAACTTCGAAAGTAATTTCACTCACTCATTCAATCTTTTTCTTCCACTATCACATATGGATTCAATGTCTATGCAGTTTTTTTTCACCTCTTTTGTAATATTTAAAATTATGTGTACATTATTTTCGTTTTATTTCATTAAAAATTATTACTAGTTAATCTATTTAATATAATTAATAAAAGTAATTTTAAAGAGAAATAATATTAAATAATTTTATTTCAAGTTTTTTTATCACTAGTTATTAATATTTAGAATAAAATTACGATTATTATTAAATATTAACTGTTAAATTTTTTAAGATTATTATTAAATAGTATATATATATATATATATATATATAAGATTCATTGGTTGTAATTAATTTTTACTATTCTTTTTTATTCATTTTTGTATTATATTAATTTGTTATTCATAAAAAATAATATTTTTAATAGTAATTAAATTTATTCACAAAAATATATATTAAATTCAACTATAAAGTTATTATATTTTTTTACTGGATTGTTTTATATGTTTTTAGATAATATGTAAAACATATATAAATTAAAAGGCATGCGAAAAATATTATAGAGGTAATAATAATAGGAGTTGAATTAACAATTTAATCTACTTTGATATTTAGCATGAGCCTTCAAACTATTGGAGGAAGTACCCCTATCTAATTCCTAACTGCACCCCTAGGAGACTAGGATCAGGCCCGTTCTACATAGCCCATCTTTTAATTTAGTCTTTTCATTCACCGAAAACCTACTCATTTAATAAACCATAAGAGTGTTGCTCCCTCCATCACCTCAAGTGCTCTGCACCTTCTCATTATTTTTATTTATTCCAAAAATATTTTACACTTCTCCATTATTTTTTTTTTATTTCAAAAATATCCTACATCCCTCCACTATCCTCAATAATTTTTGTCTTTCTTTCTGTATTAATGGAGCATTTATATGGTTCAGATTTGAACTTGTGATATATTCCCTTAAATAAGTTTGATTTAATCTTATTTTCACTGTTCAATATATTTTTTTTTTCACATTAGTTAATAAATGATAAAATTTTGTTCTAAATTTCTAAAAAAATTTTTATATATGTGTGTGTGTTTTTTTTTTTACATTTAATATCTATAATTTTTAATATTATATTATGTTTTAACTTACCGACATGTTTAACTCAAATAACTTGAATAAAGTATTTAACTTATTAGATAAATAATATAAAAATATTATTAAATACTTAAAATATAAAAGAAAAGTTATTTGTTAAAGATTTGAAATTTATTTAGTTATTTCGTCATTATAAAGTTAGTATATAATAATAATAATAATATATTATTATTATTTATTATTAATATTATTATGTTTATCATTTTGTATTTGTATCTAACTTTTAAGTTTATAAAATGGTACTGGTAGAAACACTAATATTGAAGTTTCTTCTAAATTTTATATTTTACAATATATCACAAGTTCAAATCTGAACCATGAATGCTCATTATAAACATACACATCTTATGATATCAAATTAAACAGAAAAAATCACTAATATGTATTCATCAATTCTACTAAGTAATTTTTCTAAAGAAATTTATTTTTAATTTAGAATGTTTTAAATAGAGTTTTGAGGTGCTTTCCAAGGCTAAAACTAGCCTAAATTTTTTTAAAAGAAACTTACTTTGCTTAGTTAACAAATAAATAATTAAGTGAAATAGATTCTAAAAAGGGATGATGTGAAAATTTCATCTTCCACCAATCTTTATACTTAATCTGTTTTACAATAAAAAGATATTTATTTTATAGATAAAATATTTGTTTTTCGGTAGCCTAACCCATAAGAACCTCCATAATTAAACGTGTTTATCTTGTAGTAATTTAAGGATGTGTGACATTTTGAGAAGTTTACAATCTATACTATTTTATACTATAAAAATTGAATTATTTTTATAAAAACTAAATTATACTATTTTTTTTAGTTCCGTTTAAAAAAGCTATTTTTTTTATATTAAAAGTTTAGTTAACTATTTTAAACTCTGAACTTTATTTTAGGTTTAGTAAAAACTGAATTATACTGTTTTTTTAGTTCCGTTTAGAAAAACTAAAAGAGTTTAGTTAACTGTTTTAAATCTGCATTTTAGATTTAAACTTTTACTTGCTTCACTCTGTTTATTTTTATTTTTCAGCAACATAAAAAATGTAAGAAACAAAGAAATAAAGATACATGTCCGAATTATCTTTTAGATTATATATATATATATATATATATATATATTAACTATAATAATTATTAATATAAAATAATATTATTAAATTTATACTAAAATTCATTATATATTTTAAAAGAACTAAATTTTATTAAATTGTAATTATTAACGGTAATTATTCTATAAATTAATAAAACTAAATATATTTGTAAAAATAAAAAGATAAAAATGTGTGTATGAGAAAATAATTATAAAATATAATACAATTATATCTCTAATTTATATATATATTCTTTTACTTTGTGTGTCGTGTGCAAGTTTTTCTATATCATAAATATTCAATATTATTAACATATAAACAACACTAGATTTCAAAATAATACAACCCATGAAATAATTGCAATGAATATACAGTTTATGTTTTAGCACGTTGTCAGCGTATATAAATAGTATAATTTAGTACAGTAATTAGTTAACATAAGTTTAGTTTTTAAAAATTAAATTGTAAAATAGTATCGTTTAATTATTATTTAAATAGTTTAGTTTCTTTTAGTTTAATATAATATAGTTAGTTACTTAACTCTAAATCAAATCATCAAGTATTTGTAGCCTTTATAAACTTCTTATGTATTTAAAGTTTTTAATTTATAAAATAAATTAATGCGATTTATTTAATTATATATCATATAAAACGTAATCAAGTATCAAGTACCCGAATAATTTGTTTTTAAAGCTTATATCTACTTTAAAAACATAGAGTTTTAACATAAAATTAATAAGATTGAGATTTTAAATTAGATAATAAACTAATTGATAAATATGAAAGAACATAAATAAATGTTAAAATTAAATAATAATAAAAATATTTTCTAAATCAACGTCTGTTATTATATAATTATAATTCTATGCTTTTTGAATAATTATTTAAAAAAAATTAGCACTTGTGTTTATTTATTGTTTAAATATGTTTTTATTTTGAATAAAAATTTTATTTGAATGAATTTATCTAATATGTATCAAATAATTTTTCTATAAATTAAAATATTTTTTTTTTTAATTTAAACTGCTTTTATGTATAAGTTATTATTTAACAAAGTTTATCATACATAATTTACAACGTAATTAATACTACTTATTTTAATTATCATAATATATTTTTTAATTTAAGTTATATAAAAAATTAAGAGAATGCAATAAAAATAAAAAATAATATAATAATTAGTTTTAGCATAAAATTAAATACAAATAAATTAAGAATAAAAAATATTAAAGTAAAGAGAAAATAATTAAAAATTTAATAAATATAAAGGTAAATAAAATATATTTTTTTATATAAATCAAAATCAAACTCGTGAAAGAACGTGAGATGAAAAGTAAAATCACTGTAACATAAAAATGCTTTTAAATTTATAAGATAAAAATAAAATATTATATCCTTTATATGAAAAAAAATGCTGCAGAATTTGGACGGTGGCAGAAGGAGCATGTGAAATAGCTGAGTCAGATCATTGTCACATTACATTCTGAAAATGGATAAGATTTACTAATTTTAATGATTCTCTCCTCGTATTCAAATCTAACAACCCCGTCTCTAGTCAACCCGTTCCAACAAATCAATGTCATAATTTTTTTTTTTCCTTTTTCACAAATATTCATTAAGTATACTTTTATTAGTTACTCTAACTATTATAAAGAACTTCTATTTTCAGCATTAAATTGTTTCATAAATCTTATCTGTCTTACGTTATCATCTTTATCTACTTTTTTGTTAGGATAGAATTACCACGTTGACACACGCTTTCTCTCTTCCAGTAGCATCTGTATATATTAAACATGAACGACTCCTTCTTCCTATCACCATCATCCTGTTTTTCAAAGACATTCATCATTTGCAGCTGTTCTGATTCCTATTTAGAAAACATGTTGGGAATTTTCAAGGAGAAGTTGGTTAATGCACCAAAGGAGCTGAAGAGTCCAGCTTCTATGAGTTGGTGCAGTAAGCCTAAGCTAAGCAATGAAATCCTGAATGATTTCATGTCGTCGAATTCCTCGAATGCTTTCTCCATGTGCTTTGGAAATGATGCTTTGGTAGCCTATTCCCCTTCAAACAGCAACTCCACTCATCTCAGATTCTTCAGTGGTTTGGATGACATATACTGCGTTTTCATTGGTGGGTTGCACAACCTTAGTAGGCTGAACAAGCAATATGGGCTATCAAAGGGAACAAACGAGGCCATGTTTATAATTCAAGCATATCGAACGCTTCGAGACAGAGGTCCATACCCTGCTGATCAAGTCCTCATTCAACTCGAAGGCAGTTTTGGATTTCTCATCTATGACCACAAGAATGGAACTGTTTTTGTTGCATCTGTAACTCTCTTTCCCTCATCTCTTCATACTTTTCCAACATCACATCACTTTTTTGGACTTACCCACATCTTCTGTGTCTTTCATCAGGGTTCCAATGCCCAGATTGGGCTCTATTGGGGTGTTGCAGCCGATGGTTCGATTGTCATTTCTGAAAATCTGGAGCTTATAAAAGCAAGCTGTGCTAAATCATTCGCACCATTTCCAACTGGTATGTAAATGTGATTTGTCTTTATGTAAGGAAGGATTCTGTAATGTCAGCAGCATTGATTGATTCTAAGTAAGTGGGGTTGGAATTGCAGGGTGCATGTTTCACAGTGAACATGGTCTGATGAACTTTGAACATCCGACGAGGAAGATGAAAGCAATGCCAAGAATTGATAGCGAGGGGGTTATGTGTGGGGCAAACTTCAATGTTGACTCTCAATCAAAGATCCAAACGATGCCGCGTGTTGGAAGTGAAGCTAACTGGGCTACTTGGGGATAGTTGAAAACTTTGTGATATCTAGTTTTCTTGTTTGGTTCCATTATTGTGTACATATTCATGCTTCAATGTTGAACATGACTTTCGTAATTTATAATATGAATGACAATTTTTGCTTTACACTTCTAAATTATTGGTCTGCTACTTGGTTTGCTTATTATGTAATTGAATCTTTCATCGCAAAATGAAGTAAGAGAGAAGATAATTAATGACTCATGATGTGTGTATATTTTGTTCCATTGAGTCTGGGTATGTGGTCTGTCAACATAAATTGTGGCAAATACATCCTTAATACATTACAATATTGTAAGAAGTTCATATGGATAGGTAACTATTGTATGACATGGAAACATGGAAACGCCAACAAAACATGTAGTTTTAATCATCAGTTATGTTATGCCCGCGTGAACCTGGCTTCACATATCAGACATATCAAAGCCATAAATCATTTAATATTCTTAATCAAATCTTTGAGCATCAGAATAACCTCTACCACATGTAAAGAGGGTCAATATTCCAAAACATCTCTTATTAATAAAAATATTTTATGTGTATATAAATTCATGTTCATTTTTTATTTTTTTATGTGTTACTTTGTTTGTATCTAACATCACACAATTAATAGAATTCAGCTAGCAATTTTATAGTTTTTAATATATTTTAACTGTTACATTTCTAGTTCTTTTAAGTGTCTTATAAGACTTCCATATCAAATTAATATAAATGTGATAATTTGGGTTAGTCGAAGTTGGATTAGACTCTTCAATATTGACTCATCCCAGATTGAATTGTTGACGTAGAAGAAAAGGAAAAAAAAGAAAGAATGAAAGGAGAAGAGAGAATGAAAGAAAAATGATTTTTTATGATGATTTTATAGTGAATAAAATGCTTTATTTATAGAGTTTGATAAACCAGATCTATTATCCAAAAGATTCATGATATCTCCCAAAATATCAATTAAAAAATTAATTTTTAAATAAATTAAAATGTTGGAAACAAAACATGAACTTTGCACACTAAAGAAAATTAACGCTGACAACAGCATCACACTAGACTTGCGGAATGTATAATGTTAAGATAAAAAATATTTTACAATATTATATTTAAAATTTATAACATAAACAACTTTCATTTCATTGTCGTTATCAATTGGTTAAATTGTGTTTTTCTGGGAGACATAATTTTGTAATCCTCTTCTCTTGGAATATTTATGACCTCACTACTACACTTTTCTTTCTCTTGTTTCAAATTCAATATGACCCACCCACCTGTCAGCCACATGCACCCATCACTAAGATAGTCACCTAATAATGTGATATCATAATACACCAAAAAAAAAGGAAAACAAAAAAATAATATACTATATGCATCAAAACATATACATCCCTCGTTTTAAGTCAATATTCTTAGCTTATTTCATTTGAATGAAAACTGTAATCAACCCCAGGACAATTTTTTTAAACAAATGGCAGTTAGTATCCGTAAGATTTTAGTTGGAAAATTTAAACATATTATATTTTGACTAATGAACATGATGTGTTTCAAAATTTTATCTCGACTAATCGGAATTGTTGGATTTGATAAAAAGAAAAAATCATCAAACTTATATAATGAACAAATGATTTAATCTTAAAACAAAAGAAAAACATCATCTTGTTGTACTCCAATGATATAATATTTCATACATTTTAACGTGAATTGAAATGAAAGTTATTTATTAATTCTTTCATTAGTGTTGTTAAAATACTTATTGATAAGGCTTTGTATTCCTTTAGTCATTTAACATAAATAACATAAATGAATTTTGCTATAAAAATAACAATAATATTTTTTACTGAAGTAATATGGTGCTGTTGTATGAAATTAACATAAAAATTGAAGCTAGCATTTTATCCCATTTTTCCAATTTTGAATGACTCTGGCTCTTTAGAACGAAACAAGATAATCTTCTTAAAAAGATAATTAGTTAGTTATAAAATGAGTATTATTAAAATTGGCTATTATTGACGCGGTTGCTATTGACCATCCACTTGTTTCGCTTGCAGCTATATATTAATTTTAAAAGCACGGGAAGGAACATTATTAATTATATGTTTATTTTCATAATATAAAAAATATTTAGTTTGTAAAACATAAAAATATTCTTTAAGTTTTTTTTTTTTTGAGTTGAGACTTTTTCTTTTGAATCAAAATTGGTTTAAATAAATTACTAAAAAAATAATAATAGACATAAAAAAATCTTAAGATATAGGTTTCAGATGAAATTAAAAAAAAAAACAGTTTTATGATGGTTAGTAAATAATATCTTAACTATAAAATTAAAATATATGCAGTAACGTATATTAAATCATATCTATGACATTCTATAAGTTATATTTTGCAAACTATTTAATAAATTAATTTTATTAAAATAGAAAATTATATATGTTTATATTTTTGTATCATTATATATATATATATATATATATATATATATATATGAAGACTCGTTAAGCCAAATAAAATATAATTATCTATAAAAAAATATATTATTTTCTTAAAAGAAGTAAATCATTTTTCTACAAAAATAAATTATCTTTTTGTTTAAATTTACAAAATAGCCACAAAATTACTTTATATCAGGTTTGAAAATTACCAAAGAAGTCATATATTTTGGTATAAAATAATTAGCTATTTTTTTAAAAAAGAAGAAGAAAATATAGATGTAAAATAATTGATGGTTAATTACTATGAAAAAAAAAGTTGTCTTTTAAATAACACCCATTCCTGTCTTTAATATAAGACATTGTAAAATAAGTATCTTGAAACAACATTTTGTAGTTTTTTATAAATGAAAAAAAAACTGTTGCTTAATCCAATTAAATATTTACATACATATATGCTTTTTTATTAATAAATAACTATTTTTTATAATAATAATAATACCTATAATTTTGTGTGGTTTCGTTTTAAAAGTTAAAAATTAAATAAAACAATTATTTGTTATTAATATATGTAACTTTTGTTAAAAGTGTTCTACATTATGTATAAAGAGCTTTGTATTTAGGACGAGGAAGAATAATTAATTAAACTATTTGAAATTGTAATCAAATTGTATTTTTTTTGTAATTTAATTATTTTGGACATTTGTAATAAAATATAAAAAACAAAATTTTAAAGATAATTGGTCTTTAATAATTAAAAAAATTCTAAGAACAAACCAAAACATTTATTTGATAGTGTTCTAATAAACTCTAATAATTCTTGTTAATTATATATAACTTAATTTGTAAACTATGAGAAGGTAAAACTGACTAATTATCGTGAGATACAATTTTTATTATCAGTTGGTAATTTTTAATATTTTATATTGTCTTTTTTATTTTAATAAAATTTCGTATGATAATAAAAGATGGATGAACTTTACATATATTAAAACTCATAATAATACTTCATAGTAATACTTCGTATAAGTTTATTTATAATTAGTTTGGCATGGCATAGTTAAGAAAGTTCAAATTTTGGATTGGTTCCACGGTGAACAGCTCCACCACTCACATCAATTTTAAACTTTTTTTTTTCCTAGTGCTATAATATTTTTCCATACACTAATCTATCTTAATTTAAATATTCCTAGTGTCATGATATATTTCACAATCATTTATCTCATTGAATCTTCTTACAATTCTTATCAATGATCTTTATAGTATGAAGTAATTTTCATTGTAATTATTATAGCATCATTAAGGTATAAAAAGTTTAATAATGTGATAGGATAAAGAAGTTTAAAAGGGTAATTTATTTTGATAAACAATTTAAAAATAATTTATTATTAAAATGTTATTTAAGTAAGAAAATTATAATTATAAATAATTTCTTAAAATTATAACATTTAATATTGTATTTTAAAAAATAATAGTTTAAATTGTTCATGTTTTTAAATTTATTTACTTTGTTTTCTTCAATTCAATTTTCGTTAAAGTGTTGTGGACTTTGATTAAGATTGAAATATTATTGGTTTGATTGAGATTTATGTGTTATAATTTGTATATTATTTTTTGACAAATATAATTTTAGACTAAAACTATTCGTGATTTTTATTTAATTGACTTTATCAATTATTTTATTGTTGATCTTATCATATTTATTTATCAATTAATACTATTTAATATTTTCTTGATCTGTATTAATACTGTTTTGTCTGCTAATTTTAAATATTACTTCTTTCAATTTTATATTAATTGAAAATATTTTTAATTGATGTTAACATTAATTTTTTTCCGAATAATATTGAAATAACTAGCTAGTTGTTAGTTAGTATCAATTAAATTTATTTTATTAATGTAAATAACAGTTTTCAATAAACTTGTTTTCCTTGAACTTATTAGTTTTTTTATAATAGGTATTCTTCTTTTATATATATTAAGACGTGTGTTTTAAGTCTAATTAAAACATTAACTATTTATAAAATGAGATTTATTCTTATTTATATAATGTAATTTAGTCTTATTTATGATTAATCAATGTAATTTCAGAGCTACCAAAATTTTATCCCAAAGACCTAGACCGAGTATTTAATTTCGTTTTAGCCTCTTTATTCTCTCAAGAGCACCAAGCCGATTTTCTTTTGCAGCATCTACCTCTCCATTCTTTTCATCATCAATGTAATTTAGTTTTTATTTTTTTCAAATCTTGTTGGTAAGAGATGCAATTATATGTATCACAAAAAGTGACCCACAAAGCTTACATCAACCACCAAACTTTGTTTTGGTAAGTCAAATCTAAAGCGGTTAAAAAAGAAACAAATTTGCATGGTCACTCCTAATTCATTCAATAGTTAATTTTTTTTTGGAAATCACAGGTTAGGATATATCTATCATTATTAATTTCACTGCACTTATATGGTAAAATCTAAATAATTAATTTTGTTAATTAAAATAATATAAAATCATATAACAAACTTTTTAAAAATAAAAATACAATTTTTTTTTGTTTTTTTATACCTACAATTTTTAAATACAAAACGAATACATTGGAATTTTTAAGTCTCAAAATATCTTTTACTGAAAGTTTGAAATATGAAAGCTTAAAGTATTTCATTATTATTTTTTTGTAAAAATTTTATATATTTAACACTTTATTACTTGATAGTTCATATACTAAATTATTTTTTTTATTTTCATATATTGTTTTATATGTTAATTTAAGCTTTTTTATGTTTAATTATATTTTAATTTTTAGTTACATTAAAATTAAAAACAAACGGTTAAATAAAACGGTACAACGTTAAAATTATTTTAATATTTAATTATTTTTTAACTTTTTTTTGTGTACCAAATAAATTATATTGCATAATACTTACGGGAATTTTTATACTCTAAATAAAATAAAATTGTATTAATAATTATTAAAGTCAGAATTCATTTAATTTCACATTTAATTATAAATTTACATTTAATTATAAATTTTTGTAAAGTACTATGTTTATTAATTACCATTAAAAATATCCCTGTAACACTAGTTAACAATTCCATTCCTTTTCACTTTATTTTCATGAAAATGTTAATTCCAAAGTAAGATGTAAATGGGAAATTAATTAATATTCTTTTGAAAACAAAGATAAGGAAGGATTTGCTTTAAAGCGTACACTTGTAAAAAGAAAAACGGTTGTGTTGCCTTGGTATAGGAGGATGGATACCTATCCAGGGATAGGTTGTACTATTTAATTGTAATGAATTTTTCACATAAATAATATATTATTTAATTTCTTTTTTGAAAAATCGAATTTTGAATTACCATTTATAACATGCTATTTGTGTATTATTTAATTTAAAACTTTTTTCATAAGATTTTGTTTTTTTGAGTGAATTTCGGGAGGAGTAATTGAGATGATTTGAAGATAATTTATTTTTTGTTTATTTGTATAAATTTGGAAGTAACTGATGGTAGATTTGAAAATAAAATTTGTGAGAATTAGTGTAGGATTTAATTTATGAGACAATTAAAAAGATTTACTTCCAAATTCACTCTCACTTACTTACAAATCTATTCAAATAAATAACAAAATTTATCATCAAATTCTCTCAATTACTCTCTCCCAAATCCTCTCAAGTGAACAAGACCTAAGTGAACGATTAATCGAGCTTTCAGCCCAACAACAAAATAATTAATGAATCGATCAGTCAAACAATTAAGTAAGATCATTAGTGTATGGATCGTTACTATTAGATTAGTACTAATCCAAAACTTATTCCAAAAATCTATAATTACAAATTTGATATTTAAGCACTTAATTACTTTTATTACATATTTATTGTAAAGGTATTAGGATAAACACTTATTTTAACATAAGTGTGACCTAAACTTAAAATTAAGAAATTATCTGTGTAAGAAAACTTGACCTCCACCCATGAACCAAAACAAAATCAATTTTATATGATTAGATTGTTTGTAGAGAGTTAAACTCACTCCTTCCTTTCATCCCCTCTCCTAATTTTATCTTTAAGTAATTTTTATATATCCTTTATGACATTGTTGCACAGCTTTGGGTAGACAAAAATTAGTAATGATTTATGGAATGTCATGGTACAGATAATAGGACAATGCATACATCTCCAGAGATCAGAAACAAAATCCCACCCTCTGATTCATCCCTCGTAACGTCATCAACATTTTCTAATACTGATTTACACATGATATACTGACACCATTGTATGATATGGAATGGCCTTTTAGATATGAAAAATACATTTCTGTCAAGTAGCATAGTGTTAACCTTTAAACCACAAATTATCTGAATTTGATAATTACATTTCAAAAAGCATAAGGATATATTTTCTCTGCAAAATTTCAAATGTTAAAGGATTCTACTGATGATCCGTGGCGATGCAATCATAGAAGAAACGAAAACCTTGAAAATGCAGTGGGCCAAGATGCCATACACTGTTGTATTAAACAGAAACAAATATGAGAAGAGCATGTGAAGTATAAGCCCACATATAAACATCCTTGAGGTATATAACAGTAACAGAATATCATAATATCAATAAACAACTCTGCAACTAGAATTCCTTATGGCCCAGGAGCAAACAATGATTCTCAACAAGTGGTGGTGATGAATCTTGGCCAATCAAATCCATATGTTATATCATTCCAACACATGCACATTTACATATCCGCAAGAATCTTCCATCACATTCTGTCAGTTCAGTGTGCTGGAGCAGACCCCATGACAAAGAACTCAGAAACCATTAAAATAAATACAAAATTTTCTGTATTTGTGAATAATGTTAAGTTACTTGAACACATTACTGTAACATTTTATTACAGGAAATGATAGGAGAGATGAACAGGCAAACTCGTTTGGTTACAGTTAATTGGACGCCCTTGCTTGAATCCGAAGCTGAAACTAAAATAAGACAGCTCCAAAACTTCTCCTTATAAGACTCATAAGAGCAGAAAGACAAGTGGATATTATGATTCATCTGAAAACATGAACACTTTCTACTCCTTATGAAACGCAAACACCACAGATAACTAATCTATGAACATGGGTTACTATTTTTTTTTTTATACTTCCTCTTGTCAGGGTTTGATATCGGAATCATCCCAAGGATTATTTGGATCGGTTGAGACCAACGAATCGATGTCCTCCCAACTCCAATAGTTTGACATTTCCAAACCAGAACTTGTTGCTGCGATCTCCCATGGTTGCGTCCTGGTGCCACCACTAGTGCAGGCCATTGTACTGTTCACGGTTGGCTCCTCCAGTATTTTAAACTCGTCACCGTAGTTATACACACTGGAGGATTGCAAAGAGTTGGATACTGCACACGTGTTTGTGTCAAAGGAGTTTGAGGTTGTGAAAGGGAAGAGAAGGCTTTGGTTTTGAGGAAAAGGCACAGTTGAACTCAGAAAGATTCCATTGCCAATACCAAAGTCCTTGCCTTCGGAAACTTTGGTACTCGTCAGATTCTGTTGTGGCAGGCACAGAGATTCGTAGAGAGAGGAAGGTGTAGTTTTGTGATCATCCACTGCAAGAGCAGGAATTGTAACGCGGGTTCTCAACTCATCATCCATGCTTTCATTTGAGGTGGTGGTTGTAGCTGTGGTCGATTTCTTCGCTCGCTTATTCTTTCGACCACCGCCAACAGGAACGTTGCGCAGAGTTCCACCTTTAGTCCAGTGCCTCTTGCAAGCTCTGCAGAAATGGCGAGGTTGAGACTTGTTGTAGTTGTTGTAGTAACAGAATTTGGTGTTAATGGAGTCACATCTTGGACACTTCAAAGGCTCTGATGGCTGAGTCTGTTGCTGTTGTTTCCTCATAGGAGTAGGCTTTGGGAGCTCCAAGTTTTGAGCCTGCAACAAAGTCTGGTCCCAATCAAGCCCTCTATTAGAAACCTGCTTAGAACTCAACCCCATATCTTATAAAGTCACCCCCCAGAAAGCACTATTAAACAGAAGAAAAAAAAAGACTTATTGTTCTGTAGAATTAGATGAGAAAGGCGGCGATTTGGGGAATTTTATCCCTTTGATCGAGATGGGAAAAGAGAAATGAATCTGAAGGATAAGAAGGCGATAAGATTGCTGCTTATAGCCCAAACCCAGTGAAGGTGTAAGGAAATTGGTGAGTGGGAGAGGTTTGATAGAAGGAAAGGCCTAGGAAGCTGAGAAGAAGTGAGCATGTCTTTCTCCAATCTGTCTATGTCTAATACCTATTTAAGATCTTATCTATCTGTAAAGGATCAATAATTATAGGAAGAAGACCAGAAAAAAATTACTTGAAGTGGTGTGTGGTAGTAATGGAAGAAAATGAAACCTCATAAAACTTATGCAGACAATAGTAACAAGTTTAGTTTTGGTTCTCTCCATACAAGTATTATAAAAGGAGAATAAGGAGATGCTTAACCCCTAAGGTGAAGGTGGGTGGGTGGCACGTGGAAGGTTATAGGCCATTGATAGTGCTTTGTGTTTTGGCTGTAAAAGGAACGTAGATATGCATGATGCTGTGCTATAATAATAATAATTTAAGTGGCAAAGTTTGCCACCAATACAAACACAAAGTTGGCAAAAAAGAAGGGAAGTACACTACGGTGTGTTTCTCTTAAGTGATTGACATTATAAGGAAAGGGAAGTGAGGTAATAGTGGGACCTAAGATTCTTAGGAAGGTTAAAAACAGTTGGCAACACATGGTTTCTTGTGGGACACAAGGGAAAGAATGCATCTAGTAGTGATGCTGTTCTACGGACCTATATGTCATGTGATTACATCTTCTAAGTTGGGTATATCTCTATGTTCCATGCACGTGTTCCTTTGCCCTATCCGTCTTCTTCATTCAACCATTATATGTTAGCTTCCTGCAATTTCATTTCTTCTTTATAACAAAACCATCTGCATTTTCTATTATGCTTAATCTTCTTTTCACTAGCTCTAGTGTTTCTCATCACCATTACAGATTCAAGGATTTTACTACAAAATCATTATCCTGATTTGTATTCGCTCAAACAACAAAAACCTTCACTGTGGTAAAATATTATAAAACAGTTGAATAATTAGAGTATTAAAATGACTTGTGGAAAGTGTCGTATGTGAATGTCTTGACAGGAGTTCATATATATAATGGATTCATACCAGCCGACACTTGTGAGCAAAGAATAACACAAGTGTCTCGGACAGCCTCAATAATGTGAATTTCAAGCCAACTTACGTTATTATCACAATGAAAAAAAACATCTAAGAAAAGTTCCGGATAAAACATGGTTGTGCTTTTTCCTTGTTTGCCCTGAGACATAACCTTTTCTTCCAAAATCTCCTCAGAGCAGATACAAGTTATATGAATTGTTCAATAAACTAATTGAGAACAGTACTTTGCACGTTATTTTCATCATTTTGTATTTTGAGATCACCAATCAAAGAAAGTCACAATAAATGGGTGGAATAATATATTTCACGCATGAATGAAATGCGTACACTTAGTCACAATAATAATTTAGTGTCACAAGATCAATTATCATTATGATTAATGGGAATAAGAAACCAAAGCCACATGCACATGTATAATTAAGCCACGAGTGGTAGAAGGAAGATCTAACAAATGAATGTGCTTGATTCCATTTTACAATTTAAAAAGAGAGGGTTTTGTAATAAACTAGTGTCTTAAAGAATCCATAACCATGAAGTACAGTAATACTTTTTTTTTTTTTACTAATTTGAGGTTCTGATTAATATCATAAAAAATTACTAATTGAAGGGAAATCAATAATGGTGGGTTGGTTAGGTAAAGAGTGTCGTGCTGAGGTGCTACAAGACAAAACAAAGAATGTTTGTCGGATAAATAAAAAAGGAAACACCCAATTAGGTCTAAGTTCAATTGCAGTCACTTAATTCCCAAGAGAGTCAATTTTGTACTTCTTGAAGAAAGAAAGTTAAGAGATCATTACACTTTATAAAAAAAAAAGTTAAAATTAGTATTTATAAGATTATTTTTTGTGTAAAAAAAATTATGACTGAATTTTAAGTTCTTACTAAATTTGAATTTTTTTATTTATTTTTTATTGAATTTTATTTCTATTGAATAGATAAAATTTATTCATTTTTAATTAAATTTTATCATTTAATTTTTTTTAATGTTATGATTTTCTTACTTTCCGTTATTTTGCTTACTTATATTTATATATTAAAAAATATAAAATTTTGTGGTCAATATAATATTACATTATGATTACTAAAAAATAATAAATAACTTTTATTTGAAAATATATATTAAATTATAATATTTTCATCATTTTTTGATAATTTTAATGTTACTATCTTTAACAATAAAAATATTTTTATTTTCATCACTGTTGATGTATGTTACTGTGATAAAAGCAACTAAATAAGATGAGGGGAAAAAATAATAATTTTATAAACTATAAAATTAATATAATTATTTTTTATTTAACCATTAAGCTGAAATTTAAAAGAGGAATTTAACACTAAATGAGAAAATCCTTATGATTAGTATGAATTGATTTGGAGGTAAACAGGTGGAGCCAGAAGCACGTGGGTTTTATAGTTTGGTAATGGGTGGAATCTATTGCTGGTTATTTAAATGGCATTGATTATCTTAAGAAGGACACGTGTCGCTCAATCATGGGGCAACTGGGCCACTTGATTAAACCGTTTGGGCCATTGATGCTTTCAAGAACATCTACGGCCACTATCTTCTGTCTATATCTTATCGCCTAATAGACTCAATTTCAGATTTTTCCTTCACTTTACATTCTTCTATTATTTGGGGAGATGTACCTTAATTCTTGGGTCAAATTAACTTCATATATTTTTTATTTTATGAATTAAATAGATTGAATTAATTTTTATTGTATTTATTTAAAATATACAAAAATTTAAATATGAGGATGTTTCAGAAATAGTGTCACAAATGCGATTAAATTAGTTTATTTTTTTAATTTTATTATACCGAACGTTTTTTTAGTGCAAAGAAACTGATAGCTATAGTTGTAGAAAAATTGAGATTATAACTTCTCTATCATAAAAATGTATTTTAAAAAAAATATTGTTGAAGGTATTAAAAACTCTTTCAATTGATATAAGAAAAAGAAAATATAAATGTTTGTAGAAAAAAGAGGAATGTGGAGAAAGTAGTATCGAGCGTGGTATGCAGACAAACATATAGGATTTTTCATTTGAGGTTTTAATTAGAACAGGAAAGTGACATACTCATTGTCGTCTGATTGATGAAAGAGACAGTACTTTTAAACTCTGAAAGTGACACTAACCATGCCATTTCAAAATATGTTTAAATCAAAATAAAGTGTAAGAGTTTCATCCACTATGCTTTCAGTTTCTGTTTTATTTCATGTTTTATATAAAAAAAATGGTTCTATTTAATATTCAGTTAACACGATTGGAGTAGGATTAATCAGTGGGAAAAAAAAAGAACACTCTTCAACAGGATGATAATGATTGGAGATTTAGTTCCTCATAATATCTCTTTCTCTTGAATAAAAATTCATAATCATTTTTATCTTTATATTCTATGATTATTATATGAGTATAATATTTTTATTTTTCATAACCATTTTTATTAGACAACGGGTATACGATCTTACCTATCCTTTTTTGAAAAACTAATTAAAAAATTTACAAAAATATAAATTATAATAAAATGATATTATTAAGTATTTAATATAAAATTATACATATTTTCTTTTCTCTACTAAATATTAAATAAAAATATCAAATAACAATAAAAAAATAAAAATAATTATATAAAAGAGTGAAAATATCATATTATAACTTGTAAAACTAAATATCAAATAAAAGTTATAAGTTTTTTAATTATTTTATTTTAATAGTTTATATATATATATATATATATATATATATATACACACACTGAAGAGTGAAAAGAAAAAAATTTGTGAAAATGAATGATTTGATTAAATAATAATTCTATTAATATTTTATAAATCTATTATTAATATTAATATTACTTTTAGTTATATTTTATAAAATCATTATTATTTTATCATACTATTATTTTTAATATTATTATCTTCATTATGATTTTTATATTATTAACATTTTTATTATTATCTTATAACTTTACTATTTTTTGTTATTATTATTAGTACTTTATAAATCTATTACTATTATTTAAATATTTATTAATACCATTGATATTTTCAATATTAATATTTCTTAATAACTATCCAGTTTTTCCTTAAAGGTCTCGTGAACAATATGTGAAGACAACCATTCAGATCGCAAAGTTGGAACTCAGACTATTCATCATGTTACAAAATATGGCTTCCAAAACTACAACTTCTGTAGCATTCAAGGGTGGACAATAAGTGTTCTCAATCAAAAGTCCTTCAGCAACTTTCATAGCATATTGAAAATAATTCTTTTCTTTCAGTAACTCACGCACAGCACTCAATTGTGCCATAAACATTACTTCAATGATGGAAAAGAAGAGAAATAAAACGTTGTGTTGGACGCTGATTGTCCCAACAAACATCAACATTATGTGGTCAGAATACTAAATAACACCTGACGTGTATTGTAAAGCCTTCAAGAGATTCATGGTATTGACTTCTCAATTAAAGCTTGCCTACCGAGTTTTGATTCTACTATATATTCGTACATATATATTCCTCCCATCCAAAACACTAACATTTTACTTCCAGGCAATAATACAGTCGCATTAAACCGCTGCTAACAACATATTCTCAGCTCATGGAATGTGAGAACTGCCCCAGTAGAAAAGGGTAGCACAGCCCGATTTTCCATCAAAAGAAACAAAAACAAGGCGCACCCTAAAACTTAAAGTCCTTCTTCTTTGACTTGCCCTCCTTTTCTTGCATCTTTCTCTTTCTCTTCTTCTCGTTCTGCACCAAACAACATTAGCTATAAATCACACTGGCAAAGTATAAAATCTAGTATGCATGCACACGATTTGAAGGGTGAATGTAACACACCTCTGCAACCATATCACTGAAATCTTCACGCTGACTACGTAACTTCTCCTCTTCCCTTGCTTCTTCGTACCTGTATCCAGTAGATGTAAGAAATCACTGCCTCAAATCTCACCCAACTAACCAGCTATAAAAAATTAGAAAAGATAAAATCCATACTTCGCAGGCAAAACATTTTCCATTGCTTCCAACTCTTCAGGCTGTAAAGTGACATCCACTTTATCTGATTTCTGACCTCTAAGCAAATCAACCTGAAAGTGCCATAACCAGAACGCATGAAACATGCTACCCTTGAAAACAAAAGGAATCATCATACACAACCAATCACATAAAAAAGTCTTACCCTTTTAGCACCTGACTTGTCCTGTGCGCCTGTGCCAACCACATAACTGCAGAGTAGAGAAAAAACGTGGCAACTCAACAAAAAAACAACAATGGAGGGAAAAACTATGATATTCAAATAATAAAAGGTAGGTGCAAGTATTGCATACGTGTGTGTGGTTCCAAGCAAAGTTCCAGGAGCAATTTTTTCTTCCTTCTCTTCAAGTACCTACATAGAAAACAACAAAACGATATATAACAAGTCAAATCAGAAGTTAAGGCTGATGAAAAACAGCAATAAAATATACTCACTTGATAAAGGGGCCTCTCAGGCTCCTTCCTCTGTTGCTTCCGGAGGTCAATAACATCAGGTGTTTCCACTCCCGTGGGAGTGCTGAGGTGAAAAATCCAAAGGAAAAGAATCAAGAGATGAGATCAAAGGAACAGTACATCATCAACCACCACCAAACCAAAAAAAAAAATAAAAAAACTCTTAAATCAATCTACACACACATAAACCCAAAAAATTAGTTCATTCTCAGTGGTAAATGTTCTATATATTTATTTAATATCAACGATCATTAATTGTAGGGAATTACAATTGGAAAACAGAAATGTTAAATGTTCAAATGAAACGCTACAAAACCACTTTACAAATTCTTGACCATCATTTGATTATTGTTTCCTTTTCTTTTCCTAAATGTTTTATAAATTCTAGGAACCCATTATATAAAGTCTTAACCATCGTTGGATGCTAGTGCATGTTTGATTGTGATTAAACCTTTGGGGCAAAATTTATTCTCTTCATAAGATTTCATGAAATGTTTTAGTCGACAAAATTAGCTAATCCAAAGACATATAATCATTAAATAATTTTCACTAGTTATTTATCAAGAATGACAATGAAGATCACCAAAAAAATGCTAATTACAAGTCAGGTAGTTCAAAACGCCCTTGCTACCATTATAATCTAATACCATTAATAAAGGAGATTCTTCCTTTTTTGATATACACGATTTTTTTTTCAATTTTACCCTTTAAATAAGGACTTTTTAAAATTCAAATAACTACTCATAAAAAAAACATCTACACAATAAAAGAATTACACATAATAAAATTATAAAAAATATTTATGTTTATAATTATCTTTTTGTAAAAACATTTAATAATTTAATAATATCTTCTATTTAAATAATTAAAAATCATTTTATAGTTTAATATTTTCACTTCAGTAATTATTATACTGAGAATTTTCTTGTTATAATAAGAAAAAAGTGCACACATGAGCATAGGGCATGTCTTTCCACTAGCATATAAATAAGAAAATAGAATGGTAAAATAACAATACCTTGACAAACTATCAACTGACTGAATACCATCTTCAAGTTCCTCCTCCTCCATTTCTTCTTCTTCTTCCTCCTCCTCCTCCTCTTCTTCCTCTTCCTCCTCCAAGTCTCCCCAATGTTTGGTCTTATCAACTGGCTCTTCCTGCATAGTGAGAACATTAAATATCAAAATGAACTACCGCAATGAATTTAATAAACATTTTTTAGTAGATATACTGCCACAGTCCCGTGTAAAATTGATTGTCTGTATTTTTTACCAACAGAAAGATAGCAATCAGTCAATGACATGACTGTCTCTTGAGAGCTAAATGAGATATATTACTGCAATCCTATGTAAACTTTGCTATATTCCTCACCCAAAGAAGGATTGCATTCAGTCAATGACAGAACATTCTCTTAAGAGTAAAATGAGAAAAAAAAATTTATTCCAATCACAAGGAAGGCAAAATCTTAAACGACTAATGTGTCTTCAATGAACAATTCAAGTTCTGTGCATTCTTGGCTCCTGACATAAAATAAGTCTATGAGGCTCTTGACCACTTGATCTAGGAGATTAATCCCAGCTATTCAAATTCAAGCCTCAAGCCCCAAAAAGACTTCTTAGGTGACGGTCAAGTTAGATGGAAAAATATGTGAACTTTGAAAACAGCACAACTTTTGGGATTGAGAATTCATGATAATAGGAATGGTGGAAAGCAAAATGACTTTATATACTGTTAACTTTTTCCATTTCACTCGTTTTAATTTCTACAATGTTTTCCATATTAAAACACAGGATAAGAAAACAAAAAAAATACAAAAGCACAGAAACAAGGAAGAATTCCATAAGCTTTAAGGCAATTTAAATCAGGCCTTAAACCAAACCTCATAGTTAGGTAGTTCTTGCTGTTGAACACCAAAAACATCTCCATACAGTGGACGTCCATACTGTTCACACGAAGACAAGTAAACAGGTCAGTGAGATAAAGATTTGAAAAAAAAAATTAGTCTCATCCACCAGTGGATATGTAAAGAGTTATATACTTCGTCAACAGGAGGCTTGCCCCATCCACCAGGATGATAACCAAAGCTAGCTCCAGGGGGGATAGGAGCATTCAGTCCAGGAATCTTCAGATGAGGGTATGATGGTGGAGGCCCATATCTCTAAAAAAAACATCTATGGTCAAATGGCCAGGAACAGAATAATATAAAAATTGCACCAGAAATCAGATTACCTGCATATTTATAAGCCAAGGAGGAGGGGCGCCCTCAGGCATGCCAAGAGCTTCTTTCAATTCATGAGATAACATGCCAGGTTTCATCTCCCTCAACTTCACCTGTGCACCAACCAATGACATCATATAAAAATAAGAGCCATTTCAGTCAAAAGACATGCTTAAATAAAATATAAAAATCAAATTAACACTGCTCCGGATGCCAGAAACACTGACACTAAAACAAATCAATGAACACTTCTATTAAAAGGACAAACAAAGAAATTCAAACTCTTAGACGTGAACTTCAAAATGAAATGCTTAAAGAAATTCAAATCCAAACCATAAAAACTATAACATCCTAGCAAACACTACTACAAATGAAATAACTTTATTTAATTTCCATTGTTCATAAAATTTTCATTTTATCTATGAGTGGAGATTGTACATGGGAATTCCTATCCTAAGGTACAAACACTATATTCCAAGCCAAACTCAATCAATTCATGGACTACCTACTGCTCCAAAAATAAAGACTCCCTCCCAACTAAAATAACAAAAAAATATTATAACACTATTCCAAGTCATAAGTTAATACAGCAAAATTTAAATGAAAAATGCTGCAACAGAAAAATAAGCTCAACAAAAACAGAAGTTGATAACAGTTCAAATCTTCCTATGCTACTGTAGCATGGGCAATACCTCAAATTCTTTTCCTTCATGATAAAGGTCTCCGAGAGATGTCAGTTTAGGCTTTGTTTGGTATTTAAAGAATGCATCATGAAGAACCTAGTAATCAATAAAAACTATTAGAACGAATGCAAATAGTTCTGGCAGTTGGGTAAACAAGCAACCAAGTAAGCAATGCAAATGGTGCAAAACACAAATGAAACCTGATAATCTATATCCATTTTCCCCATTTTTGGTTGCATGCGCTCCCTTTGCTTTTGTTTAAGCTTCTTACTATCCTCTTTCTCGATATAAGCCTGCATGAGACAACTTATGACACTTAAAAAACCAACTACGGCAAGGAGTTAGGTAAATTAATTAAAAGGCACATATAAATATCAGAGAGAGACTTTCAATATACATATGTTAAGTTCTTGGGAACAGAAAATTAAACAAAGGATGTGAAACGTAGCACAAGTCGCTCTGATACGGCTATCCCATCAAGTTCCCTTATATTATTGATCAATACTACAGTGGGTTAACAATGCATTGATTTTACGGAAAAACAACAGCCTTACTTTGGAGGGATTCTAATCAAAACAAATACCCATTAATCCACGAAATATAAACAACAAAATTCTAAAATAGAATAGAGCTTCTTCCATAAATTGGAAGAGCTTGTACTTTAACCATCAGAAATAAAAACAGTAATAGCTTATGATACTACAGAAAAATGTAGTCTCAAGGTCGCAAATAGCATGTAAAATTTGTAAGTCAATTACAGATAATGTTTTACTTATTTTGTAGGTCACTCCAAAAATAAGTCATAGCTTGTGAACACGTGATTTCTTGAAAAGCATATACGAAAGATTGTATTACCTGTCTAATTTTCTCGATTCCAGTGGCAGCTATGAAATCGGGAAGCTGAAATGGTGGTTTCTCTATACCTCGTTTACCCTGACAACCAAAAAGAAAAAACTCTCGATGAGATAAAAGTACCTCATGCGAACATACACTATGTAATTGGCTAAGTTATATCAGTAATAAAAATTGAAGTAAGAGGAATTCAGCCCAAGCATTAAGCCCAATGGAAAGGTATCTGAAAATTCAAAGCAGAACTATTAGCATATTTATCACAAATAAATGCCCATTTACATTATGCAAAAATGTCATGATTGTAGATCCCCGATATGCAGCATAATAGAAGCCACATATTCCCATTTAATCTAATAAAGAAAATAAAAGAGAAATGACTCAAGGTTGCCCATTGCCAAACACCTACAAGTCCGGGATTGGTGATTGCCACAGCAGCTCCCCTGCAAGCACCACATACATACAGATAAGAGAAACCTTATCGACGTTATCTTCCTCACCCTATCACTGCATCCCTCATGCAGGCTACAATTATCAGACATGCTTGCATTGCATCTTGAACTCATTATTTATAAATTTAGAATGCAGATTAACCTGTAAAAATTTTCTCTTCTGACACCAATGCCTGGGTACAGGTACAGTGTTCCGATAAGACTTCAAGAACACCAGCAACTTTGGGTCCGATGCAGTAGCATCCCACACCTTAAAAGAAGAACAATAGAACAATTACACAACTTTGGAATAGTGACCCCATGAGACCAAACAAATAGTGGGAACTGGGAAGGGGATGCCGAACAACTTAAATCTAAGCAAGCTACACAGAATAATTCTACCTCAACAACATCTGGCCTTGAGCAAATTTGTTTTAGTTCAGCAATTTTCATCCTTCGTTGAAGCTGAACAAAGAAACGAAACTTATTTAAGGATATTTATGGAAAGGAATAAAATAGTAAAAATTTAATAAAAAAAAAATTAACATGTCACAAATTGCTACACCTTTTTCTTCTTGTTAGAGATGCCTTTCTCTTTTTGCTCGTTATCGTTTTCTTCTTCTTCAGAATCAGAATCAGCCTTCTTATTAGTAGCGGCATTTTCTTCCGAACCATCCTTCTTATCAGTATCCTATTGTATAAAAATAAACCTCCGGTCAAACAATATACAGAGAAGATACAATGAGAAGAAGACAATTGAGACATAAGGACTACCTCCAAAGCAGTAGCATCAGCGAAACTAAATTTCTCAAAGATTTTTCTAAACTCTTCATCCATGCCTTCAATTAACTCGGCCTTCTCAGGTACGTACTCAATTTCAACTTGTTCAACAACCTGCAAATGAAGAAAAATTACGGCATAATATGCGCACTTACGACTCTCTATTTTAAATGTTATCAGAGAAATTTCAATATATAATAAGAGGAACATGAATCTGCTACGAGACATGATCTAATCACTAAAATACCTTCAAAAACACTAAAGATTGAAAGAATTCAGTAATTACAATGATTATTCCAGTTTAAGAACTTCAATCAAAACAAAGTAAACTTGCAACAGAAGAATAATTAGCGCAATGTTTGCAAAAGAATTAATCCACATTCCATGAACATGAGCAATGTCTTGTCCAAAGACACAGATCATTTTACTATCTTTACTCTCCAATACCCTTTCACCTGAGAAAGCCCTAGAGATTCTATCACTGCACTAAAAGCTCTCAAAAGCCAAGTTCAAGTACGGAAACCCTAATTTCGCTGCAATATTGTTTCAGCAAAACGCAAATATAAACAGTCAGAAACTATCTATCCTTTCCGGCGATAATGGCGCTATCGATTACGAACCTCCAAAGGAATAGAAAAATAAACAACGCACCAAGCCTGAGAAAGTGTCAAAATAACATAAGTTAGATGGATGAGAACCTGATTTGAATCAGTGTTTTCTTTCGAATCGTCACTGTCTTCGGTAGAGTTGGGCCTCAACGCCTCAGATGCTTTGTTGTTCTTCTTCTGCTTCCGGCGACGGCGACGGCGCTCGCTCTCCCGCGATTTTTTGGTCGTGGAGTTGGAGTCGTTGGAGTTGGCAACGACGCCGCCGTTCTGGTAGGGAAGAGTTTCCGCGGCCATCGTTGAAGGGTTTTGCGAAATCGAGAAAGTCGATTAACGAGTTCAGTGGCAGGGATAACGATGAATCGGAGAGAAGAAATGTGAGAGACACGAGAAAGGAGCGAAAAATGGATTAATAATAACTTGCCACCCAAACAGTCTTCGAACCTGGATACGTGCAACGGCGTTAGAAGCTTGGGCCTTTTGAGCTTTGACATTGGGCTGGCAAAGTGGAAAGGTGCTTCTCCCGGCACCTCCAAGCATTCTTTACGTACCTCCAAACTTTCTTTTAACTTTTAACGTTTAAACTATCCTTTTTAAAAAGAATAAATCTTTTTCTTTCTCGTAATTACCTCCAAACTTCCGTATTTAGAAATTTGATTAGGAAATTTATTAAATTTCGATCGAAACTAACCAAATTTGATGAATTTCTTTGAAATTCAGTAATTTTTTAAATCAAATTTCAAAATCCATTAACTTTTTTAGATTAAATTTTAAAATTTGATGACTACATTAAACATGTGAAGAAGAAGAAGATCAAGCTGAAAAGAACAAGGTAATGGAGAGGTGAAGAGGTTTTGCGGCTAATGATTACCAAAGAAACAAGACACAAGAGAAAAAACAAAATAATTTTGGATAGTAAATATAAATGACATGTAATTTTTTAGTGAACAATAAATTTGTGAATTTGGAAGTACATGAAAAACCTTTGAGGTGCAAGAGGAAGCCCCCAATGGAAATTGGAGAGAAATATAACCTATTAAGGGTTTTCACTTCATGTAGTCCTTTATGCTTTCTTTATTTTTTCTTGCTCTTAAATCTCAAAGTCTTTCTTGAGATAATATATTTCATATTATATAATGAATAAGTTTTTTTCATATTTATAAAAATCTTTTTAATTATATAAACTAGAATATATATTTAAATTTAAAAAAAACTTCTGAGCTTGTAATTCAAAATATAAAAAAGGTGGTTTGAAATGTATGATTTGTAATGTCTTTTTATGTTATTCTTACATTGCATCTTTTAAAGATTAATTTGGAAGTAATGATTAATATAGAGAGTAGTGTTTTCGAAACTTTTGAACGTTAAGGACCTACAATTTTTATGAGAATACAATGAATCCTCTTATATAAATTTTACGGTAATGAATATGTAAAATATGTATTTAAACTTGAGTGATATTTTATAAATAATTCCACCTATCGCATTTTAATCATCATCTCTCATTTCAAATATAAATTAAATATCACAGTTTTTTTTTTCTACAGGAAATTATGATATTATTGATTAAATATCATGTTTAATGGGATAACATAATATTTTGTTGACACAAAAACTTTCTTAAAATATTAAAAAATACGTAGTTAAAAAAAATTATAAAACTAAAGATTAAGAATAATATATATATATATATATATATATATAAAAGGACTTATAGATAATTCAATATTAAATATATAACAAACAAAAAGCTTTTTATGATTTCAATATTAAATCTTTTATGATTTCAAAGAGAGATAATGATAAATATAAAGTTTTCAATATATATATATATATATATATATAAACTTGATTATATAACTCAAATTTTGTTATTAATCTCAATCTCAGCATGTTATCATAAATAACTTTTATTTTTTTGTTCATAATAATTGATACAATTAAATACAATATTAAATTTTTATTATTATTTATTATAATTTTTTTCTTGTTATTCTTATTGTTTTTTTATGTAAGTTTTTTATTCTTATTGTTTACTCTTCCTTGTTTTTCTTATTGATGATATTGTTCTTGTTATATGAAATACGCACTATTTTCAACAATAATAATTATATTTTACTTCTGAAGGAAATCCCATATTTCTCGGTTAAAAATACTAAGTTGCACACATTGTGATTGAATTGCCCACGAAAAATGGGATAAAATGGTTTACTAAACAACGTTGTCTTTCCAGAAATACCCTCGCCGACGGTGGAAGCTTCTTAACACAGCTCAGAAATACAAGGTCTAAATCGGAATTCAACAATGGGTGATGACGTGTCACAAGTTGAGAGGCGATGTCATGAGAAAAGCAGGGACAGAACCTTAGACATGTTTCGTTTTTTTCTTTCCGTCAAAATACGTTTCTTTGAAATGAAAGAAAGGTAGAGTCCAGTGAGTTGACCCCACTAACCCTCCACACGACAATGTGGTAATTCTTTGCACACGGTTTGGCCAAAACTCAAAGAAAACTCATTTTTCCAAAGGGGTGCCTGTTTCTGTTCCTCAATTCTTCTTCTCCATTCTATCGCTTTCTGCATTTCAGATCTAAGAGCTCAACATAGCCCACTGACGTTACAGGAAAAGGAACGGTGATTATTATTGGATCAAATGTATATTATCTTTTATTATTGTTATTGAATATTCAAGGGTTGGGGCGAGTCTAGAGAACGAGTGGAATGGGGTTAGCTGGGGTCCAGGAAAACGGGAACGGAGATGGGGTATCTGAAATTCCGTTGGGGACCAAAACAAAATACACCAAGATGACCTCTGATCCAGTTGAGGACGATGATGTTCTGCAAAACAAGAAGCACGAGGCCCATAAATATGTCTTTGCATGTGCCGTTTTTGCCTCTCTGAATTCCGTGCTTCTTGGCTATGGTAGGTAATTCTAACTATTTATCTTCATTTTATGTCTAATTATTCGATTCCGTTATTTTATTTTATTTATGCTCGATAAATTCCCCAATACGTGTCAATTAAAAAAAATTCTAAAAACGAAAAATGATTTGATTTAGTATCGTCTTTTGTGGGACTTGATACCTGTTTTTAGGACTTCGATAAGGTAACTCTCCATCGCGGCGATGAATGTAAAATCCAGGGCTGTTTGTGTAATTTACAACAGCAGTTTCTGTATTTTTGGGTGGAAACTTTTTCCATGCCCGCTCATTATTCAGGAATTGAAAATTGACCTCGGAAGAACGCTGTTCAGGAAAAGCATTTGGAAAATGAATGGGTTATGATTACCACTTCTAAAGTAATATATATATATATATATATATATATATATGTGTGTGTGTGTGGGCGCGCGCATGACTAGATGGATTAGTCTTATACTATCAGATAGCATATATGTGTGCTCGAATATGATAGGCAATTTTACAGCCAGACAATCACTAACAACTGAACGCAGAAAACTTACATTCTAGTCTAACTATTAGAAGAGAATCCATTGGTTTGTGCCTTGTTTGCAACGATTTTGTGTATTGATTTATTTTATAATATTGACTACATGAATAAACTATTTTATTTATACTATTAATAGGAACCAAAACTAAGACCCTAGTTGGTTGTCTTTGCTTCTCATTTTGTAGATGTGGGTGTTATGAGTGGAGCAATTATATTCATTCAGGAGGATCTGAAGATATCTGATGTTCAGCAAGAAGTGCTTGTTGGAATTTTGAGCATAATATCATTGTTGGGTAGTTTGGCAGGCGGAAAGACATCTGATGCCATTGGCCGAAAATGGACAATTGGTTTGGCAGCCGTTATCTTCCAAACAGGTGGAGCTGTTATGGCTCTTGCTCCGTCCTTCAAAGTATTGATGATAGGAAGACTCATGGCTGGGGTGGGTATAGGTTTTGGCGTCATGATTGCACCTGTCTATATTGCCGAAATTTCTCCTGCCATTGCTAGGGGATCACTTACCTCTTTCCCTGAAATATTTATAAATTTTGGAATCCTTCTTGGCTACATATCAAACTATGCATTTTCCAGGCTTCCAGCACATATAAATTGGAGGGTAATGCTTGGCGTTGGACTTCTCCCATCAGTTGTTATTGCTCTTGCACTGTTTGTCATACCTGAATCCCCTAGATGGCTAGTGGTGCAGAATAGGGTTGAAGAAGCTAGAGTGGTGTTGTTCAAGATAACTGAGAGTGAGAAGGAGGCTGAAGAAAAGTTGCAAGAAATTCTGGTGGCTGCTGGGTCAGTTAACGCTGACAAATACGAATCAAAAGCCGTCTGGAAAGAAATATTGTGCCCTACTCCTCCTGTTAGAAGAATGCTTATAACTGGCTGTGGAATTCAGTGTTTCCAGCAGATAACAGGCATAGACACAACTGTGTATTATAGCCCCACAATTTTCAAGAACGCCGGGATCACTGGCAACTCTGAGCTTCTTGCTGCAACAGTTGCTGTTGGATTCACCAAAACTATGTTCATCTTGATAGCCATATTTCTTATAGACAAATTGGGGAGAAAGCCTTTGCTTTACGCCAGCACAATTGGGATGACAGTAAGTTTGTTTAGCCTGAGTTTGTCTCTGGCTTTTCTGAGTCATGCGAAAATTGGGATTGCATTAGCAATTCTTGCAGTTTGTGGAAATGTGGCTTCATTCTCAGTAGGACTTGGCCCCATATGCTGGGTCCTGTCAAGTGAGATATTTCCTTTGAGACTCAGAGCTCAAGCATCAGCACTTGGAGCAGTGGGAAGCAGGGTCAGCAGTGGTGCAATCTCCATGTCCTTCCTCTCAGTGTCTCGCTCAATCACAGTAGCAGGAACATTCTTTGTTTTTGGCGTTATTTCATGCTGTGCCGTTGCCTTTGTTCATTATTGTGTTCCAGAGACAAGAGGAAAGACATTGGAGGAAATCGAATTACTATTTAAAGATGCAGATGATTTGCAAGAAAGTGAGGTGGAAATGGGAGATGTAGAGCGTCTGGTGCAGAAATCATGAGTCGGTGTCACACCAAAACCTTAAACTAAATTCCTAGATATTCCAGATATAGTATTATACTCGTCTGGTTTTTTTGTATTAGCGGGCATTTCTGCTTTTACAACGTGAATGGATTTGTTATGCATGGAGAGAGGGACATGGTATAAGTTTTCTAACAAAACAAGAGAGACTCCATTCAACCTGTGTTACACCCCAAGCCACCAGCACCAGTACAAGCTTTACTATATCTTAATGTTCATGTATATGTATTAAAATATTTTTTACACTCTGTTCAATGAGTTCATACGTTGTTTTATGTCGCCATAATGGAAAATGTCTTGTCCCTTTCGCATCACGTGGATTATGTCTCAATATTTACATCCCTTCCCCCATTCTATTTATTTAATGCCATTTATTAGCTTTTAAACTTTCACTATTATTTCATATCTCAAATTCATCCTATGCTTTCAAATATTTAGAAGAAACATAACAATTTCAGAGTTAAAGAAAAAAAATTTGATACCAAATTTATTCACCTTGATCAGTCTTCTGCTGACTGAACTAACTTGGAACTCGTCTGTCATACTAAACTTATGAATGTTCAATACTTTATAAAGAAGACTCAGCCACCATTTGTTAATTCACGTGTTGATACATCATTTCATTTAATATTTATCTCTCTCTTTAAATTCATGGGCCCATTGTTTTATTTATTTTTTTCCCCTCTCTCTCTCTCTCTGCTTGTGTGTAACTTGAGTATTGCTCAGATTAATAAATAAGTGAATGATTTCAACTTTCTGATTGTTCATAAACCCTTGAACAGAACCTAATTCGATTATCAACATGACAAGGCACTGATAATAATTTTTCAGGTTAGTAAACTCGGTTTAATACTAATTTAGGCATCAAATTATTAAAATAATTCACTTTATAAAAAAAATTGTCATTAATTGAATAAGCTTATTTATGTCTCAGGCAAACACACAGATGTGCAATATACAAAAAAATCAATGGAATATTAATTGTGATCTTTTTTTCTAGTCTTCGTTTTAAAATCTTCGTTTTTTTTTTCACCAAATTTTGTAAAAAATTATTTACTTCCGTATTTTTTTTCGGCTGAGTTTTCCAACAGTAAAAACTTCCATTTAACTTGTATATTCTTATGTGACTTTGATTTATGTTATAAATAATGATACTGTGACAATATTTTAATATTATTTATGTGTTATTTTGTAATTGATCTTTGTTTATAATTATTATTGATGTTAAAATATTGTCAAAATATCATTATTCTTATGTTATATATAATTATCCTACACGTATACGATATTTTAGAATAATTGGGTATATCATATTTTAGAATAATTTATCATACTTATCAATGTATTTAATTTATAAAATAATAAATCTTTTATAATAATAGTAATTTATAATTTGATCATAATTTTAATTGAATTTACACCATTTCAATAATATATTTATTATGTTAAAAATTATTACACACTCTGTGTTAGAATATCAATTGTATCGATACTATTATCCGTACATGTACATATAAAGAAATCTCCACATTGAACAATATCACTGCTATTTAAAATAAGATAAATATGGTCGGTTCTATTTCCATTAATATATCACAGTCATTAACGCATTTATTTTGTGGAATTTATCTTCACATTTTTACATGATTCTCTAGTATACATTTTTTTGTTTTGTTTTAGAGTGGAAGCTGATTATTAATATAATTATAAAAAAATTTCAAACTTAGTTTCCAACCCCCGAAGATGTGAGCAGGCAAGAAGTATGTGTTTGAACTAACAGTGATTAAATTGAATCCTTTGACACCCGAAAGTAGGTGAATCACCTGTACAATACTTGAAAAACACCCTTCTTGTTTCTTACCATTACCACGACTAATCTCAAAATTTATAAATTATAAAAAAGTTGTCTAATCAGTGTCTTAAAACAGCCTCCATATCGCTGGTTTCATGGTTTATGCATTGGAATTCTGCTTTTATCTAAACATTAGCGAGTCAAACATTTAATTTGTAAAAGAGATCAAGATGTTAAGGATCTTCCCAAACATATTCACAAGAGGTAAGACAAGAAAAATGAAAAAGAAAAGTAGGTGCCTATTATGATTGGAAGCTGAGAAATCACTTTCAGAATTTAATTGTCTTAAACAAGACAAATTCCTTCAATATCAATCAACTTTTACTTTTCACTTGTCAACTGAAATCCCAAACCACAGGAAAACACGCCACTCTCTTCACTATTGTTACTCTTAAGGAACATGTCAGAAATTTTTCACATCATATTCCTCTCTGATCTTTTCAAACAGATACAACAAAAAGGATCATACAAAGGTCCAAATTCCAAACTCCTTATAGTCTATTCTAGTCTTTCAATTTAGCCATCAAATATATTCTTTTTTTTATATATATAGTAGAGACACAACTGCTCCCGTAGCCACTTGCAACACAAACGTTGCTTATAACTTCCTTAATTTAAAACCTATTATTCTAATTCACTAATTACAATCTTTAATAACAAAATTAAAAACTACAAACTTCAAAGCTAAGTGTTGCAGAAGATACAACAACTAGAAATTATACTATCCACAATGCTTCCCTTAACTACTTTAAGTTCCCTACTATGCTTGTTCCACAAGTGCACTGCAAAGCTTTCTTTGCGAATTTGCTTCATTTTATTGACCAACCATTTGGAAGGAATCTCATCTCTAAACAAACCTCTAATCCCTCTCCAATCCACAGGATAAAACGCAGAAGGAGGGAGCACGGTGAAATTGAAACCCGGTCTCCCATTCACCCTGGACACTACCCTTGAGATCAGGTAAGGACCATTATGACCCCACTTGTTCCCATCAAAGGTGAGTGCAAACTCCTCGATGAACTTGAAAAGCAAAGGGTGCTTCTTGTCAAATATCAAGACTGCATTGTTCAAGCGGCTCCACTTGCCGGTTCTGACATCGAAGTTCTGTGCCCCAATGATGTTTCTCAGCTTGGAGAAACTCTTCAAGACTATGATATCCAAATCAATGTAAGTGCCTCCAAACTTGTACAACAGAACAAGTCTAAGCAAATTGGAGAGGTTTTGTCCCAAAGAGACCTCACCAGGATTCACATTTCCTTCCTTCAAACGGTTAAACCATAATTCAGCATGTGTATCCTTGAATATGTAGCCAAAATCTGGAGCAATGGCCATGACCCTGAAGCCATTACTCACAAACGGTTTCAGAATTCGCGTTCCAGCTTGAGAATCAAGGGACTTTGACACTATGACCAAACAAGCATCAGGGTGAGACTTGAACAAGCTCTCTATAGAGACCAACTCCCTCTCACCAAAAGATTTCAAGGGAGAAATCCAAGTCATGAAGAACCTCACCTGGCAAGAAGAAGTGTTTAAGAATGCTTTGAGTCTAGAATGAAAAAATGAAACGGGGGAGCGAGGTTCTGAGCGCAAACTTCTAAGGCCACGCTTGTGCTTCTTCACTCTTTTGGCCCTTTGAATGGAAAGGGAAAGGCTTTGGGTAGAGTTTGGAAGAAGAGGCGAATGGGGGTTCTTGAAGAGAGGTGAATTGGCGGAAGAAGAGAGATTGAGGAGCTTTGGAGCAGAGACAGGGGGAGGAGATTGATGGAGAGAGAAGACGCTGAAAGCGTTGTAGGAGAGGAGAAGGAGAAGGAAGAAGGCGAAGAATGACGTGGGTAGGGAGAAGAGTAGAGAAAGCATGGATCTTTTGAGATGAAGAACGGGGAACAGGGAGAGTTTGGCGCTTTGCTCCATTGAGTGAAACATCAAGAAACAGGGAGAGGTTCAAAATGTTTAAGGATGTTTTCACGAAGAAAGAGAAAAAGTCAGAGAACATTTTGCATTGAAAATGGCAGAGTAAGTGGAACCAAACTGTTTTTTTCTCTTAACAGTCTGATACGTGTCCATACGCACGATTTGTTCTAAAATTTATTTTTTTATTAAATATATAATTTAAAATATATTTATGATTAGTAAGATATATAGTAGTAATTAAAATAGTATATAGTAATAATGTATATAATTATTTGAATAATATGGAAATAGATATTTAATTAATTGTTATCAATATTTAGTTTAGATTAAAAGATGAATTTGAAGATAATAAAATAACTACTTTAAAAGATAAAATTGTAAAATAATCAAATTATTTTTATAGTAAAAATTATTATTATTATTATATTAACATTGTATATATTATTAATATATAAATATATTTATCTTATTGTATTAGAAAAAATAAAAATAGACGTAAGCATAAAATGAATATTTTCTATAGTTTTATTTATTTAGGTATTTTTTATAAATATTTTTTGAATTTAACAAAAATCAAATCTCTTTACTCTCCATCCCTTAATAAATAATCTTACTTTTTGTCCCTCAAATGTATCTTGAAAGAGAAACATCCTTAACTTTTTCATATTTTCTCCGTATAGGATTTAGGATACGAAAATATTCAGAGACGAAAATATTCAGTCCTCTCATTTACGTCGTCGTTTTTTTTTTCATATCAGCATTCATTTTTCCCCTCTGCGTATACATTACATATCCAAAACAAACAAAGTTTAAATGTCAGGTACAATTAGACCTGTCAAATAGGTCTTTATAATAGTTCTGATCCTAATCCACGTGATTGAAATTAAAAAAGTTTACAGGATTAAAAAAGCTTTTTATTAAAAAAAGTTTTCAAGACTAAAAAACTCCAAAATCCTGTAACTCAGCTCATAGACTTTCTTTTTTATAAAAAAAAACTAAATATTCAACAATAAATTTTATTTTTATAGAGAAAAGAAACATTTTACGTTAAGTGTTATAACTTGAATTTAAATATAAAATTCTATAAATATTTATTATATAAAATTTACTTTTACGCTCTGTTCCAAAACAGAGGGTTCCCAATTGAATCACCTTGGACCTAATTCCTAGTCTACTGTTTCATTTATCAGCAAAACTTTCTGTCACTAAACACTATGTATTAATCTGATTAATGTTCCTAATATAAATTAATTACATAGTTTATAATTACGTCGTTAATATTTCAATAAGTTTCTTTTTGTGTAATAAAAATTGATTTATCCATAATATTTTTGTAATTGTTATTATATAAATGACAAGAAAATCATTAAATCAAATTTAGAAATTAAAATGATTAGTTACTATATTAATTACGTAGATATCAATTAAAAATTATTAAAATTATTGATATGTAAAATAGTATTTTTTTTATAAATAAAAAAATTATAATTGGTTTATTAATTATAATTTAAATTAATCATTGTTATTATTTAAATATTTAATATTACTGATTTTAAATTATTCTCTAATTTTAATTTAAAAACTAATTTAATGAAAAATCTTAATAATGTTAGAGATCCAATTATACTCTAATTATTGTGAATAATAATAAATTTTTTAGTTTATAAAATAGTATTTAAATTAATTAATATATATACTAATTATTATTATAATAATTTTATAAAGAAAAATAATAAATAGTGAATGATAAATTAAAATGTAATATTATTTTTCTTAACTAAATAATATCTTGGTAAAAAATATTTGTATCTGTAAAATGTATAGATACTAATTGTTGAGTTAACAGTTTATTACTAAAATAGTATACAACACTTTCTTTTAAAGATTTAATAAAAAATCATATGTTGCTCATTTGTCAGTTTTTTGATTTAAAAGAACCAAAAAAGAGATAAAGAAAAAGGATATAAATGTTTTATTAAATAAATTGTCGAAAAGAATAAGGCCAAACATTTATAAAGCTTGTGACTTGAAAGATATATATTATTACCTCAATAAATATATATATATATATATATATATATATATATATTTGAATAAAAATTAAAAAAGTCATTATTATCATGATTATAAAAATGAATATAAATAATTTTTATTAATTTTATAAATAATTATTTTAGTTTATCAAAATAGTAAATTTTAGAAATAATCAAATAAATAATAACGTTTAATTTACAAAATATACCAACAGAATAAAATTAATTTATATTTAATAAGATAATAACGTTTATATTTTATATTAATATATATATAATAAAAAGAGAAGAGAAAGAGTAAAATTACAATAAATAAATTATGTATATATAAATTATATTGTTTCTAAAATTTAATTAAAATTTTATAGTGGAGCTAAATTCACTTTAATCCTGACTCTAACTTGAAAAGAAATTTTGGAGATTGAGGCTTTTTTTGGTCTCCTAGGACTTTTTCAACAATAGATTAGAACTAGTCCTAGGACCATACATTAAAAATTTATGGTATTTGGAGTGAAAATATATTAATCATTTGTCGAAAAAAATAAATAAATCAGGGAGTTAACCTTCAAGAATTAATGAAAGTTATCACAATCAAATATATCGTTTTCTTTTTCATCTCTAAAATTTTGATTGATTTTCATTTTAACTTTTATTTATTATATATTAAATAAATAAATAAATGGAATTTTTTAATCCGGTGTACAACATAGATTTAACCATATTTTGTATTATAGTGAAATCATCGAATTTTAAAATTTTATATAAACTACAGCATTGTCTAAATCGGATTTCGAAACTTGATAAACATATTTTCAAAATCCATTATATTTATCATCACCAAATTTTAAAATCCGGTTTAACTCATGAAAATCATATTATACTAAATTTTAATATCCGATTACTCCTAACACAGGCTACATTTTAAAATCTGGTTAACAGTTTTTAAAATCTGGTAATCCATCCTATTGAATTTTTAAATCTGGTTTATCCCACGAAAATCACACTATTTTGGATTTCAAAATCCAATCACCCTTAACACAATTTGGATCATGAAATTCGATGATCATTTTCAAAACTGGTTTTCAAATTACCACCAGATTTCCAAATCCGGCTAAACCACGAAATTCACACTGAACCAGATTTTAAGTAACACAAACTGGATTTACTCAAACAGATTTCATCAGTCCCCCGACATTTCACAATTGTGTCTCAACTATGTCTATGCAGTGGAGGAATGATTGAGAGGAAATGAAGACAATGGAAAGAAAGAAAGATGTAGATGCTTGAACAAATGAAGAAAAGAGATGGAGGTGGGAGGTGCAGGATGGTCACACTTCAGCGCAAACGAAAAGGGGTGCAAAATAGAGTTTTTATCTTAGTGAAGATTAAAGACTAATTTAGACATTTTAAAAACAATTGGGGGTGCAGGAAGAAACCCCTCAAATACCCATGATAATAAACGGGTTGGACCGGGTTTGTTGGGCCGTGCGTTTCTTGTTGGCCCGTTGTGTAGTGCGAATCTCAACACCGAAGTATTTCCAATTACATCCTCGTTTCTTCTTTGTATGCTTCTCCTCAGTCATTTGTTCTGAGATCAACCTTGCATCAGGTATTTTTCTCTTCGCTTTTTTCCCCTTTCTTAAACACTTCAACCATCAATGTTGAATGCGGAACCCATACAATTTCTCGTTTTCTTTTATTGCTTCAATTTTTGCGCTATTTCTCAATATTGATTTGTGTTTGGTTCAACCGCCACTTGTTTACCCCTTTTTGATTCAATATTCTCTTCCCACTTTTTCGGTTCCTGGTTACGCCGTTGAATCCTTGTAAATAATTGTTTCACTCGAACTTAATTGTTAAGTTTGAATTCAATGCCATACTGCATTTGATTCTTTAAATTTTCATTTCCAGGTTTAGGGAATGGCTGCGATTTTAGCTCGGAAATCACTCCTTGCTCTTCGTGCCCGCCAATTGGTAACATTAATACAGTTTCGATTCTTATTTATTTGTGGAAATGAAAGAAACAATGAAAAAAAAAAACCACTTAATCAGATGTTGAGAAGCTAAATTTTATCTGAATACCTTGTACTTCTACCATCACTTCCTTCGAGCTGTGAAATGGATTAATTTTTTATCCTTTTTGTTGTTACTATGATTCGTATCTGGCTTTGTGATGCACTGTTACTATCAAATTACAATTTACTGGATAATATATAAGAGGTTGCTGTGAATTAGATGTGTATCATTTTAATTGTAGGAAGCCAAATGTTTTGGTTAGTACTTGATACTATCCCTTGTTGTTCTGCTTGTTTAGGCTGTAAGCGGTCAAGGCCTGCACAGCTCCCAATCCTATGGGCTTCGATTAAGTGCACACTCCTTCTCTACCAAACTAGGTCTGTTATTTCTCTTAACATTCTTGTGGGCATATTTCCTGCTGTTACGGAATAGTTAGATTTAGAAAGCAAAACTATTGATGATTGGCTGAATATGAACTTTGATTGTTTCCTGCATCAAATTGTCTACTACATAAAAATCATGATCCAGTTTCAAGAAATGGACTTTTTGAAATGGGATATTGTGCTGGGTTCACACGTACAAGTAAAGAATATCTTTAATTATGTATTCCGTGAAACACTACAATGCACTCCACTGCCCCATCCTCAGATGATACTGGTCCTGTGAGTTTTTACCCAGTTCCCTCTCTTTAACATCCCCTCCCCTCCTATAAAGGTATATAATTACGTGGGTCAAAGGAATGACTTTTCAGAATTGTGTATAGTGAACAAACACGGCATTTTTTTAACTTTGCAAATGCCTTCACTAGCATGACCATTTGTCTGTTAATTGAGATATCTCTTGGATTTCCATTTTCTTTTCACTTGCATGTGTTATGTATTCATGCCTTCCTTCTATATATCATAATTCTGAGATGCACAAACTACAGAGGATGAACAAAGGGAGCAACTTGCAAAGGAAATTTCAAAGGATTGGAGTTCTGGTATTTATTTAGAATCCTCTGTTTTCAGCTTGATTGTTGTTCTTTTTTACTTTCTCCATAATGTAACTAATTCATTGATGGTGTTCTGGATGATAGTTTTTGAACGAAGCATCAACACTCTTTTTCTCACTGAAATGGTTCGAGGTCTAATGCTTACTCTGAAATACTTCTTTGAAACAAAAGTTACAGTAAGTGTCTTCTGAAACTGTTCGCCATCCAATAGTGTTGCATCTTCTAATTAAATGCTGAATGCCCAACATTTTAATGCAGATCAATTATCCATTTGAGAAAGGACCTTTGAGCCCTCGTTTTCGTGGTGAACATGCTCTCAGAAGATATCCAACAGGGGAGGAACGTTGTATTGCTTGCAAACTTTGTGAAGCTGTAAGGCTGTGATTATTTATAATTTTGGTTTGACTATGATCCTTGAGAGCATGCATATACCAAATGGCATATAACCTCAGGACAACATTTTCCTGCTTCTTCCATAAACTGGACTACTAATAATCTTGCAATTTTAAAGACTATTTTGTATATTCCTGTCATGTGTGTATGTTACCAAGTGTTGTTTTTATATTGGTTAATGTAGAAAAAAATCTGCAGCTGTTTTTTGTATATGAAAAAACACTCCACAAATTGTAAGGCTTAGACCATTGTGAATTTCTGCCTTGTCATTTTGTTGAATCGGGCTTAAGAAAAGTATGCTTGCGAATTGCAATTACTAAGGGATAAAAATCTATCTAATCAAGTTATCCTTAACATAGCCGTAATAGTCAAATCCCTCTCATCCTTGGAGGAGGCTGTAATTGATATATTTTCCTATACTTCAATAATAGCAGTTTTATTTGCTTTGAATTATTTTCTTTTTGACTAAGACAGTGGTACTCCTGCAGCATTATCCCTCTACGGAGTATAAACAAATTAAGCTACTAGATGATTGGGGTAAAAGGACATTAGTACAAATAGGGGGTTAAGGAGAATGTCTGGATAGCTGTTCACAGCATAGGTTTTGAGCTCAAACCATGCGGCAGTCTCTAAATAGTGAAATCCAGTAAAGGATCAAACAATTACTAGAAAGGACTACTAGGAGCCATCTAACCCCTAAGAAATGAGCTATAATCTATACATGAATACCCTAGTTAATAATTACAACTAATGATCAATCCATTACATATTTGCATTCTCCTAATATCTCTTTTATAGGTATTCTTTCTCCATTTTGATACTTTCCCCATTTCTCTCCTTCCGGTCCGTAGAGTGAGCAACTGTATGTTATTGTTTTCTCTTAATCGTATTTTTTTATTAGATATGCCCTGCACAAGCAATCACAATTGAGGCTGAGGAGCGAGAAGATGGCAGCCGCAGGACAACTCGGTAATTACCTGCCTTATCTGCCCCCTCTTCTCTTCGCCACTCCATTCTTGCTCTCTTATCTATTAAATCTTTCAGGTATGATATTGACATGACCAAATGCATCTATTGTGGTTTTTGTCAAGAGGCATGCCCTGTTGATGCCATTGTTGAAGGGCCAAACTTTGAATTTGCTACAGAGACTCATGAGGTTCATCTTTATTTCTTTTATGTTGAATTATGTAAATACGTTGTGTAGCTTCTTTAACAATTCTCTCTATTGTTCTATATTATTAATTATATGTTTGACTACTACTTATTAGTACATGTCATTAATTGTTTACTCGCATATTTATTTACTTCTATTCGTGTTTACCTGTACTAGGAGCTTTTATATGACAAAGAGAAGCTGCTTGAAAACGGTGATCGATGGGAGACTGAAATTGCAGAGAACCTGAGATCTGAAAGCCTTTACCGCTGAATTTTACCATGTGATCATTGTCTGTTGCTTTTTCGGTGGCAATGATGAATAAAATGACCACTGAATGGTTTTAAAGTGTATGCATTCACGATTGTTACGTCAGTTTTTTTGTCAATGTTTTTGCATGGCTGTTAAGTATACAATATTGTTGATGTTTATCTTATTGAAATCTTGAAGAGATATATGGAAATAATTGAACTATTCAACTAATTAGCAACTTGTAGGCATAATTGATCCTTAGAGGATGGAATTACTGACGCAGTAATGCAGTTTACAGAATCAAAAACACTGAGGATTCGGTATCAATTGTGAAATAGTAAAATCACTTTTCGTCGGGAATTTTAACCCAGGTAGGGATTAATGAAGCTTTTGGCCCTGCTTTACTTTTTGATTTTCTTTTCTCAAAATTACCATTGTTCATTTTCTGTTGAGTATTTACAAAGTGGAAACTTATTTGCCTTTTTATTTCCTGGTTTTATTTTTATTTTTAATTACAAAAGTATTTTTTTATTTTTAATATGTTTTTTAATTTGTACAGAAAATAGAAAATAAAATATTTTTGGTAGTTTCTGCACAAACTATTTAGAATTGGAAAAAAAAGTAAGAGTTATATTTACACTTTTCTAAAGCTATTTTTTAATTATTTTAGCTCAAATTTATTTTCTATTTGCATAATTTGTATTACATACTATTGGTACGAATTTGTTGTGCACTACCAAAATAAATTACATACTATAACAAGTCCAGATCTTTTTACACCTTGCCATTATGAATAAACCACGGTCACCTTACTATTGATATATATATATATATATATTATTTCTTCTAAACTTATAACATTTTGGTCTTCACAAAATTTTTAAGGGTATATTTAGCTTTTTATTAACAATTTTCAAATTTCAATTATATTATTCAAATGTAACTTTGTGTAAAATCATAATAGTTACTACTGTTGTTAGGTATTTGAACCGGTTATTGTTACTGTAAGTATTTTTTATTTTCAAATTTAGATAAATAAAATTTATTTTAAATTTCTAATAATAAATTTACTTGCGTTTAAATATTGTATAAATATCTTTTAATTTAAATACAATTAAGTATTACTGTTATATCAATCTAATTCATGAAAATATGCTATGATAATTTTAGTGTATATACCTAAATTATGTATATAAAAATGTTCACTTCACACGGTTTCATATATGTCAAAATTTTAGTACAATAAAATTTTATAGAAGTTTATCAAAGTTGATGAAAATAAAGGAAGATTGAAAGAAAAAAAAAGTTAATTTTTCTACTTATGGATTTTTTTTTTCATTCGATAATTGGCAGGAAATGCTTAAGTTTGAAATCTTGCTTAAAATATTGAATTTATTCTAACTAATATCTTACTCTATTCTAGAAAGATTTATAATTTATTTTGTTCATTTCATAGAAATTGTAATGTGATCCTCAAATGTTAATTAAAAGTTTTACTAATATGTTTATAATAATATATTTAATAACAGTAATAATTAAATCTCGATTCAGTTATAATAAAATTAATGAACCATAAGTAATATCTATATCGATTTGTGGATGTAAATGGTGTGAGTTGGAATTGATATGAAGGTCATCTATCACTGCTATTTGTCTGAATGATTGTTTGAATTTTTCCATCTTAGTCAATGATGAATTTCTCAAGGATACACCATATTAAACACCTGTCCATCATCATTTATTGTTCTTTATATAATAATCATTTTATCAACGAAATGTTTTACCTTTTGATTTTTCTACATATTAAACACCTAAACAAAAAAATACTTTATTCTTTTCCAATGATTTTATATTTTGAAATAAAAATACGATATCATTAATGTTGGATAAATGCTTACTAAAAATGGGTATTTGTCTATATAAAATAAATTAATGAATCTTCTAAGATAACTGTCATTCAAGATTCTATATAAATTTTAAAAGAGCAAGCACAAGTTTTCTTATGGCAAGCGTAAAATTCTTACATTATGCAAAACTCCTAAAACAACATTGGATAAAATAACAAGGTATCAAAATTAAAGTATAATTAACAAAATTAAATGAAATTCATAAAATTGGTAAAGAGAAAAACTGTTAAAGAAAACTACATTATTAATTGTTATAAATAAAATATATCGAAGAAGATTAGTTAATATCAAATAAAAAAATAAAATGGCTCGATCATAAAATAATATTTCGATAATACTGTCTTATTTTTGCAGCCCTGTTCATATCAATATTTGTTTTCTATTGCAAAACTTATTGTTCTTCTGATGAATTCATTTAAATGAATTTGTTGTTATCAAACAGACATCAGAAGTATTATGTAAATGTTAAGTTATTTATTTAATACCGTGGTTTAGTTGGATGATCAAAATTACGCATAAACTCTCATGTTTTTCATTATTTTGAAAAAAATAGAACACATACTATCATTATATATAAATATCTAAAACAAAATTATAAACTATCGTATTTTGTAATAACTGTCGTAATAATCTATTGATTTTAATTGATTTAGTGAATAGTTTTTTAATAATTTTTTTTTACTCTTTCAATGTATAATCATTGATTTTTTGTTTTAATGTGAAATACTATATTATTATTTTTAATAAAAATACTATATTAACTATGAATTATACTTTAATTATTTATTTCATAGTATTGATTTTAATATATAGATTGCATATGAATTTTCACATTTTCTTTTGTATTATTATTCACCGTTAAGTATTTAAAAAGTGGAAGAGTTTAGTGTGCTGAACCTCCGTCAAAGCAAAGCCACAGTGTTCCCATCATTTGCGTTTAACAGAAGAGAGAGAAACCATTTCTAGAGAGAGAAACTCTCAGTCGCAGACATGTCTTCCTTCGATGCCTTCACCGACGACTTGAACGTCAACTCTTCTTCAACTCACCAACACGACGACGACGAGGAAAACTTCTCCGGCTACGGCGGCTACTCCTCCTTCACCGGTGGTTTTTCCGCCGATGGTGATGTCGCCGTCGATCACTCCGCCGCCGCTTCGCCGGAGATCTACGGCTTTACTGATCCGACTCCCGCTTACTCTCAGTCTCCCTTCGAATCTGCTTCCGTAGAGAACGGAAACGAAAACGGAAACGGCTACGGCGACGGCGACGGAGTTTTCGTTTCGGACGGTCCAGTGCTTCCTCCGCCGACCGAGATGGAGCCGGAGGAAGGCTACGCTCTTCGCGAGTGGCGCCGGTGAGTGGTTGTTTGCAATTTCCTCTTCTGTGTCGTGAATTTGTTGGATCTCACTTGAATCTGCTTAGATCTGCGATGATTTTGCTTTAATCCAGAAGTTTCCTCACCTAGAGCCTCGTGCTTGCTAGTAAGCAATTAGAACCGTGAATCGGGAGTGGGCGAGGTTGATCTTGTGAAAGCGAATTGGTGAACTTAGGTTGATACGATTTTACTTCAACAGTTACTTGAGCTGTTGTAAGATATGTGATTATTTCGCCGAGATTTAGGGTATCGATTTTTGTATGCTAGGGAGTCTGGTGGATGGAGAAAGTTTGGAAAATAATGAGCGAAGGGGTGGGTGGTTGATTTTTCACTCATGGATGTTGGATTTCTATACTCTATATTTATTGTGAGATGAGGTACTTTAGAGTAAATTGCGCTATATGAAAAATTTTAAGGGTGCGGTTCGGATTGATTTCTGTCCCTGAGATTTGATGGTTTTTAGGGTTTTGTCTGTGTGATCACTTAATTTGACTAGATGTTGGCTGGAAAATAATCATTGTTTGATTCCTTCTCCTTGGGAATCAGATGATCAGTCGATCATATGCTAAAGTTGACCCATGTTGTCTGTTGAGCTTAGAGCAGGCAAGCAGCTTATACTGAACTTAAACGATGATAAATAGGGTTGTATAGGATCCTCTTGATCTTGGTTTTTCCCAGTGTGCTATGGAAGTTATACTTCATATTTATACAGTTTAATTCAGTATCCTAATATACCGAGGTCGCTGATTTTGTTTATCTCTTTTTCTTTTCTTCCCACGTGCTTTAGGGAGTAATAGATATTTAGCTATCTGGTTATGCAAATAAGCTTGATTTATCATGCGCATAAAAGCTGAAAAGGAATTTAACTCATGCAAATGTTTGCTAACTGATGCTAGTATCATATCTTCATACCCTTGAAACATTTTTGCTTGCGCTGATTAACCTGTGTGTTCTACATTCTTTGAACAGAACTGAATTTTCCCTCATTGATTTATATGGTTTTTCAATATTCTCTTCTCTAATATGATAGTAGCTCTCATAGTAGTCAATGGTGTGCTATAATGGAGTAATAGATTAGAGCAAACCAGTTTTCAATAGCTATCATTGTGGCTGTAATAGTTGTCAAAATAGCAGTTTTTTGTGTTATGGTAGCACTACCATGATATAGGGAGTCCAAAAACCCATTTTTTACCCCGAATACAACTTCAAAAGCATAACAGGATTTGGAACCCTTCTTCCTTCACCATTCCACAAAAGTTTACCTTTTTTTTTATCTTCGGCACTTCACGCCGGACTGTTTTTTCTCGTGTTCCAATATTTTTCTTCCTTTCAACATCACTTTCTCCTAATTTTATTCAATTTGTTACTTTTCTATTACATTATTTTTGTTTACTTTATTCTTGTTATTATTGATGGTGATTGTGAGCATAATCTGTCTTACTATTTATCATGAATTTCTTTAATTTTTCTTGTTTGCTTTTGAATTTTAAGAGTGTAGTTATAAAGTATCTAGTTTGTAATAACAATTAGTAATATTCAAAATGGTAGCCATCCCGCTATCTTGCTATAGCCTTTTGACAATTATAATGTCTGCGTTGACTGTTATCCTAATATTTCTCTCCAATTTTACCACCGACGCACAGGCATTTGATATGGGAATGAAGATGTTCTAATGTTTGATTTATCATACACAGCAATTTGATCTGGCTTGAAAACAAAATGCAAATTATCATTGTTTTTTCTTGTTTACTGATAATTCTGGTCAAATAAAATAGCAATTCTGAAATTAGGATTCTAATACTTAAGTTAATTAGATGGTGCAAGACTTAAACAGTCAACATGTTATCTTTTTCCGAGTCTAGATGAAGTTTATTATATTTTAGATATTCAATCCCAGGTACTGTTTGTAATAAATGTTTACGATAATATGTTAATGTCACATTAATAAATTTAATACCATTAAATAATTTTAACCAAAGAGTTATCGAGGGCAAAATAGTTCTGAACATGATGGTAGAAGATCAATTTCGCGATCTCTCATCTTGGGCCAATAAATTTTAATATCTTTTGTAAGCTTACTGAACTTAGTTGTCATAAAAAACGAATGCCTTTGGCTTTCCTTGTGCAGACAAAATGCCATTCTCCTAGAAGAGAAGGAGAAAAGAGAAAAAGAGATGAGGTTGAAGATTATTGAAGAAGCTGAGGAGTACAAGGTGGCTTTCTATGAGAAGAGGAAGGTTAATGTTGAGTCTAGCAAGGTTCAAAATAGAGAGAGGGAGAAGGTAAGTTTTATTTGCATCAGGACATCATCTGCGCCAGATTTATCTTTTACTGTTCTAATAGGGAATGGAATTTTTCTGTGGAGCAGTTATTCTTGGCTAGTCAAGAGAAGTTTCACAAGGAGGCAGACAAAGCTTATTGGAAAGCAATTGCAGAGCTCATTCCTCGTGAAGTTCCCAACATTGAAAAGAAAAGAGGCAAAAAGGATCAGGACAAGAAGCCATCAATTACAGTCATTCAAGGCCCAAAGCCCGGCAAACCCACGGATCTGTCTAGGTTGCGGCAAATACTGTTAAAGCTGAAGCATACACCACCACCTCACATGATTCCTCCGCCACCTGCTCCTGCTAAAGATGTCAAAGACGGTAAGGATGGAAAAGAGAAAGCAACCAAAGCAACTGGATCTGCAGCAGAAGGTGCAACTGCTTCACAACCAAAGGATGCCGCCTCTAATGGCGCTGCAGACGAACTCCAGAAGGAAGCTCCTGCCGCTGAGGAGCAGGCTGCTGCATGATTTTTGCTTATCATACCTCAGTTCCCCTTCAATCTTTCTTCTGCCATCTCTTTCTCCACATGCTGTCTTTAGTGAATCTTTTTGCCCTGTTATTAGCTTCTAATGCTTATTGGTTACATTTTATTACCAACTTTAAGGTTTTATATGAATTAAATCCATTGACAATTATGACATGGAAATTCAATGATCATGGGTTAATACATCCTATTAGACAGAAAGTTATCTGTTGGGATTGCTGATTGGTGGTGGTGTCAAACAGACTCTTTTACTGTGTTCAAAATTTCCGTTGATATATTTGTACCTCATCCTACTCTCCTTATCTCTGCTGTAAAATTAAATTTTATTAGCCTTGATTAGAGTTGGCTTTTGCTTCTTTAGAAATGGTTGATTTTGGTCTTTAGAAATTTTTAATTTTTTGAAAATCATTTATATCATATTTGTTCAAAATATGTAGTAATATTTATACATGTTGCGCATGTTATATTAAAATCGTTAGAGATATTCTATGGTTTGATATACCGTATCTGTAGTTGTTGGAATTATTTATAAAGGTTAAGAGTTGAAGAATAAAAGTAGAAGAGTTTAGATTAATATTAAATTATATTAATAAAAATTTGGAAGTTGTTGGAATTATTTAAAAGGTTAAGAGTTGAAGACTAAAAGTAAAAGAGTTTAGATTAATATTAAATTATAATGAATTTGAGAGAAAATAGAGGTGAAGACGAAGTCGTGTAGATTAAGAAAAAGATACTAACAAATGAAAAGAAAAGTGAAAGAATATTCATAAATTGAAAAGTGAAAATTAATCTACCATTTATTTAAATAAAAATATTGCATATTATTTTTTTCTTTTTTATTACATAATTTTTTTCACTCAAGAACTCAAAGTCTTTGTACCATTGAATTTATTACCAAGGCAACAATAAAAACCTTAATACGAGTAATAATACAAGATAACCAGACATACTCTACAGGTTTCAACATGTACTAGCAAGAAATTGCTTTCATGCTAGGTAATATTTTTTTATGCCTAAATTGAAAAAAAAAAACAATATTTAAAAAACAAAAAGTACTACTTTTTTTTTTTTACTAAATTTGCAACTCTGCAATACACATCATCGTGGGGTGACCTGAGTAATAGCAAGATGAGTAGAGGTAATTAAAGGGGCAGGTTGTGAGTTCCTACTAGAAGATTCTCTTTCATCTGTGAATAATCCTGGTGCTGTAAGTTCTTTCTCATTGAGTTGGATTGCCTTGGATAGCATATTAACAACTTGTATCATCAAAGGCCTTCTACTTGCTGCAGACTGTGTACAGAAAAGTGCAACTTTCATGTATCTCAGTACCTCTTCTTCAGGAAACTCTTCCATTTCTGGATCTACAAACTCCAACAATTTCCCCTCCTCATATAGTTGCCAGGCCTATTAGACCAAATAACTATCATCATGTCCACTTCAAATTTCCACAATATGAATATCAATACCATCAAAGTCAAATACAAATAAATTTCAACATATTATTCATCATCTTCTAAAATCAACTTTTCTTCTTTATCATTCGGTCTCACTATTTCAACTCTAGATTTCCCTTTTTGTAAAATGAAATCTGTTGCGTACCTGAGTACGTAAACTAACCAAATATAACCTTTCACACTCTCTCACACGTAACAAAACAATAAACGAATGATATTGGATAAATGAATCTCTTTTATTGATGATAATATCTGAATAAACAAAGGTAAACAATAATTGGGAGCATAACCTCCTTCAATTACTTCGAGAGCATAACCTCCCTCACAAGACAATAATGTCTGTCACAAAACTCAATAATCAAAAGCATCCTTTTAACCCTAGACTCTACCCTTATTTATATTAATTATTTCCCGCCCATCTCTTATTAAATATTCCTCTAGAATATATCTGCATTTAATATAAATATTCTTATATTTAATATTTAATATAAATATCCCTATATTTAATATTCAATATTTAATATAAATATCCCTATATTTAATATTCAATATTTAATATAAATATCCCTATATTTAATATAAATATCTCTCCGTATATTATCCTACATATATCCTTAATTATAAATATCTTATATTGAATATTTCCCTAAATATATATTTATTTACTCTAATTAACTTATACTATATTTATTTACTCTAATTAACTTATACTAAATATTCTCTCTGCTCATCTACTTTCTAACCCTTATTATTACCCCTACCTTAGATCGTAACATTACACCCCGCTGCAAAACAACCTTGTCCTCAAGGTTGGAAACGGAGAGCTAGATCTCATGGCTCCTCATCAATTCATGTCTGGAGGTTCGGGTGGTGGTAAAACCTTCTCTAATGTCTTCCATTCTTCGTCGAGCATTATGGTTACCACTTCTCCTAAATCATAAGCCCTGAGGGAATGGTTTTCAATGTCTTTCAGTACTTCACGTCGCTCTTTTCCTTCTGCCAGTGTACCAAACACTGCAAGCCCCCTGTTCTTTTTGTCGGCCCATCTCTTCACAGACTCCATTGTTCTTTCCAAGGTATTGATTCTTCCATTTGCCCTTCCTTCCAAAGCCTTCATTCTTCCTTCCAATACTAGACCGTTTGGTTCAGGTAGTTTTCTCACGCTCGGTTCTGGCCGTCTCCTCCCGTTCGGCTCGGTAAGTCCTCTCTCTATAGGTTCCGTCCGTTCTTTCACGTTCAGATCCAGCAGTCTGCTATCGTTCAGTTCTGGCAGTTCGACCACGTTCGAATCCTTTAGTCCACTATCGTTCGGTTCCAGCAGTCCCTTCCCATTTGGAGCTTGGACTTCATGGCGTATTCCACTCAACTCTGCCTTCAACCTCCTTAGGGAGAACTCCATGTTCTTTAGTCTCTGCTCCATGCTCTCCAGTTTCCCTTCAACTGCATTTATTCTTTCCTCCATGATGTCTTTCACTCGTCTCTATTAGGATCCGGCAGTTTCCTCCCTTGACGATCCGGCAGGTCGGACCAATTGTTGCGTACCTGAGTACGTAAACTAACCAAATATAACCTTTCACACTCTCTCACACGTAACAAAACAATAAACGAATGATATTGGATAAATGAATCTCTTTTATTGATGATAATATCTGAATAAACAAAGGTAAACAATAATTGGGAGCATAACCTCCTTCAATTACTTCGAGAGCATAACCTCCCTCACAAGACAATAATGTCTGTCACAAAACTCAATAATCAAAAGCATCCTTTTAACCCTAGACTCTACCCTTATTTATATTAATTATTTCCCGCCCATCTCTTATTAAATATTCCTCTAGAATATATCTGCATTTAATATAAATATTCTTATATTTAATATTTAATATAAATATCCCTATATTTAATATTCAATATTTAATATAAATATCCCTATATTTAATATTCAATATTTAATATAAATATCCCTATATTTAATATAAATATCTCTCCGTATATTATCCTACATATATCCTTAATTATAAATATCTTATATTGAATATTTCCCTAAATATATATTTATTTACTCTAATTAACTTATACTATATTTATTTACTCTAATTAACTTATACTAAATATTCTCTCTGCTCATCTACTTTCTAACCCTTATTATTACCCCTACCTTAGATCGTAACATTACACCCCGCTGCAAAACAACCTTGTCCTCAAGGTTGGAAACGGAGAGCTAGATCTCATGGCTCCTCATCAATTCATGTCTGGAGGTTCGGGTGGTGGTAAAACCTTCTCTAATGTCTTCCATTCTTCGTCGAGCATTATGGTTACCACTTCTCCTAAATCATAAGCCCTGAGGGAATGGTTTTCAATGTCTTTCAGTACTTCACGTCGCTCTTTTCCTTCTGCCAGTGTACCAAACACTGCAAGCCCCCTGTTCTTTTTGTCGGCCCATCTCTTCACAGACTCCATTGTTCTTTCCAAGGTATTGATTCTTCCATTTGCCCTTCCTTCCAAAGCCTTCATTCTTCCTTCCAATACTAGACCGTTTGGTTCAGGTAGTTTTCTCACGCTCGGTTCTGGCCGTCTCCTCCCGTTCGGCTCGGTAAGTCCTCTCTCTATAGGTTCCGTCCGTTCTTTCACGTTCAGATCCAGCAGTCTGCTATCGTTCAGTTCTGGCAGTTCGACCACGTTCGAATCCTTTAGTCCACTATCGTTCGGTTCCAGCAGTCCCTTCCCATTTGGAGCTTGGACTTCATGGCGTATTCCACTCAACTCTGCCTTCAACCTCCTTAGGGAGAACTCCATGTTCTTTAGTCTCTGCTCCATGCTCTCCAGTTTCCCTTCAACTGCATTTATTCTTTCCTCCATGATGTCTTTCACTCGTCTCTATTAGGATCCGGCAGTTTCCTCCCTTGACGATCCGGCAGGTCGGACCAATTGTTGCGTACCTGAGTACGTAAACTAACCAAATATAACCTTTCACACTCTCTCACACGTAACAAAACAATAAACGAATGATATTGGATAAATGAATCTCTTTTATTGATGATAATATCTGAATAAACAAAGGTAAACAATAATTGGGAGCATAACCTCCTTCAATTACTTCGAGAGCATAACCTCCCTCACAAGACAATAATGTCTGTCACAAAACTCAATAATCAAAAGCATCCTTTTAACCCTAGACTCTACCCTTATTTATATTAATTATTTCCCGCCCATCTCTTATTAAATATTCCTCTAGAATATATCTGCATTTAATATAAATATTCTTATATTTAATATTTAATATAAATATCCCTATATTTAATATTCAATATTTAATATAAATATCCCTATATTTAATATTCAATATTTAATATAAATATCCCTATATTTAATATAAATATCTCTCCGTATATTATCCTACATATATCCTTAATTATAAATATCTTATATTGAATATTTCCCTAAATATATATTTATTTACTCTAATTAACTTATACTATATTTATTTACTCTAATTAACTTATACTAAATATTCTCTCTGCTCATCTACTTTCTAACCCTTATTATTACCCTACCTTAGATCGTAACATTCCCAATGTTTTTTATCCCTAATAAATAGGGCCATCTTTGATTTTAGTCTCAAACTTTTAAAATTAAATGTTTTTAGTCCTAATTCTCTTAAATATTCAAACTTTAGTCCCTGATAAAATCTCACCCTATCAGAAGTTGCAAAGTATAATGAATGAAACCTAAGATTTTAAAGAACTAAAACCAAAGATGACCCGTTTTTAGGAACACACCAATGTATTAGGTTCCATGGAACAAGGTAGTGGAGAGATAATGAATAAACAAGATATTGAGTAACAAGGATATGATAGGATTTCATAGGCTAAATATTATTAAAATGATAATATCTATTGAACATAAAATATATAATTTTGCAAAGTAACTCATAAAACTAAGACTTATGTACCCATTCCAAGAGGAATTTGGGTGATCCTTCTCCGTTTGTCCCGTTTGTTCTCCTGGCACTGCTTCTGCCACTAACTATTTCAAGTATAAGAACTCCAAAGCTGTATATATCAGCCTTCTTGGTTAACTGGCCACCTATTGCATATTCAGGTGCTAAGTAACCACTGCATAAATATAAACCAAAACAGGTATCCTATTAATGAGTTCCATGACCAGTAGTTCAAGTATAAATTGATCAATTAATGAAATGCAAAAATTGAAGTATGTTTAATCCAATATCAATGTAGAGATAGGATTTGGGCAAGAGACAAAGTGACACAAGCAAAAAAAATCTACTTTTATACTGTCAATCAATCAGAATCATGACAGATGTAACTTTTGAAGTGTTTATTGTAAATGACAGTGTAAGAATTCTTAACATTTGAACTGCATGGACTATGTATTCTAAAAACTCTTTACTTACGTTGTTCCAGCAATTCTTGTGCTAACGTGAGTGATACCATCTGGAAATAATTTAGCCAGCCCAAAATCACCTATTTTGGGATTGAAATTTTTGTCAAGTAGTACATTACTAGCTTTGATGTCTCTGTGCACAATTGGTGGTGAAAGTTCTTCATGAAGAAAAGCAAGACCCTTAGCAGTACCTACACAGATAGCAGATCTTTTTCTCCAGTCTAGTTTAATGTTTTCATTCCTTGTGCCTGTAAAGGAAGGAAAAAAGGAAATAAAGTTTACATGCACATTTCATTCTCTCATCTGTATCTGGAGTTAACTTGTGACTGCATAATTTACTGCGAAAATTTGACATATTTACCAAGTAGTGCACTGTTAAGGCTTCCATTTTCCACATACTCGTAGACTAATGTACGACTCGGTCCTTGGATGCAGAATCCAATCAATTCAACAAGATTTGGATGTTTAACATTTGACAAAGTTTTAATTTCAGTCAAAAATTCACGAACTCCCTGCTTTGACCAAAATGAGAGAGTCTTCACTGCTATACGTCTTCCATCTTTTAAGGTTCCCTAGAAAAATTGTCACATGATGGGTTTTTAGAATGGCTTAACATCAGTAAGAAACCTAAAATGCTAAAGTGATACAATTACTCTTCGATAGCTTAGCACATATTCAATAAGAAAGAAACATTTTAACATGCAAGACTAGATGCTAAACAATGTACCTCAAATTGACTTTTTCGTTTTATGGCGTGTATTCATCAGATAATCAAATTTGCGTTTATCAGGTTTTATTTGGGGAAAAAATAGCTTATTGGTACTAGAATCCTGTATGTATGAATGTTTGGTCATTCCTCAAGTAGCCTAATGCTGAAAGAAGAGTAAAAAAGAGTGTATGTGTGATGATATTCTTCATAACCCAAAAACAATGTATTAAGGTTGGTCCCATAATGAAGAATTTGAGTGGGTAACATTCATATTGATTTCGTGCAAGCATCATAACTTATACCTGGTAAACTGTTCCAAAACCTCCTCGTCCTATCTTATTGTTTGAGTGGTAATTATCAGTTGCCAATCTCAGTTCTGTATCAGAAAATTGCCTAACATTATCAAGGGGATAACCTGCACAACAAAATAATACAAATGAATATAAACGGCAATAAAAGAACTCTATAGATCAACATATTGCCAGTTAATAACCGTTTGATCACAGAACCGTTAAAACAAATTTATTTACAATATTTAGCACACATAAATGATAATGAAAGGCATAGTTAAAATATGAAAACATCTAACCATCAATCTCGCCAGCAACATTCGAAGAGCGTCTTTTCTTGGCAGATTTGGCTCCAAAGCAGCCACAAGTCATAATGATCCTGGTATACTCTGCAATCTGCATAATCTAACGTTCTAACATGAGATGAGACCATTAAGAGATAGAGATCTTTGCAGGCACGGCCACCCAATTGAAAATTAGGCCATGCACCGTCTCTTCAAATCAAAGAATCAAACACAAAACTGAAGAACAAAACCCAGAAACCTTTTTAGAAAAAGATTTGGACTTTTAATAAGAGCAAGTTCAGAAACAAAGTAAAACATCGTTTTCCTTTTATTTTATTTTCTAAAGAATGTTAATCTTGAGATTGAGAAATGGGTACCTTATCTGGGTTGATAAGAAAATTGAGGCAGAAACAGAGGTGTGGTAGTATTGACTAAGGCTTAAAGTTGAATAAACAATGGGAAACAAAAACTGAAACGTGATAGAATGTGAAAATAGAGTTTATAAGTATTCACATGATTGAAATTTGAAAGCAAGAAAATGTGGAATACAGCCGCCAGACGGCCGGTGATTATTTAAATGGAAAATTGGTTCGTAGTTGCTATTTTAGTTAGTGTCTGCCTCTTCTGTCGCTAATTCTCAACACCATTTTCAACGCCCACCTTTTACCTCATCTTTCTGGTTCATATTCATATCTGTTGCTTCACTCTTCTTATAATTTTTTCATAATCCCAATTAAACTAACCCATAATTCTATCAAAAGAAAGTATATTATTTTATTCAAAGATGTTTGATGTATAATAAACATGTTCGGTTTAGGAGAACAATTTAAATGAGATGTTTTGCTTGAATGAAATTATAAACAGTCACATATGCCTGCGCCCCTTCCCGCTGGTCACACTGTCGTGGAAACCGACTTTACCACTTTTAGTTAAATCTCCCCCTTTCTCGGGTCAATGCTATACTCTTATTTGGTGGATCAGTTAAGAATATATCTAGAAACACTTATGCTTTGTGTTGGAAGTCTCGTCAGAGACGGAGGTTTGTGAATTCATAGGATAAAAATGAGTCCAAATTTCATTTTATAAACTGAGTTTATCAAACTTTTAAGTTAAATTTAAAGTTCGGTAATAATATGATATTAGAATTATCCTTAATATAATATGATATTAGAATTATCGTTAAAATTTATATATTTATTATTTGTGAAGGATAAAAAGTTAGAAATCGATTTTGTAAGATTGAGTATGGTGTGTTTATCTATGTACTCCATATTTTATTCTCCGAAAATTTCATAAAATGCAAAGGGTTGGGAGAGGGCAATATCTTATCGGGCTTGTGGGCTTCGTTGTCTTCGTCGTTGCACCTATAATCTGAAATGTGTAGAGAAACAAAGTACTGCGGAAAATTGTAATGGAGGAAGGTGAAAAGATGTTACAGAGTTGAAGGTGAAAACAACTAAATAATGTAAATGATTAGATGGAACTTGAAAAAACACCATGGATTGCTTAGTCATGAGTTGTGGCTGCTACATACTTAATTACTTGAATCTTGCATTACCACTAGGACAATCATTTTCATTCAAATTTCAACTTTTTTGTGCACCTATAAAATAACATATATATAACAACGTTAAATTTTCCATTATAGTCTAATTAACTTGTATCTTTGACTAATGAAAATAACATCTCACAGTCAACACACTTTTTTTCTTTTGTCAAAGAATAGAAAGAGTTAGCTAAACAACAAGTCATTTTATTTTAAAATATGCCTTCATGTTTGAAACCCTCGATGGGCTTTCTTTATTGCATCTCCGATTTTTCTTCCTACATTTTTAAATTTTTTTGTAAATTCTTGAATTGATCTTCTGATTATAGTAAAAAAAAAACACTCTCTCATTATATTAATTATACTCAGTCAATCTTTTTCCTAATTCTAGTGCTGCATCATCCATCCACACACAAGTCTTTTTCCTCTCCTTCACTCCCTACATCTACCACTGCATAACACATTCATTTATTACATTTCAAAATTTATAAATATTTAGTCAAAATTCGTAGTTGAACGGGTAAGTTATATATTTCAGAATTTAAAGTTCAATACCAAATTTTGAAATTTAATTTAAGAGTATATTGAATTTTGAAATTTAATTAAAAAATATAAATTAACTATCAGATTTTGAAATATAATAAACATTTTTATCAAAAATTTGGTTGAAAAGTTAATTATATTTTAAAATCTGATACTCATAATCTTTATATTTCTAAATCATATATATATATATATATATATATATATTATATTATGAAAAATAAATTACAAACTATTAAAAATAAATTAAAAGAAAAATAAAAAAATATAGTTTATATATATATATATATATATTATTTCGGTTGAAGATATCAAGATTGTACATTCATTATTTCTTCACTCTACTTTGTATATTAGGGTTCGTGTTTCACTCTGATTATTCACTTTTTCTTCTTATCAGATGTATCGAACACTTCTGTTAATTACTGATTAATATCATATATTCGTGTTTGATATGACCATTAAAATTATTAATTAACCATTAATGTCTTCCTACTTATTAATTATGTTGTTGCAAGATCGATCATTACGTCACCAAGTCTTGAGCTATTCTTACGCCGATCGACACATACCGTACAATATATATATATATATATATATATATATATATATATATATATATATATTAATCAATAAATGCAAATATAATACGTACTTCAATGAAAATGAACGAAATGAGATGAAGGATAAGAAATAAGACGAAAGAGAATAAGTTCAAATGCTCTTGAAGAAGAAAAAAAGCTGAAAAAGAGAAACAAAAGGCTTTGATTCAAAAATAACTTCCGAGTGTAAGGTGGTCAATAAATATAAGACTCTGCAGTAATAATTAATGTTTATTTAATTTATTTTATATTATACATATATATTTCAAAAGACAAAATTGAAATCACAGTTAAATTTAGAGGTGTGGGAAAAAAAACTTAAGGAAAGCTCCAACCGTGATGAAAAAATTATATTCCCTTCAAATTATTCTCCTTATTATTAGGAAATAGAGTTTTATTAGAGACCACAACACTTTATTATTAAAAAATAGTCAGTTTAATTTTGTTTTTGGTTTGAATATTTTCCCTGTGTGAATTGGACATTTGCTTTTTTAATTTCAATGAAATAATTTAAGGTTTTTTTATTAATTTTTGGGATTGTATAGTCTTCATTATTAGAGTTGATTTGTTAAAATGCCCAGATGATAAAAAAATGTTACATTATTACACCACATTTATTTAAGCATATATGCATTATTGGTAAAAAAAGTATTCTGTAAGTTAAAATACTTATAGCATCCTTTCAGGTGCCACCATGTTTCATAATCAAGGAGCTCCATTCCTTCATCTTACTTTTCTTCTTCTTTCAAGGATATTGGTATCAGATCCTTTTTGCATCACTCAAATGATTCGTAATTCATAATTTTTTAGTGTTTTGTCAGCAGGTTCTTTGAAATTAGCCTATACAGTATTGTTCGAATATTATCATCTTGTGTTGTTGTAATATAAAATAGTTGAAATACTATTATTATGGATTATAAAATTATTGAATATATAGTTAAATATACTGAAATATATTATTGATAAGACTTTAAATGTGAACAATGTTACAGTTATGCATATACATCAAAGCATTGAAATGGGAAAGGTTGAATGGGTTGACCAAACAAGGGTCTTTCACAGCCTATTTTTTAATACAAAATTTGGCCTTGGGGCCGATTACTTTGACATAACATCTACCCAACAATATTCACCAAACAGCTTTCCCAGTATTTTAAGTTTTTCAAATGAATATTTAATAACACATAAATAATTTAATAAATTTAAATAATATTAACTGGCATGAAATGGATTAAATTTATGTGTTTTTGCATGAATATGATATTTTGGGTGATAGAGAGAAAAGAAGCAGACACATGCCTCTGCCGACGACTCCTGTGCCCTCTTTTGCTTGCAATAAATAACTGCCACACATGCAAAAAAACCTTTTTTTTTTCCTTTCTTCGTCACAATCTCATCCCACCAAATTGCTCAAACCAATAATGCAAACCAAATCCCCAAAAATAAAATCCAACCATCAACGATCTTCTTTATCAACAATCGAGTTTGTAACTTCAAATTTAAATTGATTTATAAACGGTTAAACTTTTTAACAACTTTGTTGTTAGTATTTGTGAAATTGTTTTATTATGGTATATAATGTGATTGTAATTTTATGATTTTAAATAAAATTAAAAGAGCACACAGAATACAGCAAAAAGTGTGTAAGAGTGCTATCACTTCTCAAATGTAAATGTACAGTATCCCCACTCATAATCACTTTTTTTTTTTTTCTCTTCATCCGTCGCCATCAACTGCGACTTTCGGTCACTTGCGCCTCTTTTTCTCTTCGTTCTTGCATAAATATTATATACAAATATTATATATATATATATATATATATATATATATATCAGAGCCTTTTCTTTTCGGTTATGAATCAAATTGCTGCTACTAAGGAGCCAGAGGAGGCTTCCGAGAAGACGAATGAAGCAGTGAGTTACGAAGAAGAGGAACCAATGGAGCAGGAATCGGTCATCCCTGCTACTGTCTTCTGCATTAGGCTCCGCCAACCTAAGTCCAATTTGCTCTACAAAATGAGTGTGCCTGAAATTTGTCGCAATTTCAGGTATCTCTGCACTGCAGTGCTTCAAGATTCGTTTCATGGATTGAATTTTACTGTCGGTGTTGGGTTTGAGTAGTAATTAGCAAACTGACTTTCTTTATATCGGATATAGCTACCTTTAGTGTTTTGTGTCATTGAACTTGGATAACCGTATCTATAGGAGTAAGATTGTGCTGTGTTTTAAAGTTTGTCTGATTTGGTACATGTGTTGGCTTCAAGAATTGGCTCTGTGGACTAAAGAAGTGGGAATTTGATTAAAATGAAGATGATAGTGTGAGGATGTTGCCGACGGAAATACTTGATTCTTTTATTGATTTTAGGAGTCTCGGGGGGGCATGCTTTCGTGTTTATTAAATAATTGCATCGTGTTGTTTAAATGAAAGGGAAACGGAAGAATATAATATTGCCCTATATAATTTGGAAAACAATTACGAAGAAGAAAAAAGTGCCTGCGTGTAATTGGAAACATAATAGCTTGAAGAATTAAGAAAAATAAATGTTTGATGGAAGTCATGCCAAACAGTTGATCTGCAGTTTCCGTTGAATAAGTTTCCAAACAGTTGATCTGCAGTTTCCGTTGAATAAGTTTCATAATATTTAGTATTTTTCTTCTGAAAAGTTCTGGATTCGGTGCTTATATGAGGGGAGAATATCAAGAAAATTAGTGCAGTGGTGTCAAAGGAATTGATGATGTGCTGCTTAAAACTCTTAAATGGAGTTTGAGATTACACCTGGGTCTTGCTCAGATGGTGTACCGTGATGATGATGATGGAGCAGAGAGGTGATCTACCAGCAAAGGTATTTGTGCGGTCATGTCTGTCAAGGCACGATAAGATGTAAAGTATTGGGGGTGAACTATGCGCAGCCAAGGTCTTTAAATAACTGTTAGTAACCTCATTCGTAGATGCAGAGTCAGGGTTTTTTTGGGGTATTGTGATTGCATCAACCTCATTTGTCTACATTTTTCTACGATATACATGATGACAATGATGCAATGGAACCTTAATCCTGATTGTTAATACATTTTAAAACCTAGAGTGTAATTGATAATGGAGGGTCCCCTTTGTATAATATGGTAATTGTGGGGTTGAGTTAAACTGTAAGTCCAAATTCTAAAACCAGCTAAGAGTAGGAGATTAGACTACTCTGTTTTCTGATTTATGCCATGTAGATAATCTGTACGGCATTTGGATACCAGATCCTACCTCGAGGTATCCATTATCAAGGGATATTTGCTGAAAAGAATGTCTCAAAAGACCATTTACTGCTATAAAGCTGCATAAATAGTTTTGTCCCATAACATATGTACAGGAAAGCAATGTCATAGAAGTACAGACATTTCACCACAACCAAATACACCAGAGAATAGCATAAAAGACAAACAGACACAGAGTTCTATCTTCCTTATTCTTGCTGAATCCATGGATAAGTATCATTTGAAACTTCTTCAATTTTGCACACAATAGTCTAGAAATATGTACCCATTGTCAAACCAACCATAGACAGACACCGCATAACTCATTTACAGTGATATACACACACTGATGCGTGGTCACCAAACAGAGAATTTGACCAGAAAATTTTGTTGGCTATACCAAATAGGCTTGTCAAGAAGGAGGCCTCCGTCTTAGAAATAGTAAAACTGTGAATAGGATTTGTTCTGGTTCAAAGTTAGGATGACTTTAAGTCAGAGAGTTCAAGTGTCTTTGGTTTTGGAGTGTTCTCCTATTTATGGAAAAATTGATTGTAGATTACAACAACTAATTCTGTTAAGATAAGAAGTACTGAAAAATTTACTTTATCGATTTTTATCCATAAATTTTTGGTTTGATTAACAACAGACTTGTCGATTTAACACCTACAGTATTACAGGGATCCTAAAACTTTCGAGATTATAGGGAATATTTTCTTCAGTTATTTGTTACCATAAAGTTGGCCCCAGTCCAACTTTAACCAAACTCCGTTTCATTCTCTATTACTTGATTGTGATTGGATAATTTCCCATATGATCCCTAAATCTCCCAACTCGGTATATGAGCATTGTCCTATTATGATAGTACACACCCCTGAGCCTTGAGCCAATTTAGGCGCAAATGCTTAGGCGATTATAGAAGCTCATCCATATCTTGATGGTACAGAAATTATAACAGTGCATACCATGAGTGTTAGAAGTCTAAAATATTGTATTTTGATAGGATGGAAGGCAAACAGAATCATGTAAGTCTGAAAGGGGTTATAAATAAGTCATGTCTGAAGGATTCCCATTTCGTTTGACCACTTTAGTGAAAATGTCCTTTTATGTCTTTTGGATTTTGTTCATCTCATGCATACCTTTCTAGTCTGGGATACTTATTTGGATAATACTGGCTCAGTTAATTATTTTCCTTTTAAGGAAATCATAATTTTAATGTATGGGGCAGATAATCACCAAACAATATAAAATTTAAAGTATAGCTTTTCTTTAAAGAAATATTATTCTTTCATATTTGTTTGATTGCTCCAAATTGTAATAGGAAGATATTTATGGAGATTGTAATATCGGTCAAGTCATAACCTTTCTATGTTGCTTGGAAATCAACATAGTAAACATCTTGTCTTTGGTACCTACAATGTTTTCATTTCAATAGTAGTACATGAGGGCACTGCATCAGTCCATGCTTATGCTTTTCTATCATTTTCTCCATATCAATATAAGCTTGAAAATCTTCATCTCTCCCTTTATAATATAATTATATGAGCCTCTTTGGGAACTTGAAAATATGTAGATGGCCAACTTCCTTCATAATGGGGATGCTGGTTTACCGGTGCTCAGTAGTAATAATTATGACTGGGTACGTGCTGATTACCTCACAAGTCACAACAATTTCTAAGTTAATACGGGCTGACCTTTCATGGTCAGTAGCTTATGAATCTGTTGTAATAAAATTGAGATTATGTATTTGATTTTCTGAGCATTTTAATAAAGTCAACTTGTTTTGCTATTGTTTTGGCTTGTGCTATTCTAATTCTGGTGCTGTCCCTTTTTAAAAGAACTTCTTGATTTTCTTTCTAGTGCTGTTTCCTGGTGTGGAAAACTGAATGCTATAGCTTGTGCTTCAGAAACATGTGCAAGAATTCCAAGGTTAGTTTTATCCATTGATCATATTTCCAGGCTGAAAATATTTCATTATGTGCTAAATAATCATTTTGGATCCTTTGCCTTTTAGAATTTACAGATAAATTCAAGACAATTTGATTAATGTTTTGAAATTCAAACTTCCACCATTGCTTTTATTCTATTGTTGTACTTGGGCCGGAAGAAGCACTAGGAAAAGATATTATTGACAATATTTTTTTTTTGTATATTTACCTATGTGCCTGTCTCTTAGAACTTATGTTTTTGATGTATTTACATAATATTTTTCTTGCTCTTACATACTTTACTCATTTATTGGCAAATGACTTTGTCAATCAACTTTAAGTTTTGTCTTGCTTTTGTTTCTACATTTTAGAAACATTTAGAGGGTTCATAGAAAAAAATGTTAAGAGAACGGCTGCAACCAGACCTTCTTATAAATATGAGCATATATTATGTGCATTTTATCCACATATTCATTTGTTAAGAAGACCCACAAGCAAATTTGAATGGATAGTGCTCTTGGCAAAAAAAAGTGTTAAGAGAACCGCCGCAACCAGACCTTCTGGTAAATATCAGCATATATATCATGTGCATTTTATACACATTCATTTATTAAGCAGACTCGCAAGCAAATTTGAATGGATAGTGCTCTTGCTAAAAAAAGTGTTAAGAGAACGGCTGCAACCAGCCCTTCTGACAAATATCAGCATGCATATTATGTGCATTCTATACACATTCATTTGTTAAGCAGACCCACAAGCAAATTTGAATGGATAGTGCTCTTGGCAAATAAACTCATTCACATACTAAATAAGCTTTGCATAATGATGTCTAATGTTTATATCTTTTAATTAATTATTATGCTTCTAATATTTGTTCGAGTATTAAATTTAAATACCTAAACAGTCACATTATGTCTAATACTGCTTTACTAGTATTCCGTAGTTAGTTTGGCTTGCTAGCACCCTTGTATGTTTGCTTTTGCTGGCAATTGTGTAATGGTTATATGAGTGTTTCTTTTCTGCAAAGCTCAACTGGAAATCCACCATTTTGGATTCCTATACACATTGTGATCCCAGAGAGGCCGACTGAATGTGCAGTATTCAATGTCATTGCAGGTATGTTAATGTTTATCCACCTTATAGATTCATGGATGTACAGTTTACTGTTCTATTTGTGTTGTTAGATTTTATGGGCAAGAATTTCAAAATTGACTAACTTCAGTAAAATTAGGTGTTGTTCTTTTCAATTTCATTGTGATATTATTGCAGTAAAATGGATTTAAAAAACCTTCAGTATTCTTGATTTTGCGGATACTGATATTAGTATACTATCAACACCAGTGGGTGGATAATGAAAGGTAAATACTGAAAAAAAAAAACAGAAACAGATGAAGCAGGTTATGTGAGAAACCCTGCCCTCTCCTTTGATTTCTGCCTAGCCTTCTGTTTACTGATATCCCAATCCCCTTGTTTGCATTATTGGCATTCTGTCACATCAATTTTTCCTGCCTGAGATTTCAATACCGCTTGATTGTCTTTTTTAAATCTGATATATTCAAAGGCCCATATCTTCAGTGCCCCTTGCTAATGTAACCCTCCGTGATTGGTGGTTTCCTATCACATTTCCAGCATAATGTTTCTACTAAATCCATGAGGCTGTTCAACCATGTAATCCAGTATAAGCTAATTACGAAATTGGTAATATAAAATTCAGGTATAATGCAGGAAGGTGAAAGAAAAGACAATCTTTTAATTTTCGGAACTTTTGGTTTTGAAAATTAAAAGATTTATCTGGGTGGCCTTTAACCCTCAGATTTATGATGTTATTGAAATATCTGTCCTCTCTATATGGCGGTGTTTTGCAATCAGTGGGGCAATATAATCAATTTCAACAGAAAAGTCTGAAGGATTTTCATGATGGCAATATTTTAAAAATTGTCATCACTATCATTATTATTATTGTAATCACTTTACATCATTATTATTGTAATCACTTTACACAGAATATTGTTTTGTAAGTTGCATTTCATTTGTAATATTGGTATAACGAAAAAGTAGTCAAATTGAATCTAAATAATAAAATTTAGAAAATGTAGGAAATTGAAGTCCTCTGTAACAGTAGACAGATCATTTGTAAATTTCTAGAAGGCATGTTTGTAACACGGGAAATAACATTTTGATGTTCTTTCTCGTCTTTGTTTTATTTTTCTGGCATTTTGTTCCTGAACTGAGTTGGTTTACTATATATGTAGGAGTGTGTGTGTATTCATAAGTTTCAAAATTTGACCAGTTGAACTGTATGCCTTTGCAGATTCTCCTCGTGATTCTGTCCAGTTCATTGAATGGTCCCCCACCTGTTGTCCCCGTGCATTATTGATCGCAAATTTCCATGGAAGGGTAACTATTTGGACTCAACCATCACAAGTAAGTGAGAGTTATAGCATATCACAGTTGTGCAGTATAATTGGAAGTGCTCTGCCATAGATTTTTACGTTGCCATAAATTTATATATGAACATTGTTGTTTGTCTAAGAAAACATGTTAATAAACTTACCCAAAACTCTATAGCTTTTTGTATAATTGAGATGGTTTTTCTAGATCACAGAATGGGAAGTATGGCTATATACTATACCCTAGTTCCACAGGGAGGTTATGTACGTGGCCCTTGTGTATTCCTGTGGATTGATCTTTTGTCCAAACTTTAACCATCTCTGGCTTCTCCGCTATTCATATATGGTTTTCTTATTTATCTGTTACGGATTTCATGTCCATTCAGGGGCCAGCTAATCATGTACTCGATACTGGCTGCTGGCTGCGAGAGCATGAATGGCGACAAGACATTGCAGTTGTTACAAAGTGGCTCTCGGGAGTGTCCCTGGTATGCCAGATAATTTCTCTTCCGTGTGATGTTTAAAATTTTAGCACATCATTTTTGAGGAATTGTTATAATAATTTTATTTGTCCAATTTTGCCCTTAAACAATCTTCTCTAGAAACCCCTTTAAAAACATACTCTATTTTTTAACATTTGACTCTAAAAAATTTGTAGAGAAGGTGATATTTTTTCTAGAGAATAAACTTAGTTTAGAGGGACAATTTTTAAGCTAAATGAGTAATTCATTTTCTGCCTCAAAAATCCCAGAATAAGCAGGAACTTTTAATAGTTACCAAAATATGAACAAAAGAAAGGTTTTCTAAGGTTAGTGAAAAATCATAATTCTCCTTTAATCACAATGTCTTTGCATTTTCTGAGTTACAACTTATACTGTAGCATGCTTGCGTGCACTCACATGGACCTTGTGTAATTCAATCTAGTAAGTCTGTTTCTTTTTAATCCAAATTAATTGTTTGTTTTAAAAAATCAGTATAGGTGGTTTTCATCTAAACAAAGTGCTCCTGCCAATTCAAGGTCAACATTTGAAGAAAAGTTTCTTTCACAACAATGTCAAACGTCAGGTCAGTTTTATTTGAATTTGCTATTATGATTTGTTTTTTCCAGTAAAATTGTTCGCAGTAAGATAAAAAGAAATACTGCTGTTGGCATTGTTTTGTTTCAGTTGTTGTAATATTTGTTTATTCTTTTGTTTTTTTCACTGAAGTATCTAGAAAGGCACAAGCTAAAATTGTATCTTCCATGATGCAATTTTGCAAGATACTTTGCTTGCCGATTAGATTGTGGAAGAGGGGGGACTTGTGTGTTGTATGTCGGGATTAGGGTCTGAGTGTCATATGGATACTCTGTCACTTAGTTGATCATAGCGAATGATGATTCTATTTCACTGGAGGTCACAGGCCTATTAATTTCTCTTCTAATTAATTTCCAATTGGTTGTAACAATTTTCCGTTTTGTGTTCTGATTTAGTCAATATAAAGTATCTTCATAAAGACAAGTGATTTGAAGTGAAGTACCGTACATCATCTTCATTCCACTAATGATTCAGTCTCTCTTTTAGTTATAATACTTAATCATCTTAGTGACTGCCTGATGCTTTTCAAGCTCAGATTCCTCAAGAGAACTATGCTTATCAGACACCATGTCAAGATGACATTTGTAATAACAGGGAGAAACTGGCCAGATTTGAGTCCATGCATGTGTAATGTCCTGTATCTGTGCATGTTAGTCTTACACTAACAAAATTATATCAACCTAATTTGTATGTTGACAGTGGTAATGGTGACAGTCATGACAATGCCTGAAATTAGAACTCTGTATCTCTCTTTAGTTGGTTGCTTCTTTCAGTTTTTTAATATCAACCTAATTTGTATGTTGACAGTGGTAATGGTGACAGTCATGGCAATGCCTGAAATTAGAACTGTATCTCTCTTTAGTTGGTTGCTTCTTTCAGTTTTTTAATAATTTTTTACATGTTCATTTGTTTTTTCTAATTACAGTCCAATATGTATATAATAGTAACTGGCTGATGCATGTGAAGCCCTCATTCCTCAACAGAACTATGCTGTTTTAGATACTATGTCATGATGATATTTGTAATAACAGGGAGACACTTGCCAGATTTGAGTCCATATGTGTACCATGTCCTGTATCTGTGCATGTTTGTGTTATACTAACACAATTACACCGACATAATTTGTGTGTTGACAGAGGTAGTGTTGACAACCATGGCAATACCTGAAATTAAAACTGTTTATTCTCTCTTTATTTGATGCGTATTTTAGATTTTTAATAATTCATTTTACATGTTAATTTTTTTTCTAATTACAGTGCAATATGGATATTAAAATTACTGTTTTCTATTCTGTCTGACACATGGAGTTGTCTTTTCAGCTAGATGGCCCAATTTTCTTTGTGTATGTTCTGTGTTCTCATCGGGCACTGTTCAACTTCATTGGTCCCAGTGGCCTTCTTCGAATGCAACACCACCCAAATGGTTTTGCACTAGTAAAGGACCATTGGGTTGTGGCCCCAGTGGCATTATGGCTGGTGATGCTATCATTACAGAGAGTGGTGCCATGCATGTGGCAGGTGTGCCAATTGTTAATCCATCCACCATTGTTGTTTGGGAGGTTATGCCTGGGCCTGGTAGTGGTTTCCAAGTAATTCCAAGAACAAGTACCAATAACGGTGTCCCACCTCCAATTAGCTCGCCCAATTGGATTGGTTTTGCACCTTTAGCGGCATATTTATTTAGTTGGCAAGATTATCTATTATCTGAAGAAAAACAAGGGAAAATCCAGACAAACCAAAACCATGGTGGTTCTATACAACTTCACTGTTCACCAGTTTCAAATTTTTCGGCATATGTGAGTCCTGAAGCTGCAGCTCAATCTGCAGCAACCACTACATGGGGCTCTGGTGTAACAGCAGTAGCCTTTGATCCAACTTGTGGTGGTTCTGTGATAGCTGTTGTGATAGCTGAGGGTACGGAACTGATTCTTGATCTTTCTTTCGCACTTCATATTTGTTATGCACTATGAGATACCATCAGCTTTCGCACCCACAGTAAAATACTGGAAGGACCTGTATATTTTATCTATCTTTACATCTCTAGAGTTTGTGACAATGCTACATGTGATTTTTCATTTGGCAGAATTTATGCCATAGTGTCTTGTGCATTGACCATTGAGCTTGGAAATTGATCTTTTATTTATCAGTGTAATATTTTACATTTATAGGACAGTACATGTCCCCTTATGATCCAGATGAAGGTCCATCAATCACAGGGTGGAGAGTTCAACGCTGGGAATCATCTTTACAGCATGTTGTACTCCATCCTATATTTGGGAATCCCACTTCCAGTATGGGTGGACAGCCTCCTATGCAAACTGTTTGGCAGACCAAAGTGGACCTGAGCATTCCACCGACAAATGATTTCAAGAATCATCAAGCTTCTGCAGGTGGAATGAACACAGATGTACAAAAGGTAGCAGAGTTTGGTTTTGATAAATCAAAAAGAGTCTATTTCGATCCTTTTGATCTTCCAAGTGATGTTAGGACACTTGCACGAATTGTATACTCTGCTCACGGTGGTGAAATTGGCATTGCTTTTCTTCGGGGTGGAGTCCACATCTTTTCTGGTCCAAATTTTACTCCAATAGACAACTATCAGATTGGTGTCGGATCTGCAATTGCAGCTCCTGCTTTTTCTTCAACAAGCTGTTGTTCTGCTTCTGTTTGGCATGACACAAGCAAGGATCAGACGATTTTGAAAATAATCCGGGTTCTCCCTCCTGCTATTCCAATTAGTCAAGTAAAGACCAACTCGTCATACTGGGAGCGTGCAATTGCTGAAAGGTGATTTCTTAAAGCCCTTCTAAGTGTAAGGCTTTCTCAATTTTTACATAAACATAGTGGAGGTTGTGATTTATATCCGTTTTCAATGGTTTATTTTGTTGCTAACTGGAATCTGTTGGGAAAAGCAGGTTTTGGTGGAGCCTTTTGGTTGGAGTTGATTGGTGGGATGCTGTGGGCTGTACACAGAGTGCTGCTGAGGATGGTATTGGTAAGGAGGAGCAAATTATTTAGTCCTGTTGAAGCTAGTGGCAGGAAAATCCTAGAGAAGGAATAATACAATTTGCTTTATTTCATATTAGCAGTCTATTATGAAGTATCTTCACAATGTACCATTGATATGCTATACTAATGAGTTTTTTGTTTTTTCTTTTTCTGTTTCAGTTTCACTTAACAGTGTTATTGCAGTCTTGGATGCAGATTTCCATTCTCTTCCTTCTGCTCAGCATAGACAACAGTATTGTCCTGTATATTTCTGTGAACTATCACCATTAACTTTCATAGTTCTCTTCATTGGTTTTTTTTTTTTGTTTTAGGGATGGAAATCTTCTTTATTGTTATATCTAGGTTGTGTTATTAATTTTCTGTTATTCCATAGTGTTTTAGGGATATAATATTACCTGGATAATGGACCTTGCAGTAGATATTTGTTAGTAGCAAGTTTATCCCTATCTTACAAGACATAGGCACAATTTATAGTATTTGTTCTAATTGAAGAACTTGTAGATAATAAAGTTGTTAATTATGTTGCATTGCTCATAACACAGTTCATTTGAGGCTATTTTTATCTTATAATACTTTAAAGATTGGCTTCCTTATGGGACTTTCTGCTAACTCAACGTGAGGTTCATTTTCACCTGATGAGATACTGTCATCCATATTGGTTTACCATCCTTGTTTTACTGTGTTTCCAACTTGCATATAGATGTCTCTCCCCTGGGGGTTCTTAATGATTTAAAATTGTTCCTTTTTAATTACTTTTAGCGACTGGATTGCTTCAATTTATTCTAGTGTAGTCTGAATTTGATTTTTAAAACGTTTGAGTTCCTTCTGAGATCCACTTGAACTAAACTTTCTCTATCCCCGTTCTGTGTCTTTCAGATGGGACATGTGTTATTATAATTTAACCTACAGTTTCTCCTGTTTTTGTAGTGTTTTGGCATGTGGAAATGGCAGTGTTGCTACTTTTGGGCTAAAAATAATGTGGATTTCTATTATTGCAGAATCTAGACAGAATAAAGTGTAGGCTGCTTGAAGGGGCAAATGCTCAAGAGGTCAGGGCAATGGTTCTGGATATGCAAGCTAGGTTGTTATTGGATATGCTTGGGAAGGGAATTGAGTCTGCTTTGATAAATCCATCAGCTTTAGTGCCCGATCCATGGCAATTATCAAGTGAGACATTATCTAGCATTGACCCAGAAGCAGTGGCCGTTGAACCTGCACTAGTTCCATGTGTTCAGGTTTGTTTGGTTAACTGTTGTAAATCATGTTCTTCATATTTTGTTTAATGAGAAAATTAAGTCACAACTTTCTGTTGTAGCAATGATATACTGCTGCATGGTTCAGTCTGCATACTCTGTTCTTTTAGGACTTAGCATACATTTTATTTATATTCACTAGTGTAAAAGAACTGAAATTTTTTCACGTAATTAACTGTTCCTACCAACCTATCAAACATGTAATAGTATTAAACCCTTTGTTTCTCTCTCTTTTTCCCATAGGTGACATTTCTTTAATTTGCTTAACATTGCATATACATCTCATGATTGTTTCAACATTACGCAGGCTTATGTTGATTCAGTTCTTGATCTAGCTTCACACTTTATCACGACGGTTGCGGCGTTATGCTAGTTTCTGTCGTACACTGGCAAGCCATGCTGTGACTGCAGGGACTGGAAACAACAGAAATGTGGTCGCTAGTCCTACTCAAAGTTCTGCAACCTGCAACGAGTCAGGGTAAGTGTGCAATGATATGAAATTGTATTCATTGTTTGAGTAGTTTCTTTTATATTAAATTTTATTTCATATAGACCATTTCGAAAGTCTTGTCTTTCGGGAGCTAATACTGAAGCATAGATTTGGTGGTCTTTGTTTTTTGTTGTCTCAAAAACTGAGTTGGTCCTTCCTTGAATACCTTTGTTTGTCTTTAATCATCAATACCTTTATTCTTTATATTACACGTTGATAGTTACATTTTTTTCCTTTCAGTTTTTAATAGTTTTCTAGAACTTTGAGAAGATTAAAATCAGATTTGATTGAGCTTTGATTTTCTCTCTAAATCAATGAATAAGAAAAGCATTCTCCTCTAAACTACATTTCAATATTAAGTACCAACTAAAGCAAAAACATCGATGTCCAGGGGGTCAAAATGGGACAACCAGTTCTAGTGGAAGCACACAGATGCAAGCTTGGGTACAAGGGGCCATTGCCAAGATTAGTAGCACAACTGAAGGAGTATCCAACCCAGCTCCTAATCCCCCTATCAGTGGTCCTTCTTCCTTCATGCCCATTAGCATTAATACAGGAACTTTTCCGGGAACACCTGCGGTTCGACTCATTGGGGACTGTCATTTCCTCCATAGATTATGCCAACTGTTGCTCTTCTGTTTTTTCTTTCGACGGACACAACTATCACGGTATGTGTACAGAGAACTACAGACACAAATACACAAAAGCCTCAACCCAATGGTTCTGCTCCTGCAAAGGTAGAGGAACCTGTAAAACCAGGGTCAACGTTGGTTAGGCCAGATGATGGTCAGGCTGGTCGAGTTAATCAGCTTGTGACTACACCAAAAGGAGGTGAAGAACCGTCTCCAGGGCGTTCAAGAATTGGTACTGGAAATGCTGGCCAGGGATATACATTTGAAGAGGTATAACTTCATTTATGTGATGTCTGAAAGCTCTTGTTTCAGTGATTTATGACTGAATCTGAGATAAATGCGTTTCAAAAGTCATCATAATTCTCTCTTGAACTTACAGAGACTAACTATTTCATTTAACTTATGGTCTTACTACACTGGTAATTCAGGTCAAGGTTCTTTTTCTAGTACTTATGGATCTCTGTCGCCGAATTGCTGGCTTGCAACACCCACTTCCAGTTTCTCAAGTGGGGAGTAATAACATTCAGGTTCGGCTGCATTATATTGATGGAAACTACACTGTACTGCCCGAGGTAGTGGAAGCATCCCTTGGCCCCCATATGCAGGTTACTTTCTATTTTCCCAGTTCAAAGTCAGTATTTTTGGGATTTATAATTAGCATTTTCAAGATGATATATTACCTCAAGTTTATGATGCCATTTAATAGTGATGTAATAGTGATAGACATTAGTAAAGTAGAACAACAAAGGGCTCTGTTGGTTTTCTTTAGTAGTAATGCTTTTTATAGAAGATATTGTTTATGATTTCGTGATGGAGCACGCTGTGAGAATACATAGGAGAATCTACTGATTAAATGATGTCCTTTTGATAGAAATACATATTTTTGTTCTTTTTGGATGCATTAAAATGAGTTTCTTTACTTGGATTTGATGACTGACTTTCCTGTGAATGACACCTACCCTCAAAAACTAATGAAAATGCGGCTTTGCAGAACATGCCCCGTCCTAGAGGTGCTGATGCTGCCGGTCTTCTACTACGTGAGCTAGAACTCCATCCTCCAGCCGAAGAGTGGCATAGGCGGAATATGTTTGGTGGACCTTGGTCTGATTCAGATGATTTGGATTCTACAAATGAAGCACCAAAACTTGTTAATCTTGATTTCAGCTCATTGGAAACTTGTGATGTCTACGATGGAGCCGATGGCTTATTGCCAAGGAAACGCAGGATGTCTGAACGAGATGCAGCTTTTGGGTTGAACACTTCCGTTGGCCTGGGAGCATACCTGGGTATAATGGGATCTCGAAGAGATGTTGTTACTGCATTGTGGAAAACTGGCCTTGAAGGAATCTGGTATAAGGTATGGAAACAAACTTTCGTTAGGCATTTTGTGTTGTTTTCTGTCCATGTGTGCACATAAAGTTTTATAAACAATTAAATGCTCGTATTGAGTACAGTTCAAGCGTTTTTCTTTTTAATCTTTAGTGGTGTCAAAGCCCGGTTTCTCTCTTGATGGATGTAAGAAAAATTGCTAATCGTCAATCATGTAAATGTCAAGTGATTGAAAATTTTGGAGATCTCAGATTTGTTATTTGGATAACATGGACCAAATTTGCAAACAGACATTCTTCCAATGCTGCATATAAATTAGTAAAAGACACTTTATTTATCTTGCCGTCTCCGAACTAATTTCATTATCCGCTTGCATGCAGGTACTATATAATTTTCTCATCTCTTTTTTACTTCTGTTTGGTACAGTGTATAAGATGTCTGCGGCAGACTTGTGCTTTTTCCTCACCAGCCTCCACCAATCTTCCTAGTCAAAATGACAAGGATATTTGGTGGATCAGCCGCTGGGCTCATGGCTGTCCAATGTGTGGTGGAACATGGGTTCGTGTTGTATAGCTGGTTTCAAGACAAATTTATTACGTGAGTTTCTCTAGGTCAGGGAAGAATTGCTCTTGTTTGTTGCTAACTGCAGAAACTGGAGGTAGATGAAACACTGGAAGAAATTGTACAGGAGAGGAGACATGTAGATTACCTGACAGGTTCTTTATCATTTTATTATCATTACAGGTAGGTGACCGAACAAACTTGGATTCGGGTAAATATTCTACTAATCACTTTGTAAGTTCCAAGAATTATCAAGTAATTCACCTAGACCTCAATTTGTTTTGGAATTATGGTCATGTGATTTGCCACACCTTCAAAATTAGGTATTATCCTCGTAATGCTTGTAGTTGCTGTTGCTCCTTCCAGAGATATATGTTTTTAAAAATATTTCTCCAAAATACTATTATCAAACATGCATAAATATTCTGTTTTTTTTTTTTATAAATTATTCAGCTGACAATGCAGAATGTAGTCTCTCTCGTAACCCTGGGGAATAAATTTCATGCATGCAGATGCTGGTCTTTTCAGATAAGAGGTTGGTGATGGTGGACAAGTAATTAGGAATGTCCCTGACTAATCCCAGAGAAACTTCTGCATGACTTTCCACATCAGTATTATTGACTGCTCGTATTTATATGTGCATAAGAGGAGCAGGAGGTGGTAAGTGGAGTGGGTACTATACAGAATTAAATGATCAACTATATATGTAAATTGATAAAATAATTTATTTAATTTGGGCGGGTGGGGGCAATGTCATATAGGGTTATATTTATGGCAGTTATGGTTTGTATTCGGGTCATTCACTGTCTTAGTTGATAATGGTATCCACCATATATATTTTACAAATTAACTTTCAAAAGCAGAACGATTATGTTGACTTGTGTATTTGGTTTGAGACACGCTTGCATTACATACGTATTAAAATTTGGACCAAATCTACACTTTGATCTGGAACCGGTCTAATAACAATTGGTCTGTTAACTTGGGGAATGTGTGAAAATTGATAAAGAGATCAAAGTTGTTCGAAAATTGGTCTGAACTGGTATTTTTTTCTATCCTTTTTATTTAATCCGAAGCATTTTTAAGATGAGGGTATACTCTTAAAGATTTCCCACAAATATATATTATTTTCTAATTACTATTAATTTTTATCTCATAAAACATAATTTGTTTCTCTTCATGTTAGCTTGTTATTCATAATATTCTATAATATTAAAAATATAAATTTAATTTCATTAGTTTGGTCACAATATAATGGTTAAAAACCTAATTTTGGTAAATTACAAATAAATAAACAGGTTTCAAGGTATCTTGAGAGGTTAATGGAACCCTAAATAAGAGGTTTAGTAGATTCCAGACCGTTAACAAAATACTTCAAAACTTTGAAATAGAATACTCCAAAGCCGAACACAACATGAAGATTCTGAATAGTCTACCAAAGGTAAGAGCAATAGTTGAAAAAAACATAAGGACAATTATACTAGGGAAACTTCTCCGAGTATTACATGCTCAAGACACTTGAAAAAAAATTCAAACTCCTTAACCCTACAAACAAATCAACTTGAATAAAACCCCTACAAAAAATGATGATATAATATGTTCTAGAAGATGCTAAAAATGAAAGAAAATATCCCACTAAAACAAGAATAACGAATACACAAAAGTTTGATAAAAAATAATTAAAAAAAAGTAAATAAAACTCCACTACAAGAGAGTAGAATATCTAAAAGAACATGAAATCCCAAGGAAAGAAGTTATATCAAGCCACATGGAAAGATTTTAACAATAAGATCACAAAAATATATCCCATGGCGAAAATGGAAGAAGCTACTATATTACTTTCTTAATATTATCCTCTCAAAATCGAAGGACATCAGCATATCAAGTTGTCAATGTCAGAACAATATTTTATACAGATTTCTTCCTATATGATGTAACATGCATTTCCTTTTTTAGATGATTTTAGTTTTGTTTCTTTTGTTCTTTGTCCCTTTGTGTCACAAAAAAAAAAGTGTGGGCAACATGCACATGTGAATGGGATTTTAAACTCATTCTTCACGCTATTTTTTGCCTTCTTGGAAATATATCATTTCTATTACTAAGTAACAAACGAAACGTAATTAAAACTTATTCCATCACCCCACGACCGATAGTAAATATATATATATATATATATATATATCAGAATTTCACCACACATAATATATCACTTTCAGTTCGTCTGTGTGGAAAGACAGATAAAACATTAAAAGCAGACGTTTTCTTTGCGTTTTATAACACTCGTTTCCAAGTGGGACAAAAGCAACCAGCGGAAATTTATTTACACACATATATGTGCTATTTGAATGCAAAATATTCTAAGCAAAGGATTATAGTTCAGAATCTATTTGCCGCAATTTATGTTGACGGATAACATAATCAGTCTGTGAACATTCATGGGAGCAAATATGTGCACCTCTCTACAAAAACTATGTTTCTAAAGCTCCACTTCATTTTCTAAATACAACGAAAGCAAATACACGCCTACGCCTAATCATTTCAAACTGAAAAACTAATATCTCCTGTTATTCGTATTAGAAAAAACCATAGTCATCTTCAACATTGCAGCCTGGTTTCTTACTATCCCCAAGTAGCCCAGTTAGCTTCACTTCCAACACGCGGCATCGTTTGGATCTTTGATTGAGAGTCAACATTGAAGTTTGCCCCACACATAACCCCCTCGCTATCAATTCTTGGCATTGCTTTCATCTTCCTCGTCGGATGTTCAAAGTTCATCAGACCATGTTCACTGTGAAACATGCACCCTGCAATTCCAACCCCACTTACTTAGAATCAATCAATGCTGCTGACATTACAGAATCCTTCCTTACATAAAGACAAATCACATTTACATACCAGTTGGAAATGGTGCGAATGATTTAGCACAGCTTGCTTTTATAAGCTCCAGATTTTCAGAAATGACAATCGAACCATCGGCTGCAACACCCCAATAGAGCCCAATCTGGGCATTGGAACCCTGATGAAAGACACAGAAGATGTGGGTAAGTCCAAAAAAGTGATGTGATGTTGGAAAAGTATGAAGAGATGAGGGAAAGAGAGTTACAGATGCAACAAAAACAGTTCCATTCTTGTGGTCATAGATGAGAAATCCAAAACTGCCTTCGAGTTGAATGAGGACTTGATCAGCAGGGTATGGACCTCTGTCTCGAAGCGTTCGATATGCTTGAATTATAAACATGGCCTCGTTTGTTCCCTTTGATAGCCCATATTGCTTGTTCAGCCTACTAAGGTTGTGCAACCCACCAATGAAAACGCAGTATATGTCATCCAAACCACTGAAGAATCTGAGATGAGTGGAGTTGCTGTTTGAAGGGGAATAGGCTACCAAAGCATCATTTCCAAAGCACATGGAGAAAGCATTCGAGGAATTCGACGACATGAAATCATTCAGGATTTCATTGCTTAGCTTAGGCTTACTGCACCAACTCATAGAAGCTGGACTCTTCAGCTCCTTTGGTGCATTAACCAACTTCTCCTTGAAAATTCCCAACATCTTTACCTTTCTCTGTGAATTAACTTCCAATAAATGTAAGAAAAAGTATGAATGGGTGATAGAAGGAGATGAAGAATGAGATGTTGAAGAAAGAATGGATGATGATTTGATATATATAGGAAGAGATGAAGGGTGTGTCATATGAACGTGGCAATCCTATCCAAACAACAAATCGGAGGAAAAGGTAACGTGCAGAATATTATAATAATATGAAAGTGTCATAAAAGTGATTTAAAGAATTTAGTGGCAGAGAGGAAAGAGAAACTTATATTAATTACAATGAGATTTTGGATGCAGTGATGATCTGGGCCACATGATTCCTTCAATTTCTTCCCATTTTTAAATATATTTTTATTTATTTTAACGATGTTGAAGGTTTTTCTTGAGAAAGGGATAAATCATAGTATTTATTTTATTTCAATAAAATATTTATAAGATATTTGAGGAATATGAAGGTAAGGTAAGTCGTGTTTATAAGTTTAAAATGAATTTCATAACATCTTCCATTAATACATGTTGGTATGATATCAAATTTAAGATTTAAATTTTAAATATAATTCTAGATCATAAAAATAAATGATATATTTTTATTTTAGAAACATATTTTTTTTTATCAATATATGAGTTTAGGATTTAAAATATACGGTTGAGCGTTGGTTTTGTAAAGTTGTATAAAGATATTAAAAATGATTTGACACAAAAAAATTTAGAAATAAAATAAGTTAAAATCACATTATACTTATATAATCATATTTTTTTAATTTTACATAATATAATAAAGATTAAGTGAAAACTAATAAAAAATAATTCATAAAATTAATTTTTTATATATTTAAATAAATTATCTCTTGTATTTCTTTCTTTGGTTTTTATTGTAATATATATTTAAGTATTATTACAGTTTCATTCTAGTTATGACTAATTTTCCTTTATTCATAACTATTAAATTAAAGGTCTAATTAAAAAGTCTATCTTGATATCTGAAAGGGACATAAGCTTTTATTGAAAAGTAATATTTAGAAAAAGCATAAGGAGTAATATTAACTATAAAGTGGATTTGATTGAAACATGATATTTCCGAAATGAGAAAAAAGAAATTTGTTAGTTGGAATAGTTAGGAGAATCCTGTGTGCAAGAACTGCTAATGGTTTTGGGAATCGAATTCCAACAAAAGAGTATACAAAAACAAAAGTCTTATCCACATTGTTTCATCAGATCCTGTGATATATGACAATGATCTGACTCAGCTGATTCCACGTCAGCTCTTGTAGTCCGCATATTCAAATATTTCTTTTATTGCCAACCACACTTATTTATTAATTCATTATTCTTGTCAAACTACAATTTACTACTTTACCCATTTTTAAATATTATTTTTATTTGTATTTAAATTCGTCAAAATATTGGTGCCATATTTTAAATTTTAACACTTTATACTAGTTTGGAAAATAATATTCAACAAAATATTAAATTTCATGATTGGTATAACTTTATCAAATTTCGAGTTTAAATAGTAAAATTAAAGCAATTCGCTTCATTTTTTTTTATAACTTCTTAAACTTAAAGGTTTACAAACTATTACTACTATTAGTATATTAAAATATTAATATTTTATTTTAGTTTTCCGTGAAATATATTATTTCGTCGTTAAAATAGTATATCAGAATAATAATAACACTTATATATTTCTTTATGTTCAAGATTTATTAAATTTAAAAAGGTCGGCCCATCACGATCAAGTCAAAGATTTAAATATTATAAAATAGATTCATTTAATTATATCGATGTTGTATAAAGGATTCAATATTTCTTTGTTTAGGACACATTGATGACTCCCATCGATGAGGTTGTTGAAAAAAAAGTCTAATATAGCTTCTCCAATAACTTGGTCCACTCAAAAAACAACTTTAGCAATAATTAAGTAAGATTAATATACATATTTTGATGTAAACATCTTCAACATCAAACTAATTCAGGAGATGTTTCATAATAATAACATATAAATCAAATCTATATAAGAAAATGATATCATCTCCCACACTTAAAACTAAAACAATAGATTAATGACCTAAAATCATTGTTAAGATTTCGTATTGTGCTTATTTGAATTAATTTACAAAATCAAATTATCAACTATAATAAATAAATCTTTCAAAAAAGATCCATGGAGAAAATTTATTAATAATGACATAAATCAATCACATACCTTAAAACAATAAGGTTACAAGTGTTTTTCCGTATATTTATTTAATTTTTTCAACATAAATACTTATTTTTAACAGTAAACTTGTGCTTATTTTTAACAGTAAACTTGTGAACTTTCAATCTATGCACGAAGTATGCACGAGGCAAACTTAGAACCTACAATTTCTATATATGTTAAAATAAATAATCAGAATTACATTGACATTGGATGGAAAATGTACCTCTACTTTCTATAGCTGCTCTAAAAAATCTCAGAACTTCAATAAAATTGGAAAGGATTTTCCATCTTCAAAACTCCATACTATTTTTTTTCCTTCCTCCACTTTACAAGTCATGTCAAACGTTGGAAGAAACGAACGATTGGCTGCTTTCCTTAAAGATATTCTCACTTTCTTACCTTCCATACAGTGTTAGATCTCATGATTGATTGTTCAGGTAATTTAAAATTAAAAAAAAAACGATGAATATTCAGAATCCAGTTCTGCATTGGTACGAAGAAATTTGCTTCTAAATATTTATTTGTAGTATTTTCGTCAATAAGCAACCATGAATGATATTTTCAATACAGTTTCAGTGACAATCATCCAACTAACTAAAGGTAAATGTGATTTACCAAAAGAATACTACTAGCACTGATTATCAGTAGGAAATAAATATATTTAGTAAAAGGAAGGAAACTTGTACGGAAAATAAACAGCCTATCTTATCTTAGTTGCCCAGCATGAACATAAAACTTCAAAAGCTAACAGATTACTATAATTTTACAAAACCACCATGAAGATAAATTTGCTTACGAAATCAGTAACTTTTCCTGCCATCACCCTCGGTTATCACGTCCTGGAAGGTTCCATTGCTAGGAATCATGGGCAAGACATGCTCTTGATGGGGCACAATGACATCAAGAAGATAGGGGCCAGGGGTGTCCAACATTTTCTGAATTGCCGCTCTGAGGTCTTCCTTCTTGGCCACACGAGCTGATGGTATCCCACAAGCATCCGCAAACTTCAAGAAATTTGGAAATATGGCCTTGTCATTAGAGGGGTCTCCCAGATATGTATGAGCTCTATTAGACTTGTAGAACCGATCCTCCCACTGAACAACCATACCCAAATGCTGATTATTCAACAACAATATCTTAACTGGGAGCTTCTCCACTTTGATTGTGGCCAGCTCCTGAACATTCATGATAAAACTTCCATCACCATCAATGTCAACAACAATAGCGCCCGGGTTAGCCACCGCAGCACCGATGGCAGCCGGCAATCCAAACCCCATGGCACCAAGACCACCAGATGTTAACCACTGTCTAGGCCTCTTGTACTTGTAAAACTGAGCAGCCCACATTTGGTGCTGCCCAACTCCAGTACTCACAATAGCCTCTCCGTTAGTCAATTCATCAAGCACCTGTATAGCATACTGAGGAGAAATTTCTTCCTCAAAAGTCTTGTAACTCAAAGGAAACTTCCGTTTCTGCTCATTCAGCTCTTCTCTCCAACCCCTAAAATCAAGCTTCCCCCCAGCCCTTCTGCTCTCCAACACTTGATTAATCCCCTTCAGTGCCAACTTCAGATCCGCACAAACCGACACATGAGGCTGTTTGTTCTTCCCAATCTCAGCCGAATCAATGTCAATGTGAACAATCTTAGCCCGGCTCGCAAAAGCCTCAAGCTTTCCAGTGACACGGTCATCAAACCTAACCCCAAAGGCAAGCAAAAGATCACACCTATCCACAGCATAATTAGCATAAACAGTTCCATGCATCCCAAGCATCTGAAGAGAATTTTCATCAGCAAGGGGATAAGCACCAAGGCCCATCAAAGTACTAGCAACAGGAACACCAGTGAGCTGAACAAAACGCCTCAATTCCTCACTAGAGTTCAAACAACCACCACCTACATACAAAACTGGTTTCTTGGCTTCAAAAAGCAATCTCACAATAAGCTCCAAATGCTTCTCATTGGGAGATTTAGGCAACCTAGACATGTAACCAGATAACCTAATCGGTTGATCCCAATTGGGAATGGCAAGCTGTTGCTGAATATCTTTAGGTATATCAATCAACACAGGTCCAGGTCTTCCTGAGGTGGCCAAGAAAAACGCTTCGTTGACGATTCTAGGAATGTCATCAACATCGAGAACGAGGTAATTGTGCTTTGTGATGGAACGTGTTACCTCAACGATGGGCGTTTCTTGGAAGGCGTCGGTGCCAATCATGCGGCGGGGGACCTGGCCGGTAATGGCAACGAGGGGGACGCTGTCGAGGAGGGCGTCAGCCAGGCCGCTCACGAGGTTGGTGGCGCCGGGACCGGAGGTAGCGATGCAGACGCCGGGGAGGCCGGAGGATCGCGCGTAGCCCTCAGCAGCGAACACACCGCCCTGCTCGTGGCGCGGGAGCACGTTGCGGATGGTGGCGGAGCGCGTGAGCGCCTGGTGGATCTCCATGGACGCACCACCCGGGTACGCGAAAACATCCGTGACGCCCTGGCGCTCAAGCGCCTCCACGAGGATGTCGGCGCCCTTGCGGGGCTCCTCGAGGGCGAAGCGCGATACGAAGGGTTCGGCGGCGGTGGATTTGGCGGCAGCGGCATCGGAGATAGCGCGGGAGAGTTTGAGAGAACGACGTTGGGAGTGTAAGGGGGCGTTTGGGAGTGGGGAAAATGGGAGAGCGAAACGGAGAAAGGGCTTTGGGGAGGGTGATGAAGGGAAGGCGGTGATGGCGGGTTTTGGAGCAGTTGCAGCCTCCATTTTCCGATTGCACAAAAAGACCGCAGACCCTAATCTATGGAATAGAGTGAATCTATTACTAGGATACCACACATCTAATTCTTTATTGTCCTTTTACACCCACACTTATACTATTTTCTGTGGTTTTCAACCATTATCTTAATTTAGTTTATTGTACTATAACTATTATTCTTTAAAAACATTTACTTTACACTTGTTTTTCTTAACAAAATAATAATTTTTATAGTTGTATGTTGAATATAGAAAAAAAATAAAGTACAAGTTAATGAATCGTGATCATTCATTTTTTTTTAGTTTATATATATATATATATATATATATATATATATAATTTATATTTTTATGGTGTAAAGGTAAAATAATATTAAAATGAAATATAAAAACTAAAATAGTGTGTGTATAAATATATACTATCACATAAAACAGTTTTCTCTTCTAGTGTACACATTTTGCTTTTAATTTTACTTTTTAAATTTGTTTACATCAAAATAAATATTTTATCAATTTTACCGTTTAAATAACTTCTTTTTTTAATTTAATCATTTTTTTATAAATTTTAACTATATTTTTAAACTAAAATAACTATTTATAATAAAAAAATTATTTATAAAAGTTATCTAAAATAAAAAATGTAAAAATAATTTAAATTTATTTTTAAAATAATAATAACAATAATTAAATTTATTTTTATAATTGAAATAATAATAATTTTATTAATTTTTGTTATAACAATAATTTACTATTTTATATATGTAAAATTTCTTTCTTTAAAAAAGAAGTTTGTGTTAGTAATTTAAAAACGAAGTTTGTGTTAGTAAACCAGCTTGCTTCTATTTTTTCAAATAATTTCTTTTTTTCTTTATTTTTATCTTTCTTCTTTCTGATATCTCATACTTAGGTTAAGAAATTTAATTGAATAAAGTTACTAAGTTAATTATACGAAGATATAACTGGACACACCAACTAATAAGTTTATGAGTTGAGAAAATCCACCCGCAAACTAAGCAAAGTTAGGAAAAAAAATATATATTTGATTTAAGAAAGATGATATAATAGAAACTTAACAGTTAATTCAATTCAAATTATTTATTAATGACTCAGAAAAATTTAAAATTTCACATAAATTAATTATAATTTTAGAATTAAAAAAATTAAATTTTTTTTATAATACAAATTTAAATAATCTCATTATAAAACAATATTATATTCTAAAAACAATTTAAAAAAATTAACATATAATTTAAACATAATTTAAAAATAGATTCAAAAAATTAATAAATAAATTTATAATATTGATAATATATGTCATTTATCTATTTATAATATTAAATTATTTAGTAAATAAATTTATAATATTTTTTTTCTTGAAATATTTTTTTTTATTTTATTTATAATACACTAAAAAAATATTAACTAATAATACTGAAACATAAAATAAAAAATAATTAAATTAAATTAGATTTTCAAATATGAATCATTGAATTGATTTTTTAAAAGAATTAAAATACTATATAGAAAATATTAATATGATATCTTAATTAATTAAAATAACAATCATGCAATATCATATATGTCAACATTTTTTTTTATGATACGAAAGCGTCAATTTAGGGTTTCATTAAAATCTATTATCCATGAATGGTCATTGAGTATGGTTGTTTTTACGATTGTAATTTATGACTGTTATCCTTCATCTAGACTAACGAGTCTTATCTACTCGTTATTAAACCTCCTATAAGTATTTCATGATTTTTTTTCTTTAATAATTTCTTCAATTATTTTTGGAAGATACTGACCCCGACGTCCATTTAGCTTAAAATTTGAATAGAATTTTTTTTTCAAGGTATGAATTATTTTATATCTTAAAATAAAGTCAAATAAGGTTGCTAGTCATGTTTATTTGAAGAAAAAAAAATTATATAAAATTTAAATTAGATTTTGTTTCAATTTTAAATCTGTTGAAAAAAACTCTTTCTTTTATAATAGTAATATATTGTCTGTTTTTGAATCAAATTTTCCTGAATTTGTTTTTTTAAATTCTAAAAAATTTCTTATATATTGTTTTATCTAATGTGATAATATGAGACTTTGTTCCCAACATTTACCATTCACGGTTTATTCTTTCTTTCTGGTTATTATCTTTTTCCTACATTTGTGAATTTTAAGGGTTGAAACTTTGAATCCGGGTGGTGCCGGTAAACAGTAGAGAATGATTAGGCAGGAAAAGGAGACACGGGTATGCCGAAGCCATACAAATACTAAATTGTTTGTCCGCAGTCATGTTGTCTTGGTCCCAAATTGCGTGCCCTCTGAAAGAACACGTGACGTCACTTTCTTCGTCAATCTTTTACAATTATCATAGACCACACGATATCATTCACAGACCACCCTAAATAATAGATATTTTAATCCTTATGTTTCATTGTTTAACTTATAATTTCAGGACCCACTTAACACTTAAAGGAACATGCACACATCTTCCTGTAAAAATACCAATAATGTGCGTCTTACTATTTAGAGAAACGTAATTTTTTTATAATTTTTATAACTGAACTGTATACAAGACTTTTTACCTACCTATGTAAAATATAGTTTAAGGAATTTTACAGGAATATGAGGCATTAATTTTAGTTAACCATGTATATGTGCTTCTGAATCACTGTCCGAACTTACTTATATTGTCTGTAAGCCTCTAAAAACCGTTTATTTTTGTTAAAATTTCATATAAATAAAAAAAAACTATTTTATAGTATATAAATAAGTGTAAATTTTATTTTATAAATTATTTTTTAGAGTTAAATTAAATTTAAAATATATCTTTTAATATGTTAGAGTTTGCACTAAAACTTATTTTAGTGAAATTTTTTTGTTTGTTTGATCTATTGTGTCACTCGTTATTAATGATCATCTATTAATATTTAATTCTATATTTAAATGTATATTTATTGACATAAAGAATGTGTATTGAAAATTTTACATAGATTAAAGATAAAATAATTTCGTATTATATAAATAAATGCAAACTTTATCAATAAACTAGTTTTATATTATTGAATTAGACTTAAAATTCACTTCTTAATAATTTTTTCTTTTGATACAGACATGATGACAATGATTAGGGATGACAACGGGTCAAATCAGACATTGTTAGTACCTATCCATAACTTGACCCTTAAAAAAAATCTAACCCGTAACTCGCCTGCTACCCGCACATGTACCCACTTAGAAAATACCCGCGAGTATTTTAAAACCCGCATATACCCGCAAAAAAATAAAAATATATATTTTATATATTTTTTAAATAAAATTACAAAAAATATATATAATATAATATAAAATAGATTAAATATAAACTAAAATTTATTTTAATTAAATTTAACCTAATAAAACATAAATTAATTTTATTTTTAATTAAATTAAATTTTAAAAAATAAAAATTGATTTTTTTTTTAATTTTTGCTTAGATACCCACAAGGCGATAGTTTAATACCTACTTATTTAGAAATGGATATTAAAATATCCGTTATCCGTTGTTTATGAATAATAAATATTTGTAGGTAATAATTACTTATCGCAGATTTTACATATGAATACCGGTATTTGCAGATTTTATTTTGTCATTCTTAACTGCGATGTGTTGAAAATTGCACGGATTAAACTCTTTACGACCAACTAATGTGTTGAATTTTGGTTGAGTTCTTCTCTTAATTTTAGGTGAACCACCCAAGAAAGGGGTGTGTGATGGGATATTGTACTTTATGATCGTAATAAAACAATTTTGTAGTGCTAAGTGTGGGTTGTGGTTGTTACTTTTTATCATTGGTTAAATTTACATTGTGTGGTTTATACAAAGAGATTTTTTGTTGTGTTGTCTTCTCGCTTAGTTTTAATACATTTTTTTAACTTATTAAGGAATTCACAGTTCTCAAACAACTCCATTTTTTCAAAATAGTTTTAGATGTTGTCTTCGTAAAACTATGATCAGTGATACATAAATATGTTTAGATTAAATTATGAAAAATACTTATATGAATTTCCATGTACAATAACAAATCCAAAGAGCTAAATTGTGAAGAAAACATTTTTACTTTCATACTAAAAGTACTCTTTGATTCTTTTGAACTTAAGTACAGTCTTATATATTTCCTTGATCTGAAAAAGTGGTTCCTCAAGTTACAAAAAGTGTTTTTCCTTCTATCTAGGTTTTCCACTTCTTAATCAATCCGTAGGTAAAGCTTTTCAGATATTGTTAAATGTTGATGGGCTTAGCCCTTATGGGTTGCATCAGTTATACAGTGAAGATTACTCGATTAAATTAAACTTATAATTTAATCCTCGTGAGTTAGATACTTCTAAATAAACAAGAAAGGATCGATCTGGCAAAATTTAATATAAAAGATAAGTATTTATTTTATATAATTTAAAGTTATATTTAAATGCATTATTTTAGTTTAACTAAAATTTTTAATAAATAGTTTTATTAAAAATAAAAATCATATTTTGTATTTTAATGCATAATTTATACTCTAATAATACTACATTGTCTTTAAATATTGATATCTTATTTTGAAATTATTAAAACTAAATTTAGAAATTAAAAAATAGAGTAAAATGTTTCTTGTCGAAGGAAAAAAATTAAAGTGTTGTCATAGAATAAAAATTATCATTAAATAACGGTTATATTTAAGATGACTGCTCTAATTTATTTAATCAAAATGTAATTTTTTAGCTTATATTTTATTGTTATAAATTTTCTATTCAACTTGTTTTAAGAATATTATCCACAAAATATTTTTAGAGAAAATAAAAAATTAATCTGTCTTTAAGTTAAAAAATAAATTGTGAAATCAGATACACGAAATACTTGTAGAAATGTTTGAGGGAAAACTTAATGAAACATATAATTTTACGCTATATTTTTTAAAATTTAAAGCCAAAGATCGGACGTTGATGCAGACCGACACGTCATGCATAGAACCTGTGATGGTTTATAGACGGTGATATTATTATTATTATTATTATTATATTTTAACTATAATTTTTTTAAATTATTTTAATTATTATTTTTAAAATTCAAATAATTTATAAATATTTAAAAAATGTGTACATATATACTTAGAGTAATAATTATTATTGTCATATATGTTTAACAAAATAGACACCCATATGTGATCTAATTAGGTTAATTAAATTTCGATTGATTAGATTTTCACCAAAAAGAAAATTTAAGATATTTTTAAAAAATAAAATTGTAACAAAATTTCATGTTTTAAAATAAATTATATTTCATGTATATGGTAAGTGATCACAGCAATAACAATTTATAGATTTCACCATAAAATTTCATCATAATTTTATTATCTAAAAACACGTCTCAAAGGAAAAAAAAATGTAAACTATATTGATATACGATTAATAATAATAATAATAGATTTAGGAAACCTAAAATCTCACTTCAACTAATTTTACTGTTGAAGAGAGAATGAGAGTACGGATTTTGAAGACGATGCGTGTTCACTTAAAGGTAAATGCGACAATGGAAAGGCGTGGATTTGCGGGATGGAGATATTTTTCGTCACCCGCTAAACTGAAGAGATTTGCAAGGATTTTCATACAATGTCTGATTTATCCTTTGCACATTTTATAATTCCAACTCCTGGTTGATGGTTAAAGAAGGAGACCAGTTTGAAGCATTTGAAGAGGAAGAACTCAAAATGTATTCAGTTACTTTGAAGATGTATTCAGTTACCTTGTAGCAGTATCCGGTTCCAAAAGGTGAAGAATTTATGAAGATGAGCACCCTCCCGACCACTGTGGAGTCAGCATCCGGGAGCTCCATGAGTGGGTTGTCCATCATCACCACCGCACTAAAGAACGTCTAGGACTTGTCCGTGGTAGGTGCCGTCGTGATCTGCACCGCGGTCTGATTACTGCTGCCAACAACGTTATGGAAGAAGAAGTGGAGGTGGCTGAGTTTCTACGGCTGGTGGAGGCCTAAGGAGGAAGGAGGAATGCTTTGCACGAAACGGTAATCGATGGTGACAGACGAGAGAAAGAAGAAAGTAATAACCTTTGTTGTTCTCAAACTCTGCCCATAATCCACCAGCACCAACATGATTGATTTCCTGCATAATCAAAAATTTAGATACTTTATAACTATTTCACCATAAAAAAATAATATAACAGGCACAGGAAACTCGATATATAAAAATTTGAATAACTTCAAAAGAAAAAATATTAGCCTTAAGAAAGAAAACTGCAACAAGCTATTGGAAAAATCATAGCTTCTGCTGCTCTTTTACATGTATCATAATATATATATATATATATATATATATATATATATATATATATATATACAATTTGATTCCTTGATTTTTTTTCCTAATAAAAATATTATAATTAAAAATAAATTCATTTTACTAAAATATTTTTTTATAATATTAAAATTAATTTTAAAAATTAATGTTAATTTTTTATTATTTATAAACTTTTTTATAATTAAATATAACATTAACAAATATCATTTTATATCATTTTAATATTTAAAGTCATTTCGGTAATCTTTAATTTTTATCAATTAAATAAATTTTTTAAAACTATCACATCAATCAAATCCTACAACAATTCTCACAAATTTTACCTCTAAATTCACTAACAATTATTTCCAAATCTAATTAAATAAACACTAAAAAATTCACTCTTAAATTTTCTCGATTTCATTCAATTATCCTTTCCAAATCATCTCTCTAATCATCCTCCGAAAAAAAAAAAATCAATGAAGATAAATAAGAGGGTGATGGTACTTCTATAACAAGCGTACGTAAAACCAGAAAGGGAGGACAATGACAAAAAGGGACGCACTTGGTTCCGTCATTCTCTCCTAATTAAGTATTCTCATATTTTAGTTTAAAATTTAAAGTTATCGAAAATATACTACTTTCTTTTTTGCCAATTTCAATTTATACTTTTACATTAAGCAAAATGTTTTTCCCACAATTTTTTTTATATGATTTAATTTAATCTTACAAATAGCAACATGATTTCTGCATATATCTTAATACCTTCTTTCGTAAAAATATTTAGATTGCATTTTATCTTCTTTCCTTTATATCAGACGATCTTTTTCTTCGTTTTGTCTCTTCTTTTTCTGTAAATCCATTTACCTGTGACTTAAAGGGAAATTAAGAAAAAGAAAAAATAAATAAATAAATATATATATATATATATATATATATATATATATATATATATACACGTGGTTCATGTTACTTGAGAATTGGTTGTCTAGTGGCCACGTCTCCATCCTACATAGACGCAGTTTAGATGCATGCTCTACCGGCTATTCCGGTAACAATCTCCCTATAAATATGAGAGTCTCCCCTGGTTCGGGCCAGAAGACAGAACCGAGTCTCTCTCTCTCTCAACAATTCTGAATCTTGAAAGTTTCTCCCCCTCTTCCTCTCACTTCCCCCTTCTCTTCCTTGGCTGATTCAATTGTGTATGGCAGCTAGATTGTCGAGGCATGAGTTATCCGACCTCTGTCTTGGGAAACCGCCACTCAGATCCCTCTCCGTCGACGACACCGTAGCCGACGCCCTCGCCGCCCTAAAAAAGATCGACGACAACTACGTTTCCGTCTGGAACTGCCATCACTCCTTCATGAGGAAACCACAACCAAAGCACCAAACCACCGTTTCCTAATGCACCACCTGCACCTGCATCGGTAAGGTTTGCATGGTCGACATTATCTGCTTCCTCTCCAAACCCCAAAACCTCTCCTCCCCTTCCGCCGCCCTTCATTCTCCCATCTCCGCCCTCCTCCACCAATCCTCCTCTCTCCTCGTCCTCCACCTTCCACCCACTGCCAGGTATGCTTTCTCTCTCTTTCCTTCTTCTCCAATTTCTTTTCCCTTCCAATGCTTTTATTTCGCCCGATTACTTCGCCTCTTATTTTTCTTGACCTGTTATAATTCAACAAAAACCTAACCATCCACACTTTTCTTCTTATCTACTGAACTGATATTTAATGCCATTTCCCCCTTTTCACTTTTCACTTTTCACTTTTCATTTTTCATTCACCTGTCACCTACAACACTGTAACATTCACCCTTGCAAATTCCAACCAAAATTCGACCCTGCATCACAGCATGCCAAATTTAATGATCAAACTAAAAAGGAACGGTCGCGATAAAATATTACTTGAATGAAACTTAATTCCAATTTTCCTTCACCTTGCTTTTTAAATCAGAATTGGATTATATTCTACGTACATACTAACATGGGGAAATTTGATGGCAGAAGGCTATGGTTTCTCTGTGTTACATGACAAGTTGGTTGTTGGAATTTAGAATTTTCGAATGCAGGCTTAGTTATGTGAAGTTTGATTAAGAATAATATGAAATGTTGTAAAAGTGTGATGTGTTTGGTCTGTTTTCAGTTTGGCGGAGGCTATAGATGTTATGCAGGAAGGGGTGCACAACCTGGTGATACCAATACAGAATCAGTTCGAAGGTTTTGACTCCAACACTGTGCAGCACGCTGACAAAACCATCTACTGTTGGCTCACCCAAGAGGACATCTTCCGATACCTCCTCAACTCAATCGGTCTGTTTTCCCCGACAGCGGCGAGCCCCATTAACACCTTAGGCGTCATCGACACGCAAAACCTCTTTGCAGTGTGCTACGACGACCCTGCGTCCTCTGTTTTGGACCTCTTGTCCCTGTCCCTCATATACCAAAGCTCCGTAGCCATTGTTGACCCCAACGGCAAATTCGTCGGCGAAATCTCCCCATTTGTACTCAACTCCTGCGATGAGGCCGTCGTGCCCGCCATGGCAACGCTCTCCGCTGGCGACTTCACTTCCTACATCGACTGCGGCGGCCCACCGGAGGACTTGGTGCAGTTGGTGAAGGAGAGGGTGGAAGACAAGAACCTCTCAGAGTTGCTCCCTGACGAAACGGGTCTTTGTTCATGGTCTTCTTTTTCTTCTAGTTGTTCCTCCGCCGAAGATTCTTGCTCCGGGAAGAATTGGAAGCTTGGAGGGTACTCTGGGAGAGTGGGGAGAAGGTCTGAGGCGATGGTGTGCTACCGGTGGAGTTCTCTGGTGGCGGTGATGATTCAGGCTCTGGCTCATCGTGTGAGTTACGTGTGGGTTGTGGAAGAAGATGGAACCTTGACGGGCATTGTTACTTTCCAAGCAATGTTGAAAGTTTTCAGAGAGCACCTTAAATCCATGTGCTAACAGTCACTACATTCATAGATGATGATGCAAATAACACTGCTATATTGCTTCAGCTAATTTGTTTTTATAAATAAAAAGCAAGAATCAAACATAAACTAGGTAGCAGGGATCTGTGTTTATCCACAGACAAATTGATACAAAGAGATGTTACTTGTATAATATTTGTACAACAATTTATATAGTCACCAGAGAAAGGGAGAAAATAGGAGATCAGAGATTTAATCTATCGTGAGAGAGAGGGGGGAGAATGGTATTTGTATAAACTATCAACTGATCACATCTCAATCAATTTTGCTCATTGTTTACCTACTTCTCTTCCTTTTCACTTTTGTTTAAGAAATTATTTAATTATGAAAATGGCTAGATATACGAATTGATTTTCATTTTTTTTTAAATACTAAATTTAAGATAATTAATAACTATTACTAATACTATACTGCTTATTGTTATAAGATGAAGTTTCTATTTTCATTGCAATGAGTTTTACAATGAAAATCTAAAAAAAAAAAAATCTGTTTTTCAAAGAGGGCGGGTCCTAAATAAGAACTTTATATGAATTTAAATAAGAAATTTAAAATTTCCTGTTCTAAAATTGAATGATAAGAACTTTATATGAATTTAAATAAGAAATTTAAAATTTCCTGTTCTAAAATTGAATGATAACGTGATTTTTTTTTTCAGTATTAAATAATGCTCTCTTTAGCTTTGTTTGAATTGTATACGAAAATAAAAAATAGATAAAAGAAAATGATGAAAATAATAAATTTTATGAATTTGTTTAAAAATATTAAAAATGGTTATTACGTTAATAAATTTTGTCAAAAGAAAATTGAGTTTGCCAATTTCTTACAACATTTACGCAAATGTTCTCTCCAAAAATATCATGTCATCTAATTTAAGTTTCAAGGAAAATCATTGAAAAAGTGTGAAGATTTAAAATAAAATACATTATTCACCATTTTAAAGAGTATTATAAAAAGTAATTCATTTATCATTGTGATAACTAGAGTAACATCTGTTTATATTTTCTTCCAATTATTAGTGCATTTAGTGAAACTCATTAATAAATCGTATTTTAAAATTAAAAATTAAATCACCTAAATTTGCTTAATCTGAAAAGAGAAATATATATGTACAAAATATTACATTTGCCTTAAAGAGTTGATTTCTGTTCTCCAAAATAACATTTTTAAAAGAAAATTTTACTATGTAGACCTATTGAAACGTTATTTACTTGAATGGATCTTTAAAATGTGGAATTGAAAGAATAAAGGAAAAGCTGAGGAAGAAAGACACCCTTTAAAAAAGCTACATTATTGTATATATTTGTTTCATATAAAAGTTTAATTGATTTTCTGACATAGGTTTGTTACCATGGAAATATGAAAAAACTATGCACTATTCTATATTATAATAATTTTATTTCATAAAGAAAACAGTGACGTGATAGATTTTTATGCTGCATATTTGGACAAGGGCATTGATCGCATCTTTAATGTTGCAGCGACACATTTTATAGAAAGAGACATTTTATGATCAACTATTCTTCCAATAATTTATTTTTTACAAACTTAGTTATTTCAGAAAAAGTTGTCATTTTCAATGCCACCGACCACGTATTTCTTTCACAAGACCTGTCCATCTGTGGATAAAATTTAAAAAAGAATGATATTACCATATGGTTCTACATTTATTTAACAAATGATATAAAAAGAAAATGGTCATAAAATTATAAATTTTTATAATTTTTAAAAAAGAAAAAATAAAATATAAAAAAATAATATTAAATAAATGTAAAAATTTTAAATGTGTTAAATAATATTTTTCAAATCCAAAATAAAAAAAATATCCCCATAGAAAAAGAAAATGTAATTATCAGATAACTTTTTCACATAAGAAAAAAAGTGTAGTCCATTTACCCTCACTTGCAAATAGGGTTTTCTTTATTTTTTTAAGTTAGGACAAAAATGTCTTTTCACCTAACTTATAGAGGTACAGGTAAAAAAAATATGAGGATGCTGGAAACACCTTCCAAAAATATTGCAAACCCAATTTCAAAATCACAACAGCTAAGTCAATTAATGGGCCTCATAAAAAGATCAGTGAGCGGGGCCTCTCTTAAATTGGAGGTGGTACAGAATATTGATTGGTTTCAATCAACTTAAATATTAATTTGGTTCTATTTTTGTATAATTTAATTTTTCTTTTATTTTAGTATTTAATCAGGTTTCAATTTTATTATTTTTTTCTACTTTATTTTTTTTCCCTTACTATGTTCAAAATAGTTAACAATAACGTGTATAACGTGATTCATTATTATTACATGCCACTCAACTTCCTTGGTAAATATGAGTATGTGATGAACAATGAAGAATGTTAAGTAATAGTAATTGATCCCACTATACACCTTATTTTTAATTATTTAAACAGTATTAATGAAAAAGATTAAATTAAACAAAATAATAAAAATTCAAACTTAATTAAACATTGAAACAAAATAAAAACTAAATTCAACAAACTATACTAAATTAATATTTAATCCTTTTCAGTTTCAAAGTTCTCAAGAAAATACCAAAATAAATATAAATATCTGGTTCAAAAAGTAAAACGGTGTTTTGTTTTCTACCCCTGTGTGATTTCCACTGGTGATGAAGTTTCACTTCTTCCTTTAGGCATTTTCATACATTTTCTTCTCTCATCCCATGATTATAATATATTTATTAAAAAACTTTTTTCCATTATTTGAATAAAAAAATCATTTCTTTTAAAATACGTCAAGCATTTTCTAGATTATATGTTTTTGATAGGTTATACAACCGTCTGTACAAAGATACATTGTTATTTCTATAAATTTGTGATTATTATTTTAATGACGGATAATAGATTAAGTTATTTAGAACGTCTTTTTTTTAAGTCTTAGTGAGAAATTGAGCTTAGTCATTTTTCCTCCTTTTAGTCTTAGTAAGTAATTTTTCCTGATTTGTTTCCTTCGTCTTCCTAATTTTCTTTAATTTTTTTTATTACAAAAATAACCTTTTTTTACTATTTTATTTTTTTATTTTTAATGTTATTTAATAACCCTCTTAATATAATTTTATTCTCTTATAATTTTTTACTATCGCAGTCCCACACTTTCACATCACCGAAATTTCTTTTCTCTCTCTTCTTTTATTTCTTTTTTTACTGTCACATTCCACACTCTCACATCCTCACAAAAATTTTATTTTTTTCTTTCATCCTATTATTCCTCTCCTCCTATTACTTTTCTTATTTGTGATTTTCATTTTCTTCTCCATTTCCGTTATTTTCATTGTCACTGAATTGGTTCCATTACAAGGTTTTGGTTTAAAAAAAGAGTATGATTAATAAATGGATATTGACATCCGTTAATGTTAGTCAAGAAAAAATAGATTGGGAATATTGACATCTTTTAAAGAATTCTCAAAAACTTTATAATTTCAAAGTATTAGTTTAAAGTTATTATTTTTTACATTATTTATATATTTATGAAGTTAGTTTAATAATATTAATATTATGTAAATATATATTTATGTTTTTATAGTTTTTAGTCTGTTTAATAATTTTGTAACTATAAAAGAAATTAAAAACGGATGTGCACATCCGTCACGAATATCAGAATCCCTTTGATGACAAACGGAAATGAGCATTTGATTGGGATGGCTCAATACTCTGATATGTCACGGGTTGAGATGGAGCAGTTTCAGTGGAAGTAAAAGCTTTGAATGGCCCGTCACCAAATGGATTATGAGATAGATATGCCATACATGTTACATCAAAAAGGAAAAAGATGACATAAAGCTGACAAGTTCACAACTATAAGAATTCCAAGTCCGGTACAAATCCATTATTTTTAGGGCAGGTCAGATTGCTTTCACTAAAAAGAGTTTTAGAAATGGAACAAATTCATGCTTGATTGAAATTATTTGCATCAGGGGCTGCAGTTGTTGATTCAGATGGAACAAACGGAAATAAGCATTTGATTGGGATGGTTCAATTTATGTAAATATCCGTTTATCAACCATACTATTCTTTGTAAACTAAAATCTTGTATCCGAGCTAATTCGGTCATAACAAAAGTTACGGAAATGGAGAAGAAAATAGAAATCACAAATAAGAAAAATAATAGGAGAGAAAGAATAGAGTGAAAGAGAAAAATAAAGTTTCTATGAGAATGTGAGAATGTGGGAGTGTGACAGTAAAAAAAGAAAATAGAAAAAGAGAAAGAAGAGAAGTTTTGGTGATGTGGGGATGTAGGGATGTGAGAATGCTGTAGTAAAAAAGTGAAAGAAAATAAAATTATATAAAAAAATTACTAAATAACATTAAAAGTAAAAAATTAAAAAGGTTAAAAAAAAATAAAGAAAAAAGTTATTTTTATAATAAAGAAAAAATTGAAAAAATTTGGAGAGGTAGAAGAGAGCTAGAGAAGCAACACCCAAAAGAAAAATATATAGGCTAGGATCAAATATGGGCTCGTGGCTAAGCCCAATTTCTCTTAAATAAAAGCGTATATTTGTTTTTAGGTGTCATACATTAGGCGCAACGTGTGTTCTTTTTTTTTTTTAGTAAATAGCAATACAAAGGTATAAATGAAAGTTAAATAACATCGTCGTAGTTTATATAGTAATTCTCACTTTTTTTGATAAATTAATCTTTTAACAAGGTGTAGTTTTTATATTGAAATAATGAAGTTTACATGAAATAAGTTTTTAAAAATAACTAATTCGGATGTGCATTCAATTTAATTATTACTAGAATTAGTATAAATAATTACTAAAAGCGGATGCACCTACATGCATGTGTTTATTTTCCTTATTATTAAAATAAAACAAATAAATTTGATCATAATTATTAAAATAAATTATATATAAAATTATTTTCATCTTGAAGTTTGTTGAGATAATATGTTAAAATAAATCACTATATTAAAGATATTCTCTAACATTGGTTAGTTATGTATTAGTAGACGATATATACAAATGTTCATTATTTATTATCATTATAAATCGAGATATTATGGTTGGATTTTTTAAACTATTTAAAACTTTTCAAATTAAACAAATATCTAGACGAATTTCTTTTTACTTGTAAGAATATGTCTTGGATACGTCATTGTGTTATTACCAAGTTCTACTCAAAATAACTTGGTATAATTATGAAGAGTTGTAAGTATTATTGCTGGTCAGTCATTGGAAAACAAAACCTAAAACTTTTTAATGATTTTATTCTTAAAGACGTCTCATAAAATTAGAGAAGAAAATATATTTAAATTACTTTTGATTCAGAACAAAAAGACTATAATTTTATTATAGATAATTATTAAATTTAAAATACGAAATAATAAAAAATTGATATTAATAAGAGTAAAATCAGTAGCAAGATTTGTACATGAAAAACGATTATAGGATAATTATAAAACTGATCTTTCTTATTAATAAATACAGATGATAAAATAATTTATATTAATAAGAATGAAATTGGTAAGAAAATGTGTAAAAAAAAAAACAATTATAAAACGGTTACTAAAGATTGAGTAAGAAATTATTAGGGTAATGATATTTATTTGATTAAGATTGGGTTAATTTTTTTTTACCAAATTCAAACAAAATATAATTAGATATATATAAAGAGAAAAATTAACAAATATTTGATATATCATGATATCATTAATGTTAATATGTTAGAGTTTATAAAGATTTAATGGACAATTATTTGGTTGAAAGGAGGTTGATGATGAACAAGTTAAGAATAAATATATTAAGGTGAATCAACATTATTTTACTAAGATTAAGTATATGAGAGACTATAGAAAAAATCCTCCAATCAAAATTTGAGTAGTCAAATTAATTTAGAATTCATTAATCAATCTTAACACATTCTTATAAGAGGACTTTACCTTACTTGTAAATATTTTTTAAATATATACATTTTTTAGAATATTTTGAACTATAAATTGATTCTTAGCTATAAATTGATCATTAATTAATTTTTATTTTTTGTAACTTAATTGGAAAGTTGGATAACCTAACTTAACCTGTTCGAGTGAGTCATTCCAACTTTGTTTGACGTATGTCCAATCTTGGCAAACCATGTATAGATCTAAATTAACATTGTTTTATCTGAACATGACTCAACATAACTCTACTTAACTCAGTGTAACATGGACATTATTATATCTTACTCGATGTGGGTATGACATAACTTAATCTGACATGTGCCTAATTCAACTTGATCCGAGGTGAACTCAACATGCACGATCCAAGGTGGGCAAACTCGACTTAGTCCAAGATGGACTCGACTTAAATCAATTCAATGTGAGTTGACTTGATTTAACGTGGGTCTAACTCTGTTAGACATTACATGAGATCAAATCCAATATGCTTAATGTAGTTCCAACTCTATTAAATCCAATGTGGACCCACATGAATCATCCTTATTAGGTTTGACTTAAATAGGTTTGATGTGAGTTTAACTCTCAACCTGAAATAGATCTGACTTGACTATAAGTCGATGTGGCTGCGATTAAACTCGTCTGACGTGGGTTAGACTAGACTCGGTACAACCTAGGCCCAACTTAACTTGACTTGATGTGGTATGGATTGAAGTGATATACTAGGTGGGTTTGCGTCAACTCAATCTAAGATGGGCTTAACTTGATTGAACATCACATGAGTCTAATTAAACTTAGTTCAAAGTAGGCTTGACTAAACTTGATTCATCGTGAATCAAACTCTACTTGCCTCAACACGGCCCAACTTTACTAGGTCCAACAAAGGTCTTTCTTGACTTGGTTTAATGTGAGTCCACTCAACATGACATAGACTTTGACTTCAATTTGATCTAACTTGTCTTAATCCATGTCTAACCTGAGTCAACACTATTTTGATCATTCCTAACTCGCTTGGACTTAGACTTAAAACTTAATTCATGTTAACTTAATTTAAATTATAATTAACTTTATTTAATCTTGACTCATATGAATTAACTTAATATGATATTAATGAGTCTAAAATTATCTATGCTTGATTTTACACATATTATATTTGTATTTGGATCAAATTTATGCATTTGTAAAATTATTTTAAGTAATTTTTATTTTTATTTTAAATAGATTTCTTGTTTTAGAAATAGCTAATGGACTGACGTATATAACTTTGTTAGCATTTTTTTTCTTCTAAGTAAACATTTTGGTTTTATAAACTTTTTGAATGGGATCCAGATGGGTTAGAGCAAGGTTATTGCCTCGGAATAAATGAAAAAATATAGTCAAAATACTGTATATAAATTTATGGGTGAATGTTAAACCTGTTATCTACCCTCAATGTAAAGATGCTCTTAAACTAGAGCAAAACTATAGCCAAATATTAAACTTAATTTTTATTTTCTTTAATTAGTATCAATATTGAATAGAAAGAAATAATAATATAAAAAGAGACATTTATCTTTAAAGTGATTAGAATGTGTTTAATTATAATTTATTTTTAATTATTTTAAATAATTTTATACGAGGCTAACATTTGATAATATAAGCCGATATATTATGATAAAAAATGAAATTAATATAATCTTATCTACATCGTATAAAATAAAAGATAAATATAAGTTTATATTTACGTAAATGTTAGATCTCAAACTTCTCAAACAAATCTTATATTTAAAATTTAAATAAATAAATCAGTAAAAAATTTGAGTATGTCCACGGTATTCATAGTACCATAAGATATGGTGATGGCGTTGGGTTGGATCCCACCCAACTATTTTTGAATTGAATGGAGGCAATCTTTTTAGCAAGGTGTAGATTTATGACATTCCTCAAAAATTACTTTTTGCACGATTTGATTGCATTCTAATCCTATAGTCTATGCTTCAAATCATTTAATATGATGTCTACCTTATTACACCCTCTTACCTTAAAAAACACTTCATCTCAATCTTAGACATTATGTGCTTCTAATCATAACTTTAAAAAATATAACACTTTCATAATGCTTTTTATCTCAAATATTCTTTTCTATTAATTCTTTTTCAGACAATTTATTTAATTATTATCTACAATTCGTCTTTTTATTTTTTCCCCCAAATTCAGTCTTTCATATTTAATACATACATAATTTAATCTAGTAATCAATCTGTAAATGTTCCTTTATTCTTTCTATATTTCTACTCATCATCATGAATCATTCGGGAATTAAACAATAATGACTTCTTTTGAGTCCCATGCAAAAATCCAAAAATTACTGTTTATAAATTATATATTTCTCTTAAATTTAATTGATTGTATTCGAATAATAAACTCATTTATGTAATCTTTATTGATTTTTGACATGATATATGCCTATGTTGAGTCACGGATTCATTTACTTTTATTTCTCCTTGTGGAAAACCCGTTATGCCTTATCGCTTAGATTACTTTAAAAGATCAGATCATTTCTACAACTTTCATAGTCAGCCGTTAAGATGTCCTTATTAGGAACTCAAAATAATGTGAAAAATAGCAAAGTTTTTGCTCTAACGTCAAATGTATATTTTATTCGTAATTATTTTTAAATTAAACTATATATTTGTTTTGCATATGTAATTTATGAAGTCATATAAGTTATTTTTCGTAATAAACATTTGTGAAGTGTTTTCTATTTAATAAATTGAATATCGTAAACTATAATATAACTTAATAAACTTATTTATGGTTAATTTAAATTTTAAAAGGTTAATTTAAATAATATTTCTTACTTTTATTTTTCAAAATTTTCCGGATATTGAAAATAAAATATCTCATTTCTCCAAAAGTGAATCTATGGGAGACATGCATAGATGGGTATACTAATTTTGGTCCCTTTCAATGTAGATAAATCATCATTAGCTAGCACGTGATAGTCAATAAATGGATATGAGTAGCTAATAAAGTTTGTAGTTATATTATGTATTAATTATTGATAATTCATTATATTTGTGTCCTTTTTTGAAGAAGAGAATCAAAAAATGACCACGATATATGAAATTAGCATGGTCATATCATAAAAAAGAAAATCACATCTAAATATTTTTAATCACCAAATGTATATGGATTTACAAGAATTTGATAAGTAGCTTGATCATCATTAAAAGTATCAACTTAGGGTTCAAGCAATATCAAGTAATTGATATCCACCACTCATTTTATCAATAATATATCCAACGGTTTACAGTAATAATCCTCCGGTGAACCGTCACCTTAAAAATATCGGCTACTGATATTCCTAGATTTACGTGTATTTAATTAACTATCATATCCGGCTGACTAATCATAACATTATTAAGCATATTTCACATGGTACTATAGGAAATTAGTAAAAATTATTAAAGTAATACACAATAAATTTTTTGTATACTGTAAATGAATTTATGCAATTTATTATTTTATAATAAAGAGAGATGAAAATAAGAAAGAGAAAGGCATGTGATATAATAATCAATGGGTTAAACCGCGATAAAAAAAATATCATTAATTAAAAGTTGTACAAGTAATATACCTCATTATAAAGAAACCCGCAACATAAAAGTAACATTTAAAAAAATATTTATATAAGTTCATAACTATTTAAAAAGGTATTTACAAATTAGCAAAAATAAAAAAATCCAAAAACTTAAAAAAAGGGAACAAATGAATTGTTCCATTCCAATCCTCCAAAATGAAAAACAAGAAGATAAATGACAATTAAAGACAGACGCCAATTGCGACCTTTCGAAACAGACAGACTTACAAAAATGCCCTCAAGAAAGTTGAAAAAGTAATAGTAATATCTTATTTAATCCTTTTAAATCTCAACTTATTGCGCTATAGAAAAACAATTCTAAATTAATTTTGTCAATTGATGAAGCTTCTGTAATTTTATATTAGTAAATATGATTCTTAAAAAAGTAGAAGGATGTGACCTTCAATTTTTATTTTTTAAAATAAAACGAATTTTAAAGATAAAAGAATAAATTAATGTACAGAATTTTAAATTTAAAAAAAAAGTGGTGGCAAAAATGTAAATAAATATGTATAAATGGGGGAAAGAGGAAGAGATGGGATGCGTAGCCATCAGTGGTGCGTAGAGGGAAAGCTATCAAAGCCAACAAATAAGGTAAAGTGGATAAGAATTATTTAATTAGTAATTATATAGTAATAAATTAACAATAATAATAACACAACTAAGAATAATATTTGAGGTAGTTGTGCCACGTGTCCTGCCGAAAGCTTTTGGTGATGGCTTTGAAGAAGAGTGTGCGTGACACTGTGAACGTGGCTATAGTGGAGTTGAGAGAGAGAACGCATGAAAATTTGTAGTGGGTTTTGGTTTAGGAGTTGGGTTTAGAATCTTGTTCGGAATTGTGAGAGAGTTATGTACATAGCTTCCATGGGAAGGTCTTTCAAGGACTCTCTGAAACTGCTTGAAGCTGATATTCACCATGCCAATACCCTGTTAGTTTCTCTCTTCTTTTTTTCCTTTCATTTCAATTTTTCGCACGCCTTTAAGAAAAATACGTTGTTGTGATCAAGTGTGCATTGTTTTTAATATGGTAGACTCAGACACCCTTCATTTATCTTTTCTAAAAATAGTGTTTTTTTTCTTTTTATTTCATAATTGGATCATGATCACGACTGAAGTTTATTTTGGTCTAGGGAATGATTCTCTGGGGTTTATCCTCTGCTTTTTGCTTTCCTTCTCAGTCAACCGTCAATTTTCGTTGATAAAAATATGGCGCGTTTAATTTTGCTGCAAATACATCGTTCATGTAATTTTCAATTTCCGTTATCTGCACTTGTGGAAAATTTAGGACTTCAGGAACCCGGACCTAACAAACAAGGAAACCTTTGGTGGAGTTCTTCATCTGGCTTGTTCGCTTGTTAGTGACATATTATATTTTCGACTAACTTCTGCTTTTAATATTCTAAATGACTGTATTTTACTGTTTCGTCCTGTATATTGTGCCCAAAACTTTGACAATCTGGGCTTTCGATATGCTGGATTTGTGTGGTTACGAGAAGAGAATTTGTTATTGCTTTCACAGTTTCGTTTATTTGTCTTGTTTGTGTCTATAGTGACAATATTTTTCTCCTGTCATATGTGTGGCATTTTGACCCTTTGGCAGGGGTTGGATGGTCTCTTGAGTATTTGGTTGCCAATCAAATAATGCACGATTTTTTTTATGACGATTTATTTCTTCCTGACATCTGATATGCAGTGCATTATCTTTTTCTGCGACAGCGCCGTGCTGCCTAGTTGCTTGTGTGTGTGTGTGTTTTTTTTTTCTTTTTTGATTCAGTATTTTGAAGTTTGTTGTGTTTATGATGAGCCTTTAGAGATAACATACTTGAGTTCTGAATGGTGTCCAGTGGAACGTTGCTTTTTTTTCCATGTCGCCAGTCATTCTTCTTGCTTATATTTATCACTTTATACGCAATTGGGTGTGCAGGGCATCAGATTTTCCAAGGGAATATGACGGTGCATGCCTTCAAATGAGAATGTCATACAGTATGGCAGCACACCTATTTCTCTTTTTGGTACAATGGACAGATTGCAATCTTGCCGGGGCCCTAGGATTGTTAAGAATCCTAATATACAAGGTATGGTCTAAGGCGTTTTGGGTTTTGGATGTTCGTATTAAACTCAGAAATTTGGTCAAGGTTACAACTGACAAATTTTCCTCTCGCTTCAGGTTTATGTAGATGGGACAACTACCATGTCTACCCATGAAAGGAAAGCAAGTATTAGAGAATTCTATGGTATATTTATACCTTTTTATGTAATAACTAGCAAGTTCATTTGCATTTAGTCTATTTGAATTGCTGATGTACTGAATTTCTTCATTGATCAGCGGTCATATATCCCTCATTGTTGCAACTGCAAAAAGGTGTAACTGATACAGAGGATAAAAAGCAGAAGGCTGTATGCTTGGAGAGGTATCGGAAAAGAGACGAAGATGAGCACAGACAGCCTTCGGATATAGACATTGAAAGGGAAGAGGAATGTGGAATATGCATGGAGATGAACAGTAAGATTGTGTTACCCGACTGCAACCATGTCATGTGCCTGAAATGTTACCACGAATGGTACTTTCTCTCGCTGATGCTCACATTGTTTATGGTTATGAACTGTTCATGTTAAGAAGTATGAAATTGAGGCTGTTTCTTCTACTTCTAGATTCTCTCTACTTCACTTGGAAAATGTTTTATGATAGCTTTTTGTTTGGTTCTTTTAGTTTCATGCCTACTATTTAGAACTGTGTTGCATAAAGTGTCACTTCTATAAACTGTAATTTGTTGAATCTGCTTGGGTTTTTTGTAGATTTTGGATTTGCTCAGTTTGCTTCGACCATAATTGTTTGATGATGTTAAGTAAGATGGTTTCTTCCATAGCAGCCTTCGCAAGTAGTGTAATAGAATAACAGAGCTTCCACATAATTTCCTTCATATTGAGCTGACCTCTGTTATGGTTGTCATTTGGTTCAAAGAACCTCTTCCCGAACCTTACTTGAGATTTTCATCTCATTCGGCTCCCCCGTTTTGGCGTAATGATAAAAATACACAACATAAAAAAGGATTGCAGTATTCCATTTTCTGCTGAGCAAAGCTACTGTTTTTACAATAAATTTTTAGCCAACCTTCTTGGAAAAATTAACATAAGTATTCCATTAAAAAGTAGCAGATATGGGAATGAATTAAAGAGAAGTTGGTTGTAGCTGTTATGTCTATAATATGTAGCTGTGAAAGCTGGTTATATTCTATATTCATAGATTCTTAGTTTATGATGTATATTTCAGAAGTGATGTATTTGTATCGTATTCATAACTGATACTACTACTAATATAGTAAACTTGAATTTGCGTTGATAGTATGCATGTAGCTCTCAAAGTATTTGTCAACCTAAAAGTTATTACGCAGGAACTTGGAAGAGGGAAAGTGCATAAATATAGGTTGGGATCAGATGATCATGTTGCTAAATGTAGAAGAAAAAATTTCAGTGAGGTTTTAGAGAACGGAAATGGTTCTTTGAGTATGCTAAGAGTAAATGAATGGACTTCCTATGAATATTAAATTCATTTTAATATGTGATGCACGTACTGTGCGTTCAAACAGATTAGGTGTGAATAAATTTTATTTTAGTTATGAATGTATACATTTTAATTATTTATACTGTCGTACTGGTATCTTTTTTAAAGAAAGGCTACCTCTGTCTTTGCATTGCATCAGATACTCATATTTGGTTCTATGCAAGCTAAGACCCAAGGCTCTGAACCAATTAGTTCTACAGTCCACTAGACTATTGTGATGGGTATAATTGAAGAGCTAAAATGTTAAAGACACTAAAAGGTGCAAAGACATCAGATACCTTCTTCTATGAGGTGCAGCTACTTGAATTTAAGGGTGATTTTGCCTCATAGCAGAGGTGCTCTTAGCAAGTACTTGATTTAAGACATTGTATTTGGCAAAACTCAGCCATTAAAAACTTTCAGGTTTTAATTTCAAAATGTTGGCCACCACTTGAACTAACAGGCACATTCACTCATTTTTTTATATGTTTTTCTATTCTTCTGTATGCATGCTTATATTTTATGTGATAGTTTAACACTTATTTATCTTTTTGATTTAAAATGTTTTTTTACACGTGGCAGATTAGTGTTTTTATTATTTATTTTGTATCTCACTGTCCCACAGATGTGCATATTTTGGTGTCTGCAAGTTTTTACTGTTACCTTTTGATTAGTTTTTTAAAGAACTTAATGATTTCAATATTGCGTTAGTTATGGTAAACATCAATAGTTGTAAAAATGGTGCTAGGTTACGTGTTTATGGACTACTGCCTTTTTGCCAAATATTACATGGTCCTGTATTCTCTGCATTTCTTCAGGTGGAGTTAATTTTTTATGCTATGGTTTTTTAACAGTTTTTTCCTATTTGGATGTTTCATGGGATAGGAGGGTGGACCCTGATTTCTAATTGCAGTTATCCACAAGTATTATATATTTTCTTCTGATATGTTGCTGGTGTTGAAATTGGTGGGAAAATGTAATGTATCATGCTTTGAATAAAAATGAAATGGGTCTCTATATGGTGCCTAATTGGGAAGCCATCCACGTAATATACATGTATCTTGCACCTTGCGCTTTAGGGATAATTTGTTATTTTTTTTAATTGTGCTTTAGGGAAACATGTTTGTGAAACCTTCAATTTTGTATTTTAGGATCAAGTCAGAGCAACAAACTTTAAGGGAAAAGGAACTAAAGTTGTATTATAGGAGGAAAAGAAAGGGGGAAAAGGGTAACAACAGGAGGTTAAGAGAGTTAGTTAGTTCAGTTTTCTCTATAAGTAAACCTCCTTTGGGTAGATAGGGGACTATTGTTGTAAAACTGGACTGATTCCAGTGGAAAGGAGTAGACTCCTTTGGAAAAGTAGTTGTATACCTTGGTTCTTGGCTTGTAACGACTTTTCAGTAATAAAGAGAGGAAGTTAAGAATCTTTTTGTGTACTGTTGTTTTTTTGTTAGGCTTTAACCTTTTCAATTCTGAAAAGAGGATTCAAAGATTGTGGTAACTTGATTGTTCAACGAGTGCCTTTCATGTGCTGAAGTAAATTCATTAAACTCTTCATATGGATTGAAAGTGAATTCGTACCTGGCACATCTAGGAATCTGGTTTAATGTTTGGGAGATCTTCTAAGAGTGTTCAGTCACGAGGTATTTTTTTTGCAACTGAAAAAAGTGCATAGGGAAGTGTTATGTCCCCCATTTACAGCCAATCATATATACAACAAACAAGCTTTACAATGTTCTAGTGACAATCATTGCTATCCCACACCTTAGTCAAAACTTTTGATGCAATAAAGAAGCAAGCATCCAGTTTTACAAACCCGAAGACTGATTTGATTGATTTAGTGAAATTGAGCTGAAATTCGGAGAAAGAGTTCTCCTTCTCTCAATTGATATATCGTAGTGTAAATATCCTCCTACCCAAACCCGTTTATTTGTCTTACTGACCCACTTTAATTAACTACAAAATTGTGCCTGTCTTAATAATTAACTCTCCCTTCCCTCTCTCCTAGCCTCCAATATAAAAACTCTTAACTTATGAAATAGCTTTTTATACTATACTAATATGATATTGTAGTGATAGAAAAAGGAAAATTGCATTGCTAGTTTCATGTGGAACTATTACAGGATATCAAACCTGATTAAATTTATTAGAGATCTTGGTTGGAGTGAGTAGAAGGAAACAATCTATAATTTAATCATTAGTTCTGTGTTAAGGCCCAAGATAAATACTCGATAAGCCAACACTATGGATTCTGTGAGCTAGTCAAGCGTAAACACTGGCATTGAAGTTTATTTATTAGTTATGCCTTTAATCTCGATTTTAATGGTTTAATTAATTTGAATTGCATGAAAACTGCGCTGTATGGATTGGACTGTGAGGCCAACTATTGCCCCTTGGTTATTAGATTGAATGATTATTATAAGGTGTAAAATGAATTCTCTAGGTAGGAGACCATATATCATGCATTTCGATCTTTAGTGATGTTTGTCCTTCACCTGTGAGCTAATTGCATCTTTGACTTGATGGAACCATGAAGATTTCTCTCTCGAGGCTGTGATGCATTCAGAATCCGCCGTTAACTGGTTACATAGGCTAAGCAATTCAATATCAATTATTCTTTCTAAGAACATAAAAAACAACTTCGATGTAACAATGCCCTGAAACTGTTTGCAATGTTTAGATCATGTATGGTGCTTCCAAGCCTCTTTTAATTTTTATGGTGTGACATGGCTTTGTCTCATTAGTTCTTTAACCAACTCTCCATACTTGTGTTCAGATTCTCATTTAATGTTTGTACATCATTTTAATGGATGTAGTCCTGCCCCGTGTCTAACTACATGAAATTTTATTTTACATCATTTTACCTGCCAGTGCGTGCTTTGCTTGAGTGTTCTGTTGTTCAGTTCAAAATTACATCATTGTATTTGCGATGTTTTGCAGGAGAACAAGATCACAGTCATGCCCCTTTTGCCGCGACAGTCTCAAGAGAGTAAACTCAGGCGATCTCTGGGTGTTCACTGATGGTAGGGATGTTGTAGACATGGCAACAGTGACAAGAGAGAATCTTAAAAGGCTTTTCATGTACATAGATAAGTTGCCTTTGATCATTCCAGACTCTCTTTTTGACACTTATGACTCTCATCTAAGATGAGTGGTTTTAATCAGTGTCTGGTGTTGGAGGGGCAGTTCCTTTCAATTTAGTAACATAAACTCCGAATGTCATTTGGTAAATTTAGTCTATAGATAGAGTCGCAGTGTTGCTTCCCACGTCTTGCAAAAAAAGTTTCCAACCCTGAGTTTACTGCGGGTTGGTGGTGAAGATGAGTATGTGCTCATTTGTCTTTGTATATCTTGTACAGATTCAATTGCTTGTTCAGAAGAGGTCTGTTTCCATATTCCGTGTCTCAGAACAGTACATTTTCCATGGATCCCACCTAAACGCTTATTTAGCTTTGAATGGAGCAAAATGAGTATCTATAATGTGATGCGATTCTCTTCACTAGTATTGTACCAACATCCTTTAATGCATTCATTCCACCATTAATTGCATTTTGTTTGAAACTATAAAATCATGAGAGAAAGGCTTCAAACTATAAAATCATGAGAGAAAGGCTTCATTCCACCATTAATTGCATTTTGTTTGAAACTATAAAATCATGAGAGAAAGGCTTGTCAGATCCACAAATTGTTTTTGTAATTTTCATAAAATTTAAACTAATAGATAATAAAGAGTTTGTTAAAAAAGAGTGTGTTTCAAAAGCAAGAAATTTCCAAGAAATTTCAACCCAACTGCTGTTCTGATTCATAGCAGCTGTCCTGCAGCAAGTTGTTTTTTTGATATTGTACTTATAAGAGTTAAAAATCTTGTCCATCTGTTGGACAAGTGTTCGTTTGTTATTGAAGCAAGCTAGAACCACAACTTCTGGATGCAAAACCACTCATTTTGGACAAGTTATTGTACATATCAAGAACATTAAGAAGGCGAAATATTGTAAAGCATATTCCCCCATCTTTGTGAAGATCTTGATAAACCGAAGGAAAGTAAAACATATTAGAGGCTTCCAAATCATGAAAATTAGAAATAATCATATAGTGGAGAGCAAAATGGTCACTTTCGTGTATATATATATATATATATATATATATATATATATATATATACATACACACACACACAAAGAAATTATTTTATTTCATTTCTTCGGAATTTCAATTTTACTTTGAGCATCCCAATTCCTAACATTTATTCTTTTCAATCACTTATTTTAGCTTATGAACTAGTGTCTTCAGAAACAATTGGTGCACTAAATAATATATTTTTGAAGAAAGGGAATATTTATATATGGTAACATTATACTGTTACAGGTGATACGAATCTTTAAACAAAATCTCATATTCAAGCCTTGTTGATAAAAGATATAATCAAAAACCTTCATTAATATCATCATATCAATTTATTTATCTGCTTTTTTTTTTCACGTCATAATGATATTTAAATAACATTTTTGACAACATTCGAACATCATTTACGTGTCTTTTTGTGATTGGTCCAAAATTATTTCACAATCAATAATAATAATCATAAACACTATCATAGACCAGTCACAAAATAACATATTAATGATGTTCAAATATTGTTAAAAAAATGTTCTCTAAGTATCATTATTCAATCTAAAAATATGTTTTATAAGCGCATAAATTTTGTACCTTGTTTAATAAGTTTTAACTTCTATCACTCAGGCCTTGTTCACTTGAATGGATTTGGGAGAGAGTAATTGAGAGGATTTGAGAGAATTTGATGATAATTTTTTTTGTTGTTTATTTGAATAGATTTAGAGGTAAGTGAGAGTGAATTTGGAAATAATTTTTTTTAATCTGTCACATAAATTAAATCCTAAACTAATTCTTATAAACTTTACTTCCAAATTCTTTTTTATTTACCTCCAAATTCACTCAAATAAACAACAAAAAAAATTACCTTCAAATTCTCTCAGATCCACTCAATTACTCTCTCTCAAATCCACTCAAGTGAACACGACCTTAATGTACCAGTAAAGTAAAAAAACACCTTGTAAATTAAAAATCATAAAAGAAAACTGAGTTAGCAATAATATAAGATTTAAAAAGTGATTGAGATCTGGAACATGTTAAATAAATTAAATTATTAATAATTAAGATTCATTAAACTAATGGGTATTGAAATCCATGATAGTTGTAGCCGTTGAAGAAGGGTAGTAGGTATTTAAAGTCATATATGCGGGATGAATTTTGAAATTTGATATGGTGGTGGAAAAGCGTGTGGTAAGAGAGGGGATGAAGAACATTGAGGAATAATAACCCACCACCAGGTTTAGAAAAGGTTAATTACAAAAATAGATTTGTTAATTGGGTTACATTACATCCAATCCAGGGCAGTCCTCTGATTTTCCAGCCTGTAGTGTCGGGGCAAACAAATGGTTATGTCTGTTCCCTCTATTCTTAGCCATTTTCCAGTTTCCTTCCCATTCCTCGTATAAATATATGCGTTGTTCTTCCATCTACAGTCAGAGAGAAAGAGAGATATCAGAGAGAGAGAGAGAGAGAAAGAGGGTGAAAAAAAATGGGTAAAGGAGATGATCAAGAAGGTGTCGTAGCCGGGGGCTTCTTCTGGTCCTACACCGACGAACCCCATGCCTCACGACGTCGTCAGATCCTCTCCAAGTACCCTCAAATCAAGCAACTCTTTGGCCCCGACCACTCCGCTTTCTTCAAGGTTTCGCCTTTTCCCGTTTTTCATTCCAATCTCGCTCTTTTCTTTTCTGGGTTCCTTTCCATTCCCCCAATGTTGTTGTTGTATCTGTTTTTGGCTTTTGGGTTGTCGTCATTCTTATTATTCAATGCTCGCATTGTCTGTTGTTTGCTTTCTTCTTATCTATTTTCTTTCATTTTTCCCAATCTAATGTTTCTCCCGTCCTTTTCTCTCTTGGCATTGCCTGTGTGGCCGGCGGATTCCTAACTTATTTCGATTGGTTTCACAATGTCTGTATCTGAGATTGAGCCTCTGCTGAACATAATCCTACATTGATGTGGTTGTTATATGTATACCAGACTTAGATCTCTTGAGAGTTGCCCAATTCATTCATGTTTAAAATAAAATAAATAAATAAAAAGGTGAATTTGATACTGTGAAAACTTACATTGTCAACTAATCTGAAATATTGGTAGGTATGACTTTGAAGACAATCAATGTAAAATTCTACACACTTATCACGTACACTTTTGATTCGATTGCAATGTAAACTCGTTAACCGTTAGTGAATTGACAATTTATTATAAGAAGTGGTTGTGTACTATTGTTAAATGGTATCCCTTCGATATGTGTGCAGTGCATGCTATCGTACGTTGTGTATTAATAATGTTTGAAAGTTGTGGTGTTGCAGATTAGTGGAGTTGTTTTGCTTCAGCTTGCTACCGGTGTTTTGCTTAAAGATGCTGGGTGGGTGAAGATATGTTTAGTAGCATACTTTTTTGGGTCATTTCTGAACCACAATCTGTTTTTGGCTATCCATGAGCTGAGTCACAACCTGGCCTTCTCAACTCCATCCCTGAACCGTTGGTTAGGGATATTTGCGAACCTCCCAATAGGTGTGCCCATGTCTGTTACTTTCCAGAAGTATCACTTGGAGCACCACCGGTTCCAAGGTGTAGATGGCGTTGACATGGATATCCCTAGTCTTACTGAAGTTCATCTTGTGAAAAACGTTGTTGCAAAAACCATTTGGGTGTTTTTACAGCTATTCTTTTATGCACTTAGACCTCTCTTTCTTAAGCCAAAGCCTCCTGGCTGTTGGGAGTTCGTGAACTTCTCTATTCAGATTGGACTTGATGTCTCAATGGTTTACTTTTTTGGCTGGAAATCGCTTGCTTATTTGATTCTTTCTACATTTCTTGGTGGTGGGATGCATCCAATGGCTGGCCACTTCATTTCAGAGCATTATGTGTTCAATCCTGATCAGGAAACATATTCTTACTATGGACCTCTGAATTACCTCACTTGGCATGTGGGCTACCACAATGAACACCATGATTTCCCAAGAATTCCTGGAAACAAGCTTCATCTGGTGAAGGAGATTGCTCCAGAGTTTTATGATAGCTTATCATGCTACAGATCTTGGAGCCAGGTCATTTACATGTACGTCATGGATCGAACAATTGGACCTTTTAGCAGAATGAAGAGAAAGTCCAGTAAAGCTCAATAGATCATCCACTCCTCCCTCTTTTGTGATGTCTCAACTTTTCACAATTTTCTGTGCAACACAACAATCTAATACAGTTTTTGACCCAAATAGCAAGTTATTTGTTCATTAGCCCACAATTGTGCAAAACATTGTTTTGGGATTTCCTTCTTCAATTCTTATGCACACATCTCTCCTCCCTCTCTCTCTCTCACTCTCACACACACACACACACACAAACATGCTATGCCTTTGAACTAGTCACGTTATGTCAACCTTGTAGCAATTGGCCTGAGTTTTTTTTTTTGGGTTGTAGAGCTCAGTAATAAACCATTTGGAGAATACACAAATCCAAATATTCAAATCTATTTTATAATTATACTAATCCAATTTACTCTCGTTCTGTTTCAACATATGTATATTGTTGGGAATCCAATCCTGTTAATTGGATGGTTTTTCTTAAGTAAATTTCGAAGTTAATGTTCATGCTAAAGAATAATTTGGTTAAGATAATTTTTTATTGGTTTGGGGTGAGTTTGATTTATAAGGTATCTTTTTTTAAGTACAATTAAAGTGTTGTTGGGTTGGAGCATCCTTAATTTGACCAATACGTTCTCAACTACAAAATCATTAATCATTATATTAAAAATGAGTTTTGTTCATCACATAAATTATTAATAAAAAAAATCAGTAAATAATAAATTAGTTATATTAAAAATAGACGAACACAAAAGATCTTGAAACGAGAAAAAAGTTTGAAGCATAAATAATCAAGCAATGAGAAAAAAAAAAGTAATGCATAAATATGATTACCTTCAATTTTAAGATTAACAATTTAATCATAAAATTTATCTTAATTTTTTAATGATAAAAAAACTAAATTAATTTAAAAACTTAATTTGAATTTATCATAATTAATAGCTTCTTAAATGCCAATTTTATTCGAAATGAATTAATAGAGATCTAATGATATAAGTTAAACTAAAATAAATTAAAAAATCAAACCAATTTCATCTAATTAAATGTATTCGGATTTTAATGTAAATATAATTTTAATTTAGATTGAATATGGATTAAGATTTTAGAAGAACAATTTATGTCTACCTCTTGAAGAATGCATGAGTTGGGAGTGTTAGTAATACAACTTTTAGCACATTATATTTGTTACTGGTCAAAATTTATATAAACTATGAATGTGGAAGAGATTTATTTATTAGAAAGGGAAGATCTACGTTAATTTATAAACTTGAACAAATTTAAACTAATAAAGTGTTTTAAAAAGAAGACATTAGCGTTTTTTACTGTGATTTCATTATGATTAATGTAGTGGTTGATGCAATTAATTTAAATGATTGAACATCATTACTTTGCAAACGCTACCGAAGACCTTCTTCTAGTGTTCAAATAATAAAATTTTATTAATTTAAAAAGATAACAAGTTGGTTGCTGTGGTGTAGTGGTTATCACGTTAGTCTTACACACTAAAGGTCCCCAGTTCGATCCTGGGCAGCAACAGTCTGTTGTTTTCTTGTTTTTATGTAATTTTGGATCAAACCCAACCCATTTTATAATTTGGTTGCATTATATTAGACATTTGAAAAATAAATTTATTTACCAAAACATAATCTATCTCGTTAATCTTAGGCAGCTGTATAGAAACGATCATATATAAAAGAATTGTTAACTTTTATAAGTTTTTTTTTTCTTTCACAAATCATATGATTCGTCATTTATAATTGATCGAGTATAGAAATTTATAATATTGACATTACATGATGATTAAACTTTAATAAATAAAATTAGTAAGAAGATGGAGACATCTGATCTAATCTAGTGTAACTAAGTTTCAAGAATGCATTCAAGACGATTATGGGAAGTAAACACCGCAATTCAAATGGTGTTAGTCAACAATGCATTCATTACGTAGCAACTATGAAAATTGGTTTTCATAAAAAATCTAATTTATGTCACTAAGCAATTTTTAGGATACTGAAATGTCAGTGCAATGTACCATGAAGAAGAATTCTAAGTTGCTAAGCACAAAACCCATTTTTCCCATCAGAGAGATAACCAAAAGTAGCTGAAAATTTTTCTTTTACCCTCTTGCGTGTTTGGTTAAAAATGAGTTAGAAGAAAAATAAAAGAAAGAAAATGAAATTAAAAAATAACAACTTTTTGCTCTATATTTGAGAGGAAAATAAAAATAAAATGTGAGACCCAAAAAAAGGCACTTTTCCTCAAATTAGCATGCAATGAAAGGAGAATAACATCTCTATTTCTTTTTCCGTTTTGATATCTTTAAAAATTAATTCATTTTTTATAAACAAATTTAATTAATATAAAATTTATTTATGAAAATAATAGAATAAAAAATAAATTTTTACTCACATAAGATTTTTTTCATGTAAAACAATTATTTTCTTTGCACTCTTTTCCATCTGATTATGCAAAGATACCTTTTTCTATTTCATCCCTTATTTCTATCCAATATATTTATCTTCTATTTTTTTTTTCCTTTTTGTTTCTTTAAATTCAATATTTATTCTCGCTAATTTGCTCCTAATCAAAAGTATAATAACACCATGAAAGGCACAGTAAACATATGGTTATCCATCCAGCTACCAAAATTTTCATATCCCCTCTTTTCAGATGACATGAAGTTTCTGAAATCTCAATTAAAAAAAGGCATTGACAGTCACACTTGCCCTTAAAATCATAGCGATACAATGGATAAATGCGAAAATGAATTCCTAACAAAATGTAGCCTGTAAAAGAATGGTTATCATGTTTTCTGTGTGTGTTTTGTAAGACTAAGGTTGTTTGTCAATTTTCACTATGCAGAAGTACCAAGGATGTCCTCAGACATGTCAATTGGTTCTTCGGGTAGTGGCCTCGGCTTCTCAACTGGGGCAGGCATTGGACGCCCGTTAGGAGTAACTTCATCAACTTTCTCTTTTTTCACGTCAAACTGCATAATGCAACATATATAGCAGTTGGGTCAGTTGATCGTATTATATTACGTTACATGTACTCAATGGAATCTTAAAGACAGTATGGTCAAGGACCCAGAATAATTTAAAAGTTCAGAAACCTAATTACACACTTTCAAAACATAGAGACTTGTTTAAAAAACCTACAAATACTTCAAAAACCTACAAACACTTAATACGCGAAAAGACTGCTTGAAGGCATGAAGGAAATATATTGATACATTGAAGGGGATACACAACAATATGATAAAAATTTAGGTTCTTGAAATCAAACTGACCTTGTAACCGCAACCAGATACACAAGCATGAAAACATTCCTGTATCAGAAGAGATTAACCATAATTAATTCCTAAACAAAACTATTCAATAACTAATCTTAAGCCATTATGAGCTATGAGGGTGTTGCAAGTGACAGCAACTGGGCATATTTATTAACTAAGTTTTGATTTTCCTCAAATGATGTGAATCCCACAGTCCAGCATTCCTATAATAGAATTTTGAATGATGAAATATGCAAGAACAAAGTCAAATATGCATTTTTAAAATAAATCTCCATTGACTTGGTAATGCCACAACACTTAAAATGTCTACTTAAGTTTAATGTTCTTGCTCCAACAACTTACCAGAGAGATATCATTTTATATACGGGAACATGCACAGAAAGAATCAAGGGTACTGAGTTTTCTGTGACGGGTGAGGAGATGTGGACAAATGATGCACAGACTACAGAGAATTTTTTGAAAAATGTTGGCCTTCCAAATCTGTCTAGCTTTCAAAGGTGAAAATGAGATCACTCAAACTGGACAACAGTCTAACTTACTGCCAATTTGACAATATCTGGACTGGCTAATTAACCACATTAAAGTAAAACAAATCAAGCAGTAGAGTCAGTTGTAGCTCAATATTTGGTAAGCGCAGACCAAAATGAAAGTAACATAGTTGTGTAGCTCCTATGAAACCCAAAGCTGAAACTTTAAATTAAAATCAGATAAAGTTTTAATCCAAAAAAATGTAGAATGAAACAAAAAGTGTAGCATTCGTACAAGACTTTATAGAATGCTATTTATGTTTATCATTTGCACTCAGGGATTTATATTTAGCAACAAATCACAAGGATATGTAAGACCTAAGGAGAAAACACTTCATTCATAGGGCTCAAGTTGAATAAATATGAATTCAAACGAAATTTAATGAATTAGAACTTCAGACAAGTCACTAAAAATGAAGAGCTATTTGCAATTTCTAGCATACTTCGGTTTCTGTTCCACTAAATACAACTACAATTGATTGAGTATTGGATCACTATTTTGCCTACACTTTATACATAACTGTCAGCCTCTCCTACCTCTATGTTTGTGAAGCCAAACCTTCAACACACGTCTTGGATTTTAGCGACTTCCATGCAACTTGGAGGAAGGAGATCCCAAGGTATAGTACATTGTAATGCATGCATTTGAAACTTGATAGATATAAATTACGGAATTTTAAAGTTGATACACATTTTGATTTAGAAATTTTTTCTAAGGGGTTAAATTGAAATTTACCATTAAAATTATGTGTTGTGAGAAGAGAAACCATCAAAGGAGGGTTATGTTAGGATGAACCAAACCAGAAATGAACTACATTGCAAGTTGCTAAATACTAAAATGGCAACTTGGGAAATAAAAATGTAAAAGAAGCATGGGATGGGAGAAAAGAAAATACCGCTGAATAACTAGCAGCACCAGGGGAACGATCAATATAAGCACTCCACTGTTGGTCCTTTAGTACAGGATCCTTGTAACACATTAGATTGCAATTTTCCAAACCTGGTTAACCAATAATCTATCATTCACACATCAGAATCAAATTCTGCCAACTTGCTAGAGCTACTTCTACAGTCATCATTTCAGCCCTCATAACAGGGTTTAATGCATAGTCAGTTAATGAAGACTAGGCTCCTGTTTCTGCATTGAATTTGTAATGCACGGAGGCACATACAGGGGAATGGAACAGATATGGGGATGGGATACAACAATTTGCATGGAACTGAGTGTAGATACATTTATTCACACACAAGTAGGGTTGTTCTCCCAGCTCGTGGTCAGTTTTGGGTGCAACTGAAAACACTCTGCAGGACAAAAAAAATCCAAGGTTTTGAAAATTGGTCCAGGACTGCAATTTCAAGAACATCAATTTTTTATACAACCATGACCACAATCTAAAAGTTTGAAAAAAAGTCCATGATTCTGACTGGAAATAATAACCGTAAATGGACCGTCTGAACAGTCTAAGGCAACATGGAACAAAGTATACAGAGCAAAAATCAATCTTCTACAGGATCAAAGGAACCAAGATACTTAACTAAAGTTATGGTGGCCAACCAACTGACCAAGTGAACGTAACCCTTCCATGAGTGGAGAGGCCAATGAGCTTATGAGAAGAACTCTAGACCCTTCATGGACGGGGGAAGGGCAGAATAAACACCAACTCACTAAATGGAGTATCCATGCTTAGTAGGTTTTAAGTAGTTTCCCTAAGGGTATGGTCTACTAGTAATTAATGTTTATGGGATTTCATAGAGCATGTTTGAAGTTGGAATGGACTCAAGCGTGGGTCGCACATCTCAAGAGGCTAAACATAGAAGCAAGATTTTGGTTTTTGCGGGTAAACTTCAACCTCCGTTTAGATCAACTTATAAACAGATACACTAATAATCATATCCTTCCTTCTCACCAGAACATGCCAAGAAGAAGATTGATATGAACCGAGCGACTTTACAGATAAAGATAATGATTCTTCAAAACCTGAAATTTGCCATGTATAGTCTCTTGCTCGAGCAATTATTATGCCCCTCAAAAATTGTTAAAGTAAAACAAATCTTCCATTGTTTTGGAGAGCTATTATACTATGTGGTCCCCTAAAAAGTAAATTTGTGTTGCTCTGGTCCCTTGAAAGATTGCACTTTGAGGGATGAAATTTTATACAGGTTGACAAGTTCGTATAGAAATGCACTTTGAGGATCGAAAGCAACACAAGTGATCGCCCCACTTTCAGGGACCCAATTGTATACTAACTATTAGGCTAGCATTGATGCAGAAACACAACATGCAGAACAATAACCTAGATTTTAAAGGAATAATAACAAATTTTGAAGGAAAAATAATAATGATAATAAAAAAACATGAAAATGATCTCACATTCCTCCCATGTCTCTTCCTCTGAACTGCACCCCTTCTTGCAGAAAACTCGCCCTACAATGACACAATAGAAACAATGGTTTACCCAATGTAAGTGAATAAGAAATAATAAAAGAAATTGGAATGTGGGAATGGAGAATACATGGAATTTGGGTGAGTGCAGAGTATTTGTTGGTGCATTGATTTCCGCATGGAGACACCCACTGTTCCGGCATCATCTTTCTTCCTCTTTTCCTCAATTCTCTTCTCAAACCAATGACATGAGACAGATCACATTTTATTACTACAACAATTCAATCTAAAAATCCAAAAAAAAAAAAAAAAATTGAAGTTCCTCCCTCTGTGATTGATTTTTATTTTTATTTTTCAAATTCCTCATCCGACAGTATCAATAATAATAATAATAATATTAATATATATCATTCGCTTATAAAAAAAATATTTCATAAAATTGTAAGAATGAATTAAATTAATTAATTATGATTAAAACTGTTTAACAAAATTATACTTAATGAATAATAAGTAATTATATAAATTTTATATAATATTGAATATATTAGGATGTATAAAACAGACGCAAAATTATGATAAGTAAAACAAAAGAATTGATATATAATCTTATTTAGACACATTAACTTTATAATTTTTCTAAAACTAAAAGTAACTTAATATAATGATATAATAATTAAATTGACACTTAGTTAACTTTTAAATATTTTATAAATTTAGATATACATATCATACTATTTTATGCTTACTCTCGACATATATTTTTATCTTTCTCATTTATACCTTATCAATTAAATTAATAATTAAATATACTTTTAGTTTATAAATTTTAATGTAAAATTCGAATTTATCTCAAACTCAATGTATATATTTTTCTAATTTAAATGCATTAAAACATTCAAACGTTTTTGTATGTCAAACACTATTTTATAATAATGTTTAAGTAATTTACACTGCTTCATACATTTTAACTCATATATCTGAAATGTTTTTTTAATTTAAATTTGAGTTAAATTGCAATTAACATTTGAGTTAAATGTGATTCGAGATGAATTTTTATTCTTTGTTTTGAGAGCAACAATCGTTTCTCGTTGTTGAATTCAGTGAGAAGCGCGACAAGAAGAATAAACATTGATTTGAAGGATTTTCGATGTGATATGGAGGTTGATTGGAAGAAGAATTTTGGCTGATGGAAGCCATGGTTGATCAATCAAGGATGAAGAAACACACAGAAAAAATATCGATGATGAATTAGTTATCATATTTAATTAATTAATCAGTAACGAGACAAATTATGGTTAAATGATGAAATAAATTTGTTTCAAATTGATATAATTATTTAAATAATACAATTTGTTTTTTTTTATGAATTCCATTATAATAAATAAAAGCAGTAAAAGTTGATATATTATAACTACAATAATTATGGAAAATTATATTATTAATACTATTATACAATCACTTATAATATCATTAATAGTATTAATATTAAATCATTTATTAATTAAAATATGTACATATATAATTTATGATTATTGGATTTGAAATTCAGTGAAAGTGTTTGTTGTGTTTTAAAATTGGAGAGAAATATATACTGAATTTCGAAATCTAAAAATAATAAATATTGAATTTCGAAATCTGGAATAAATAAATACTAGATTTTAAAATTTGGAAAAAATAAATGATGAATTTTGAAATTTGGAATAAACAAATAATAGATTTCAAAATTTGGGAAAAGTAAATGATGAATTTTGAATTTTGAAATAAACAAATGATAGATTTCAAAATTTGGAAAAAATAAATATCGGATTTCGTGGTGAATTACAAATATTCTAAATTTGATGAGTTCGTAAATCCATTTTCAAAATCTGATAAATTTTTAAATTGGATTTTAAAATCTGATGATTTTCTTTACCAAGTTTTAAAATCTACTTATTTTCTATCTCAGATTTAAAATTTTGATAATTTTTTTTACTGGATTTAGTAATTTTTTTGAATCAAATTTAAAAATTCGATAAGTTTTTAAAATTGAATTTTGAAATTCTGTAGATATATATGGTCACAATAAATGCCTTTTACTGCTTACGTAACTTATATATATAAAAGGTTTTACTGAAGAGAAAACTGTGAATTTGGAGGGGCAAGAAGTGTCCTAAATTAAGATATCTAGTGTGGTTGTTTGTAAGATGGGGAAGAAGACATTGATAGCTTATGTGTTGCTAATAATAAGCATGATGTTAGTGAAGAGTGAAATGCATGCCATAACCTGCAGAGAGGCCATAACTTTTTTGTTGCCATGTGAGCCATTCATGCTGGATTTGGGTCCAAGAATACCATCACTTAATTGCTGTACAAGCATAGCAATAATATTCAAAGAGACAAAAACACTTGAACTTCGTAGATCCACATGTAGTTGTCTCAAAAACGCTGCATTTCAAGCAGGCATCAAGCATGAGAGAGCAACACAACTTTCTCACTTATGTAGGACTCACTTCTCCTTTCCCATTGATCCATTCGTCGATTGTGATTCGTAAGTCTCATCCTTCATTCTCTCTTTCCTTTTTATCATTTAAATAAAAAATTCTCATTTATTTCATGTTTTTCTAATTCTTAAATTTTATATCTCTTTTCATGCAGGGTTTCTTGATCCTTCCAGTTCTGCATTCTAGATAAATAAATATTATATAGTTTTGAAATAGGAACAGAAACTTAATTTGTAGTGATATTTACTCCATAAACTTTTATAAGTGACTGGCTTAGGAAAAAAATAATTATTTATAATGTTATGAAAATTTAAAGTATCACAAAAATACTATGCCTTGTTTGTTCTCCTAGTAGACATCCTAAACAAATTTTTTAAATTCTTATTCATTTTTTATCTTAATATGTTTTATATTGTAAAATATAGGATTTTGCTAACAGTATCCGGAAGAACTGTTTAAGGAAAATTAAAGCAATATTTTAGTAGATTGCAACACTCTTGCCTGTGCTTTAGACATTTTTTTAATTATTTTTTATGTAATAAGCCATATTAATAAGAGACGTTTAATAGCTTTAAATGCACAATTATTTCTAAAAGGACAATCTCGACGAGTACTGGAAATTATTGCCTATGTTTGTCTCTATTTTACAAATTATCAGTGTTTCAAAAAGTGATTAATATATTTAATTTAAGTGAAATAATTTAATTTTAAAATAAATATTTAGATTACTCATATATAATTATTCTTTATTAAAAGTTTTTTAACATGTTTATTATAATGCATTTATGATAGTATTATTACTCCTCTTTATTAATATATTTAATAATTATTTTATTAGGAAGATAATATTATAAAATTTATATTCTATATAAAAATTCGTTTCTAAGAAAGTGCTTCCTTCAATATTTTTATCTATTTTTAAATTGAATAATACTACAATTGATTAATTTTATCTTTGGGAATGCAATTACACCAACTAGTAATTGATAGAAACAGAAAAAAAATAATATCGAAAACCAAAAAGGAAGTTTTTTATTGATGGTTATATGAGAAATTCACAAATATATGAACGATAAAAAAATTATTTAACTTTTTTTCATTGTTTTTAATTTTTATACAATTAATTTACACCAACATTTAATAAAAGAAAAAAAATACCCACGGTGTTTTGTTATCTTGTTTTCCAGCTGCGTATATTAAATCCAACAATAGAAGTTAATAATCAGAAAAAATTAGGACACAAGTTATTCTGCTTTGACCAATAATCTGAAGTTTTATCAAACAAAAATTGGACTAGTGAAATGATTAATTTAATGTTTAAATACTAATATTCTAGATAAAAAAGATGATTTGATAAATATTTTTCTATTTAAATTTTTATGATATATTTGCATGATCAAATATTTAATTTAAAAATGTTTTTTTTAAAGAAAATTATTTGTTATCTAATTACATCTATAATCATTATATTTATTAAGCATAATAAGAAATAGTTATATGCTTTGCTCTACAATATATTAACGGTTGTTCATTCGGTGACTTCTGTCATATGCAATCATTGGATATCTTGAAACGACACCTCCAAATAATTGAATCTAAAAATTCAATTTTAGACAGAAAAAATAATATAGTGCTAATCTAACCAGATAATGCAAACCAATTTTTGGTATATTAAAAATTCCGTGATTAGCTGATAGTGTTAAACCGTTTCAACATTATCATTAATTTCCATTTTTTAATAGGATTCTTATTCATGAATATTTAAATAATTACATGTGATAATAGCATATCACCAGATAAGAAACAAAGAGAAAAAGACATGTGCACCGAGGTGGTCCACGTGCACGATGTCGTACTGTTGCTGACAATGGTAAACGTGGAATCCATTTACTTATTCATTGCTAGTTAGAATTTTGCAAAGAGATTGATTGTACCTCTTTTCATTTTCTATTTTGTTATTCTTTAGAATTCTCTGTCTTGTTCTTTCGCTTGGACCAATCACATAAATTTGCATAACAAAATTAAATCAATCATACACGTGATTTTGAATAATCAGATTTTTAAATCTTTATTATTTATTAAATTATTCGTTTATCTCGGGTAATCCTGCACAAGCTAATTAAGAAATTCGAAGTTGATATGATATATACCTTGAAAGTTAAAATCATGTACTCTCTGGAACATCTATCTGCTGTAATGACCACACATTCTATAGTTATATAACAATCAAAGTACCAAAGAAGAGAGAGCACAATAACAGTGAGAGTGTGAAATGGATCAGTTTGTGTGGAGAGTGTTGCCTTTGCTAACAATCCTTGTTTCCTTTTTCGTATTCTTCTACTTCCAGAATTCAGACACGGCGCAGTTATATCCTATCATAAAGGTGGGTTTTTTCATGCTTTTTCGATCACGATTATGGCTTTATAACCGGCAAAAACCTTTTAGTACAACTTTGACTTCAAAGTTGTCACAAGACTTCCTCGTTTTCTGCCTCTATGGGGTCACTGTGATTAGTTCCGAACTTTTGTCATCACATTCTCAACTGTCCTGATCTAAGAATTGAAGAAGACGTGAGGGTTAAAGGTTGTTGACTTTTTGTTCTACAGTTGCCACGGAACAAATGCAGCTTTCTTCCCCATCACCACTTCTGGATATCCAGCAAACGCATCGTGACCCCACAGGGGATCATTTCTGGTTCAGGTTTTACTTCTTTGACCCTTGATTATTATATTTTTATTATACACTTCATTTCGTTGTGAGGTTGTAAAGTGTTTTGTGTTGAGTAGGGTTGTGGGATTTTGTGTATGACTGTGTTTAGTGCAGGATTTTCTGTGCATGGGAAATAACAAAGAAAGTGCGATTGTAGAACGTACCCAATAAAATGGTTCCATTCTCTTTACATAATCTTAAAATGAAGAATGAAGAAAAAAAGGGATATACTTGAGGTGAGGGTTTTAAGAGTTAGGACTCACCTGAGTGGCCGTAGCATGAAATCGTTAACAGTGAACTGAAGACTGTTTTTTCTCTTGACCATTTGTTGTTTCAATTGTACATGTAAAACTTCCCTATCACTATGTACACGTGTTAACTGATTTTATTTGCGGAACCTTAACAGTGGAGATCAATGAAGGGCGAATAGTATCTGTGGTTGAGGGATATGGTAAGCAGGGCCAGTCTAAGCAAGAAGAAATAATAGATTATGGAGATGCTGTTATCATGCCTGGCTTGATTGATGTGTAAGTTTTGAAATTCGTCTTCTTATTGTTTATTTTGACAATGTTGTTTGATGCATTTTCTCTATACATCAGTGTTGGATAGCTTAATAATAGTAGGTTAGGGCATGCGAGAATTTACTAGAGTGGGAATGGTAGACTAGAAGAGTTGATTATCATTCCAACTGGTTCATTGTATATTTAAACTTGATTATCTGAATTACTTACTTTGCCAGGCACGTACATCTTGATGAACCGGGAAGAACCGAGTGGGAAGGATTTGATACTGGTACCAGAGCTGCTGCTGCTGGTATGCAGATGTTTTCCTCTATTGATATACATATTTTCTTTATTAGTAGTGTACGTTGGAACTTGATTGGATATTTCAGGGAAAATCTTGATAATTTTTTCCTATGCTTCTTTTAGTGCATCTAGATTTCAAGCCTAGAACAAAGAAAGCACTAACTTGAATGAAATTATCACCCCTCGTCAGATGTTACACAGTGGATAACTTGTATAATTTTTCACTGTCTTCCTGATGATAGTTATACTGTCTATTTATAATGTTATTGATATGCATAACTTATTTAGTTTGGTTTATATACATATTGAATGGATCTGTTCCAACAATCTTTCAACAGGTGGAGTGACCACAGTTGTTGACATGCCTCTAAACAATTACCCTACAACCGTGTCTAAGGAGACACTGAAGCTTAAGGTATTAGTGATCGATCCTGTGTGAGTTTAAGTAATATCCATCTTATGATGAATTTTTTCATTTCAAAGAAATAGATGGAGTTCCTTCTGGCGTACGTCATTTAATTTTTTCCATGCAATTGATGTTCTGACATAAGTTTCCCCTTCTTTCCAGCTTGACGCTGCAGAGGATAAAATCTATGTTGATGTTGGTATGACCAATGAATTCTGCCTTAGCATATAACTGGTGGAGTTACTGAGACCTTTTTTGTAATCTTATACAGGATTTTGGGGAGGCCTGGTCCCTGAAAATGCCCTTAATCTAACTATTCTTGACGATCTCTTGAGTGCTGGTGTTCTTGGTGTGAAGGTAAACATTTGAAAACTTGTGCATTACCTTGCAACTTTGCTTAGAAGTCAAGGACATATTCACCGGATCAACTTTATGATTGAACATTTTCGAAGAAGTTAATTATTACATTCGATACTTCACCTTGGTACTTTCACCTTGTATGTATTTTAGACATTTTTGGTCTATGGCTCTCGTTAGTATTTATCTTTGAAGTGGTTTGGCACTATCTTGCTGGGGATTCCTGAATTTCTGTGTTCATGTATCGTCCCATCATCTTGGAATTGAACATGATTTATTCAACATATGTGATAATATGAGTTCTTTCTCAACAGTTCAAGCCATCAGATATCTGTTGGCTTTTTGGTCCAACTCTGACCCACTTTCGTCTTCTCCCTTTTCTGTTTGCAGTCTTTTATGTGTCCTTCAGGAATTAATGACTTTCCTATGACAACTATTGACCATATCAAGGTACGTTCATGTGAAATTATAGCTGGGAGTTTTTTATTCAGTTCCGTGAAGTTTTTTAAATTTCTTTGCTCACCCACTTCTGCTTTCATATAAACGCAGCAAAACACACTGTGATGCGGTAATGTTGTACACTAAGGAGTAGCTATTGCTAAATTGTTTAGAAAATGTATTTTTCAGGCGGGATTATCAGTGTTGGCAAAATATAAAAGACCTATAGTTGTGCATTCTGAGCTTGTACAAGATTATGGCAATGATTTGGAGCATGATGACAACCGTGATCCACATGATTATTTGACATATCTCAACACCAGACCACCTTCATGGTAAGACATTGTAAGGTTTTTGTTTTCTGAATAAGTAAACATTACATCAAGACATAAATTATTTTGGATAAATGATTCCTCTTGTTTGTTCGTTCTGTCATGTCAAAACATGAAATCGGTCACACTACTGCTTAAATTTATCCTAAGTTTTCATAACTGAATTAGTTCATTGAAGGCTTTCGCCTGAGTTGGTATTTAGCTCCCTGTATGAGAGGCCAAGGTGTGGAGCCCCAAATAGTGTAGAATCTGGGCCACAATATGGGTAAAATATGTGATTGAGGGTGTTGAGGAGATGAAAGTGTACTTGCTCTAGAGAATTGTAAATTACATAACTCAAGATGTTTCTGAATAGTTTTAGAGAACCTAGCAATATGAAATATCCATCCGCTGTGCTTTTGCATGATACAATGCACTTAGAATCTTGGATGAGCAAAATATCATTCATCTTTAATTGTCACCAAGTTTTCAGAAAAAAATTATTAAAGCTATTTAACTTTTCCAGGGAGGAGGCAGCCATTAGACAACTTGTAGGTGTTTCGAAGGACACTGGAATTGGTGGTTCTTTAGAAGGAGCACATATTCATATTGTCCACTTGTCTGATTCAAGTGCTTCCTTAGATCTGATTAAGGTACTCTGATCATTGAGTTGCCTGGTTAAAATAAAATATGGAGTATACCAATTGACTGGATTGCTAATATTATACATTTATAATGTACAGGAAGCAAAAAGTAGAGGTGATAGCATAAGCGTTGAGACTTGTCCTCACTACCTGGCTTTCACCTCTGAAGAGATACCAAATGGAGATACTCGTTTTAAGTGTTCCCCACCCATTCGTGATGCACAAAACAAAGACAAGTTATGGGAGGCTGTATTGGTATGCTTCCTCTCCATAAATATACCTAGTATTGTCTTACTTTAATCATTTATGATCTCATCGTTTTTTTTTTTTTTGTTTGTTTGTTTTACTCTGCATTTCAGGAGGGACACATTGACCTGTTAACAACTGATCATTCACCAACTGTGCCTGAACTAAAGCTTCTTGAGGAGGGTGACTTCTTGAAGGCTTGGGGGGGCATATCATCTTTGCAGGTTAGTGATTTTTCTTGTTAGACCATTTTTCCTACTGCAATGCTACAATATGAACCTATTTGAAATCAATTATCAATCTACAAGTTGATCTTTGAATGAATGCATAGCCAAGTATTAGATTGAATGTTGCTTTCATGCTTGAGGTTGGTTCTTATCTACTTATTAAACAATTGAATGATATGAATGAGTATTTCCAATAATATAATGACATAATTCAATGTTTTAGTGGGAAAGGATGGATGCAAGGACCAGTCCTATGCATGTGCCCCAACAAATGGCCATCCTTATCACAGCGCAGTCTGGAAGAGCTCAATAGGTTTATCATGAAACTGAACAGCTAAAATATTGATAGGGTGTAGGAGTTTCCATCCTTACTCACCTTTCTTGACAACTATTTCCTGATATGGAACTTTGGTATAAATCCTTGGGCTCTATCACCTCTTAATCTTTCTTTTCTTGGTCCATGATTATTCTAGCCAGAACTTTGTTTTTATTTCCTTTAGCATACTGAAAGTACCCCTTAATGTGATAAGAATATTTTGAAGAAGAGCTTAATTTGTTTACCTCAAAGCATGCAGTCATCCTTAAGGACCATGATGGATGATTTCTGCAGTATTTTAATCAGAAAGCCATGCATGTGCTGGTGCTAGTTTCCTTATTTCAGACTCAGTCTGAATTTAACTTTTTATTTATATTATAACTGTGGATGCTGTAATTGGCCTAAAGACTAACTGATGTTCCATTGGGAGACTTGTAGTTTAATCTTCCGGTGACGTGGTCGTACGGGAAGAAATATGGACTAACTATAGAACAGTTGTCGTTATTGTGGAGCAAGAGACCTGCAGCACTTGCTGGGATAGAATCAAAGGTGTTTTCTTCTTTGCCTCTGACTTAGTATAGTATATCCAATAATTACAGCTTTATTCTCTTCATTCTCTATGATTTGGTTACCGAAATATTTTTTGAGAATGCTTCGTGATGAGACACTTGAACATTTACTTGTGAAATTTTCAAGTCAACGTATATGCTTCGTACAAAATAATGTCTGTTCAAATCTGACTAAATTTCCATTTTTTTAGGGGACTATTGAAGTTGGAAACCATGCAGATATTGTAGTTTGGCAACCAGAGCAGGAGTTCGACCTGGATGACAATTATCCTGTTTTCATCAAACATTACGTATGTCTTAATTATTCTTTACTCTGTTATCAAACTCATTTTGTCTATGACTTTCTTTTTCTTACTCATAGATGCCAGAGGAACCAAGTTGTTCTTCCCACTACAATAAAAAAAGTTACTCACCCCAGATCATATCATTTATCTATTTATTTTGCTGATTCCTTTTCTTTTAGAAGAAACCATTAACAGAAAAGAAAAATAAGACTTTTCTCTGTTGCATGAACATTCAGTGTTTACCACCTTATTAAGACATTCTGTTAGTGTTGCATGATTATTCATGTTATGAAGAAAATATATTTGGCTGTTTTTGTGAAATCCCATATGTGAAGCAATGACTGTTTGGCATTCAGGAACTCTCTGCTTACATGGGAAGTAGGTTATCCGGAAAAGTTTTGGACACTTATGTGAGAGGAAATCTAGTGTTTAAGGATGGGAAGCATGCTCCTGCAGCCTGTGGTGTTCAAATTCTAGCCACATGAATCAGTTAAATAGCGGTGATCACCATTGCTTTCCAAACCCATCTCAATTTCATTTGGTTCTCTGAGAGTTCTTGATGCTTATCACGATCCTTGTTCATGTTGTAGACAGGTACCTTTCAGATGCAAGTTTCACTGGGGACATAAATAAGAGATGGAAGTAGCTGCTGGCATCGGCCATTGAGCAAGCATTTTCCTTCTCATAGACTAGTGCGTTTGCTTGTATTATATCCGTTTGGATGTTTTGGATAATGAAATAATATTGCACTTTTCTATAACGTAGATTACAACTTTGCAAATTCTTGAGTTCTTCTCTGCACATATCATTTCATGAAAAATATCCATGTTAATTTCCTAGCTACTAACCATCGTTTTAGCATAATCTTTATCAAATTGCAAGGGAACTTAAATAGAAAATAAAACAAACTGAAACCGTCCTACATTTCTAATCTTGAACGAGGATTCTTCTTCTTTTAGTTCATGGGAGAAAAAAAAAAAGAAAAAATATCAAATGTAGATAGGGAGACTGATAGGAACTGTGAAAATATAACTTTAAAACTGTTGAAAGTCTTACATTAACCAGACAAGTCAATTTAAAGTATATAAATCGAAAAAAATTTAATATTCAACAAAATGGTAAGCACTTTCGAATTCATCAAATAATAAAGCTTTTAAACATAATGAACAAGTAAAAAATTGGAATTTAATTTTACTAGAAATTGTTTCTAAATTATAAAATCATTATATTAATTTAAATATCATTACATTTTATTAACGTAATTTGTTTGAAAAATTTAGGACGTGAGAAAGTCAAAGAAGTATTATTGGGTTGTGGAATTATGTATGCAATTATGGAGAAGATTGAAGAAAAGACAAAGAAGTGCAGCATCTTACATCAAATAATGTGTGAAGTAACTCTGGACATAGCATTAAATTGAAGCATGCTATACAGAAAGAAAAACACTTGCCACTAATTGGTTCAGAAGGGCATCTCCAAAAGTTAAAGATCAATAATTCTTGTAAAAAATTCAAAACTAGAAAAAATCAATCTTATACTGTGAAAATGATAGTAAAAAATAGAATAATTCATCCTTTTTCTTTAACTTTTTGGAACGGTGCTATTACGGGCAGTTCTATGTGAAAATGAACCACCAACAGATCCTACTGTTGCTGACATTCAACAACGTGGAATTCACTGATTAGGAATGGAATACAATTCTATTTTCTCTTCCATATTCACCAACCTTCTTTTCTTTTTATTTCTTCAGAGTTCAACCAATAGGATAAATTTTAAATTAAATTATTATACATTTCATGTTGAAAAAAAAATCAAATTTACAAAATTTGATTATTGTCGATTAGTTTAAATGAGTTGCAAGAGTTTTCAAATTAATATTTATGTATATACATATATTTAAATTGCATCCTATTACTAAATAGTAAAATATAAATAATAAAGCTTATCATCTAATAATTTAAATTATGTTTCAAAATATGTAAACAAATAGAGGCTTGGAATTGGATCACAAGAAAGGAGCATCGGGCTGGCTGGCTTTGTGGTAGTCAACTCTTGATTCAATTAAAAATAATTTCTTTTAATTAAAATTAAAAATCATTCTTCTAATTTTAATTTTTTATTCATATATTTTCCAATTGTTAAATCAAGTTAAGTTTTTATTTAAATTTCAATTGTTAAATTTTTAAAAGGAATTAAATATATATATATATATATATTAATGTTCTTTTAGTGAATGCCATATTTCATTTCAAACTTAAAATATTTTATTATTTTTCTTAATAATAAACATTAAACGAGTTGCTTAAATGATCTTATATATTTTTCACTAATTTAATTTAGACCTATTTAACATTAGTTAAACAAAATTCTTTTTATAGTTGTGATTCAACAATTAAAATTAAAAAAGTTAAGTAACATAAGTTAACCTTTTAAAGTTGCTCTTGAAAGTATTAACCATATTAGAAAGATAATTATTCTTAATGCATGAAACGTTTACAAAACATTATGAATAATACGGTGAAGAATTTTAAAATTCAAGTTGAGGTAAACTATATAATGAAAGATAATCATGGGATGAATCAATTTAAAGAAACTAATGAGTTAATATCAGAATGGAATTTTAATGTGGCATGGACACTTCAACATTTGTAAGACACGGGTCTTGTCTGAGGGTGGTGACATCTGTACTGTTCTCTGTGTGCTGCAGTAACTGTACCATAATGAAACTATAAAAGGAGAGAGAGCACAATGGCAATGGTGAATCGGTGGAAATGGAGCAGTTTGTGTGGAGAGTGTTGCCTTTGCTAACATTCCTCATTTCCTTCCTGGTATTCTTTTACTTGCACGATTCTTACAGGGCACAGTTACATCCTCTCGTAAAGGTTTCATCTAATCTATTCTGTTCATATGCTTTTTGATTCATCATTATGTCTGCATAACCAGCAAAAGTTTAGAATCACTTTGAAATTTTAGTAGCTCAACTTTGACTTAAAACTTGTGCACAAGATTTTACTTTCTCGTTTTTTGCCACTGAAGTTACTACTATGACTAGTTTGGAACTTTTGTTATGATATCCTCAACTGCTATGGTCTGAGAAATGTCATGTGAAGAGGGTTGAATATTGTTGACCTTTTTTGCCACAGTTGACACAGAATAAGTGCAGCCTTCTTCACCATCGTCATTTCTGGATAACTAGCAAACGCATTGTGACTCCACAAGGGATCATTTCTGGTTCAGGTTTTACTTTTTCAATCCTTGATCATTGTATTCTTATTTCACTCTTTACATTTTATTGCATGAGGCTGTAAAGTAAGGTTCATGATTGTTTCTGATGGAAGATGCACGTAGTAAAATAAAGAAAAAGCAAGGTTGTGGGGAAAACTCCAACATAAATATTTCCATTCTCTAAAGATCATGCTAAAATAAAGGGTAGATAACGAATAAAAAGGATAGACTTGAGTTCAGGTGAAGATCTAAGGAATTAGAACTCACTTGAGTGGCAATAGCATCAATTCATGAATAGTGAGTGAACTGAGGACCATATTTGGTGTCTTAGATTTGAATTTTACATGTGTTGATTGATTCTTTTGTTTATGGGCCATTAACAGTGGAGATAAAAGAAGGGAAAATAATATCTGTCACTGAGGGATATGGTAAGCAGGGGAACTCTAAGCATGAAGAAGTAATTGATTATGGAGATGCTGTTGTCATGCCTGGCTTGATTGATGTGTAAGATGTCTGCTGCTGTTCTTTGGATGCACGTTCCACATACATCAATGTTAAAACAGTGCAATAATAATTTGAGTAATGCAAGAATCTATAAATAGAGAATAGAGAAAGAATGAATGTGACGTGATGAAGAAAATATAGTAAATTGTATCTAAGATGGTTTGATCATGTGAGAAGAAGACCAATAGAAGCAGTGGTATTAAGAGTTTAAAACCAGCGGAAGATAACCTAATAATTATAGGTAAAGGAAGAGTGGGAAACCAAGAAAACTACAAGTTAGAGAGATTAAAAAGAACTTAGGTCTAAGAGGCCTATTTGAAGACTAGGCTTTCACATGACAAATCGGAATTGTTTGCTCCATATATCTGTCCTTACTTATGTAACATGGAATCTTAAAAATGGTAATTTTCTTCATTGAGTTTTATCACACTAAACACAGAAGCAGTCATTATAAGTAAAATAATTCCTTTTGGACTATTAGATTGTTGCATACGAGTCATTATAAAAGTAGCAGGCTGGAAAAAATTGCATTAATAGAGGAACTAAAAAGAGGATTTACTTCCTCCCATAATACGTTCCTTCTATCTTTATTATTATTATTATTGTTCTTGTTGTACTCTTATTATCATTAGTATTCAATGCTATAATTTATACTTCATCAGCACCCTACAAGGAAAATGGGGAAAATAAAAAGCCAAAATAAAAATAAATAAAAAGAGAGGAAGAAAACTGTTTCATACCCTTTTTTGTTTCTTTTCACTTTTAGTAGAAAAACAAAGTATATCATGAGTAAAAATTCTAGGCTAGAAGAGTTTATTACAATACCTTCATAATCAGTGGAACTGCATGTTTTTATATTTTTTTTTTTTATTTTTTTATTTTTTATTTTATCTTTGACATGATTTCTGTCTGTTGTCCTCACTCTAGTTATTTACATGACATACTTTGGCAGACATGTACATCTAGATGAACCAGGAAGAACTGCATGGGAAGGATTTGATACTGGTACCAGAGCTGCTGCTGCTGGTATGCAGATGCTATTCCTCTATTGATCTACACATTTACTTCACTAGTAGTATACCTAAGAAATTGGCAGGACTTCAGGGGAAATCTGAATATTTTTTCCTATGCTTCTAAAGTGCATCTAGATTCCAATCTTAGAACAAAGAAAACAACCACTTGTTATGACTTATCAGTCCTCACCTGATGTTACTTGGTTGATAACTTCAATAATATTTCAATCTCTTCCTAATGATAGTTGTTCTGTTTATGTCAACTGTTGTTGATATGCATAACTTATTCAGTTTGTTTATGTTCCAACATTGTTTCAATTTTCAACAGGTGGTGTAACCACAATCGTTGACATGCCTCTAAACAATCACCCAACAACTGTGTCTAAGGAAACACTGAAACTTAAGGTATCAGTGATCGGTCCTGTATGTGCATTTAAATTTATAGAAGTAATAAGTTTATCTATATAGTAAGTAAATAACTAATAACTAATATCCATCCTCTTAACCTAAATGTTTTCATTCAAAATGATAGAAGTAGGAGTTCAACTGATATATATCATTTAAAACTTTCATGACAATTAAATATTGATCCCGTATGTGTAACTGTTTATGGAGGTGTTGAATTTGCATGGTTACTTATAGATGACTGTTGAATAAAATAAGTTTTTCTTCACTAACCCAAGTTTCCACCTGTTTCCAGCTTGAAGCTGCAGAGAACAGAATCTATGTTGATGTTGGTATGATCAGCAAACTCTGTCATAGCATACAATTATCGAGTTTCTGAGATTTTCTTCTAATCTTATACAGGATTTTGGGGTGGCCTAATCCCTGAAAATGCACTTAACAAAAGTATTCTTGAAGGTCTCTTAAGTGCCGGTGTTCTAGGTTTGAAGGTAATAATTTCAAAGCTTGTGCAGTACCATGCAAAGTTGCTTAGAGGTCTTCATGATTCAAAACCATCATATATCTGTATGACAATTTTTGTTAACTTTTGATCTGACTCTTTTTTTCCCTTTTCTGTTTATAGTCTTTTATGTGTCCTTCAGGAATTAGTGACTTCCCTATGACTACTATTCACCATATCAAGGTACATTCCTTATATACTATGCAAAGTTATAGCTATAATTTTGTTTTAATCAGTTCATTACAATTCTTTATATTTGCACACCTAGTTCTTCTTGCATTACATTTCACTCAAAGGATCTGTTAGAGTAACGTTTTGCAAAAGGCTGTAGCTTTCTTTTTGCCCTTGTTCAACTGTTTTACAATGTACTTTTCAGGAGGGATTGTCTGTGCTGGCAAAGTACAGAAGGCCTTTATATGTGCACTCTGAGATTCAACAACATTTTAAAAAACATTTGGAGCTTAATGATAAAGGTGGTCCGCGTACTTATATGACCTATCTCCACTCTAGACCACCTTCATGGTAAGATATTTCAAGACTTAATTTTCTGATTAAACTAAATGGCCACTAAACCATAAATTCTTCCAGTTAACTTATTCGTTATGCTTGTTCCTTCTTTATGTTCAAAACGTGAACATAAAGAACAATATCATGTATCCTTAATTGACATAATGCTCTTGAAATTTAAAAAAAAAATTATGAAGTGTCTTGTTTACTTTTCCAGGGAGGAAGCTGCTATTAAAGAGCTTGTAGGTGTTACGAAAGACACAAGAACTGGTGGTCCTTTAGAAGGAGCACATGTTCACGTTGCTCATTTGTCTGATTCAAGTGCTTCCTTGGATCTGATTAAGGTATTGTGTGCTATTTTCATGGTTTAGTATGTCTAGCATTTTGCAATGCTGTTGACAATGGACTCTTGGTAATGATTAAGATTAAATGTTGAACTTGCCAATTGGTATGAGAGCACAGGAAGCAAAAAGTCGTGGTGACAGCATAAGTGTTGAGACTTGTCCCCATTACTTAGCTTTCTCGTCTGAAGAGATACCAAATGGAGATACTCGTTTTAAGTGTTCCCCTCCCATTCGTGATGCATACAACAGAGAAAAATTATGGAAGGCTGTGTTGGTACACTTCCTCTCCTCAAACACAAAGCATTATCATGCTTTAATCATCCATGATCGCATCAGTTATTTACTTGTTTTGTTCTTCATTTCAGGAGGGACACATTGACCTATTAAGTTCTGATCATTCACCAACAGTGCCTCAAATGAAGCTTCTTGAGGAAGGTGACTTCTTGAAGGCTTGGGGGGGCATATCATCTTTGCAGGTTAGTGAATTTTCTTGCAGTGAAGTTAGACCATTTTTCTTATAATGAATATGCAAGGTAGTAGTTGAATAAAAGCTTAGTCATGGTCATATATAGCTGTAATAAATACAAGTATTTGGAGAGTATATCCACTACTTTACATATTTTGTCGCCTGAGTAGTGTAGTTTTTGTTGGATATAAATCTTATTTTATAAGATTAATTATAGATAGTGGGAAGTTTCACAGGACATAGTACATTTATGTTTTAGTGATATATTTGAGATTTCATCTTAAAGCCAATTGTCATTGTCACTAAGAAAAGTTGTTGAACATAAAACATTTTTGGCTTCCACTAATCACAATCAAAATAAGTGGGTGTTTAGAAGAAGTTAAAGGGAGATTTATTTGAGGTTATGAAAATAGCTCGTGGTTTTCATTAGTTGCATTCGCCTATTGTAAGAAGAGCTTTTTCATTTTTTATTCTAGTAAGTGGGGTAACTTATCAAACTAAGCACTTTTTAAGTTGGTCATGTAAGTTTCATGAGAAATTCTTTTACAAAAATTTTGTAACACAAGAGCTAAGTTGTTTAAATGCACTTAAAGAGGTACATGAAATATGCCCATAGAATTTAAGTTTAACTTAATTTTACAAATTAATTTGTAATATGAGATTTATATTTATTTATATATTTTAAATTAATTTTATTTTTAGTGAGATTTTTGACATTGTTTTTTCAATTTAAATTGTTTAATCTTTAATTCATACAAGACTAATAACTTTGTTTTCTCAATTAATGTATGTAAAATGTTAAATTATTTTTTGTATATATCACCTAATTACTTTTAAATTTGAAATTTATAGTAGTTATTTTTAATTAATTTCTCCAATATTGGTCAACGTCACTGGTAGTGTTATTTGGAGGTAATTTTTGTAAGTTATGATAATTCCATTCTAAAATAAATTAAAATTAAATAAATTTAAATTGTATCATTTAAATAAAATATTTGAAAAACTAAACAATATCAAATGGAAGTAACAGAAATCTAATTCATTTTAATTTCCCAAAAATTGTAAAATTTCTTATTCAAATACAATATAAGGTTTATTTAAAGAATACAAAAATAAAGTAAATATAAATAAAAACAAGTAGATGAAAATACACAGCACTCAAATATAACTAGATTTTTAAAGAATATTTTAATCAGAAAACCATGTGCTATAGTTTCCATGCTTCAGACTTTCATTGCAATTTTGAATGCTATAATTGGTGTAAAGACTAACTGAGGTTCAATGGGGAGGCTTGTAGTTCGATCTTCCAGTGACGTGGTCTTATGGGAAGAAACATGGACTAACCCTGGAACACTTGTCGTTACTGTGGAGCAAGAAACCTGCAACATTTGCAGGGATAGAATCAAAGGTGACATAATTCTACTTTCCTTCTTTTCTTCTCACTTTCAATATACTCTAAATAACTTATTGCAATCTAATTTTTTCTCTACTTGGGACAATATTCTTTTGAACCAAGTAACTGAAACATATAAATAAAAGAACTAAGAGTTTGGTATGGACCAGCCAACAAGCTCTTTGTTTCTACATTGTTGTCTAAGATAGCAACGTAAGAGGTGTTTGTTTGATGTGTTACTAGAATATTATCATTTGCTGAAATAATTCACTTCAAATTAAAACAAAGCTGTAATTTGGTTGTCTAATTTTCTTTTTGAAAAGCCACTTAAAAATTTACTAGTGAGATTGTGAAATCAACATGTATGTTGTGAAATATTCAGTTCAAATCTGACTAAATTTTCATTTATGTTTTAGGGGTCAATTGCTGTCGGAAACCATGCTGATATTGTAGTTTGGAAACCAGAGGTGGAGTTTGAGCTGAATGAACATTATCCTGTTTTCCTTAAACATCCTGTACGTCTTGATTTTTCTTTATCCTATTTTCTTTGTTCTTAATTATAATTTAAACTTCAAACTGTTATGTCGAGGCTTCTTGCTAAATTTTTCTTGTTTGAAAATTTTCATTTCGGAAAAGTAGATACAAGAGGAACCAAATTGTTTTTTTTGTGCTTTTAATTACTTTTCTCTTGGGAGAAACCATTAACAGAAAAAATTCACTCTTTCATGAAGAAATAGTATTGCCCACTTTATCAATACATTCTACTATTTTGGCTGTTTTTCTGAATCCCATCTGTAAACAATGATCTTTCTGGTATTTAGAGCCTCTCTGCTTATATGGGAAGAAGGTTATCCGGAAAAGTTTTGGAGACTTTTGTGAGAGGAAACCTTGTCTTTAAGAAAGGAAAGCATGCTCCTGCAGCCTGTGGTGTTCCTATTCTAGCTAAATGAATTACTTAAATATTGGTGATCCCCATAACTTTCCAAACCCATCTCAATTTCATTTAGTTCTCTCAGAATTCCTGATGCTTATTATGATCCTTATTCATGTTGTAGGAAGGCTTCTTTCAGATAATAGTTTCTTTGGGGCCTAAATAAGAGATGGAAGTAGCTGATGGCATTGACCATTTACCCAGCATTCTCCTTCTCGTTTACCTAGTATATATACCATGTATTATTGCAGTTTGGATGTTTGGACAATGAAATTAATGTAGTACTTGAATTTATATGTAGACTATAATTTCAAAAACTCTAAAGTTTCTGTCTTCACATATCATTACATGAAATGATGGAATTATCAAGCCAACACATGATCAAGAAACATACAAACATGTTTAGATACATTTATTTCTCTATCTCCTTAAAAACTAAGGTCATCTCCTTTCCGAAATTAAATAGGACTCTGATTTCATGGGATGCAGAAAACTTTTGGACCTATGTTTTTGTGTAACCATTTCTTGATAATCTAAATGACTGAAAAAAATCTTGATATAACTTTATCGTTTAATCTTTGACCATCAGTATCAATAAACGCCTTGATTCATTAGCTGTAGTTTCCTGATGCTTCGGGAATTGAATTTTATTTGTTGGTGAATTGCCAGAACCTTGAAGGACCGTCAATGGTGCCAAATCAAGTTTATCCTAGCATGGATTTTACTGAATTTGACTGCTTTCAAAACCTATCAAAGTCTATCTTCTACAGTTTTATTTTATTTGTCTCAAATCTATTTCACTCAACATCTTATCATGGGATATAACTAAATTGACGGGGAGAAGAAACATGTAGAAAACTCCTTGAGTCACGTAATTATTCTTTTCTAAATAGTCATAAAGTTGCTAATGGATAAGCATGGTTGGATTGGTGTGGTAGATATCATACACAAAAATATTGATTTTGGAACAGTCCAGAGAGGCCTATGGATACACGTAATTGGAATGGACCATGCTCACGGATAAGCACAATAGAGATTTATAGTTATTATTGGAGAGAAAATATATCTGACATCTATATGATTGTAAGCATTTAGTAGTACAAATAAAATAGCTGTTTGTTCGGACAGTAATAATTGGTCATATTACTATCACAAAGACTGCAAAAAAGAAGACAGAGCAACGACCTTTGGTACCACCTCTGCATGTAACTTTTATGTTGGTTAATAGTATTACACGTATCACCAAGGAATCCGACACCATCCTGTGAGGTTGCCACATGCATGATCTCCAATGCCACTGTTTGTAAGTTTGTGAATTTTTTAATGGTTCCATTCCATCACAAAACAGTTGAACCCGAGTCCTATTAAACCAGCTTGAGAAGGGAGCACAAGCTGAAGAACCACTGAACTAACTAAACAAAAATGTTGGCGGCGTTTGCAAAAGCCATTGGAAAACCACCGGAGGAACTGAGGCTTCCGGCAATGGGGTTCAACAATTCAAAGACCCCGCAAGAAATTGTAGAGAAATTTCGATCTGTGTGGCCGGAGTCTGCAGTTTACAACCTTCCACACGGGAATTTTATGGCTCTGTCCCATAAAGACGAAAGTCCAATACACCCCAGGTAGAGATATAAAGTTTATTTGATTTATTTATCTATTTTCATTTCTCAAGCATATGCATGTACTGGCCAAGAAATGGCTTTCTGTAAGAAAGATGTATCTGGTAGTACTATAAGTTTGAAGTTGTTCTTAGCTTTGAATTCTCACCATGAGTGATATTCAATTAAAACATGGCTACTAGGCTTACTTCAGTGAAGCATCTACATGACTTCAAAATTAATTTTTTTTTCCCTGCCCTTTGAATTAGGATTCTATTGGAGGTCTAGTTTTGTTCTAATCCATTCAAAACCATCTCCTTGCAACTATTTCTCATTGTTTAGTTGGTTAAATATGTGTTGGGTTCAGGTTAAAGTGATTTTAGTCTCATTTTGAAGAATTGGTTCAAGTCAAAAATCAACTGAGTTAAAGTTGCTTTGGGTTTGAGTAGTATTTGCATAGGATACAAATTATATTCTGTCTATGAATCAATTCACCTTGAAATTAATTTTAACCAAAACCAATTTTAAAAATATTCAACCAAATACACTAATTTGTAGTTGTTAATAAATCAGGTCTGTTGTTGTTTTGGATGATATCTTCTGCATTTTTGTGGGAGCTCTAGAAAACATTGCTGATCTTAGGCATCATTATGGCCTTCCAAGACAAGCAACAGAAGCCATGATTGTGATTGAAGCATATAAGGTCCTGAGAGATCGAGCCCCCTACCCTCCTGACCAAGTTGTTAGACATCTTGATGGAAAATTTGCATTCATCATCTTTGATGCCAGGACTTGTACTCTTTTTATAGCCAGGGTGAGGTCTGATCACAAGGTTTACCTTTTGTTTGTTCTTACTCTACAATGTCCAGGAAATTAAGCCTCTTCTACATGGATAGTTTGCTAGTGTTGTTTCTGACATGGTTGTTGCATCTTAGGATCGTGATGGAAGTGTGGAATTTCAATGGGGAATGGCAAGAGATGGATCCTTAATCTGTTCCGATGACCCTACAATCATCAAAGAGGGATGTGGACAAGCTTGTGGAAATTTTCCTCCCGGTTAGTTTAGCTTTTCTAAGTTTCCATTCTCTAAATGCTTTCAGCTTTCTACTTTCTCAATCCAGATAAACAAAAAATGCACTATTTGGATACTCAAATATAAACAAATCTAAGCTCAGATAAAATAAATATTAACTAGTTTTGACCAATTTAATGAACAATCTCTAAAATACTCCTGTATATCAGCAGCTTTTCTTTCGATTGATGAGAGTATTCTCACTTGAAGCAAATTTCATAAAATCAAACTTTTCATCAATTAGCATGTGGGCAGTTTATTAGGAATGAAGTTATTTTCTTAAATGTGATTAAGAAAATTAAATAAGGTTAACTGACATTCAGAATTAGTATGAATTGGATATCTTGTTTTCTTTATTCGGGCTCTGATAGAGTATACACTCAACACCAAAGCTGAAGCCTTAATGAATTGCTCTTTCCAACATCATTGTTGCTCCCAAGTAGGCAGATTGCAGTGTGATTTTCATTTACTTGTTGAATTTGAATGCAGGGTGCATTTTCATCAATGGAAGTGGGTTGACAAGCTTTGATCATCCACTGCACAAAGTTCGAGGTGTTGTGCATGAAGATGACAGTGGAAATATCTTGAGTGTATATTTTCAGGTGGATTTGTACACAAAGATTCCCAGCATTCCTCGCACTGGAAGTGCAGCTAACTGGGCTGATGCTGCTGCTGCTGCTGAAGTCAAGGGAGAATAATCTGATCACTCTACTAAAAAAAGTATAATCTAATTCAAACTTAGTATAACAATAACTAAAAAAGAGCTTTAGCCATTTCATCCCCAAGTAATAAGATTTACAGTGTAGACACTGCAAAATCTTCTACTGTAGTTCCTAGCTAATGTGTGTTGCTTCTATGTTAAAGAATACTCTTCAGTTTTTTTGTAACTTTGTAAGCAATGCCCGTTTCTTTAATTTAGTCACTTCTTTTTCTTTCCATGAATTTGAGAACAAAACTATTTATCAAGAAACTTGACAATACATATTATTATTTCACCAACAAATACTTTGCTGTTTCATATGATTAAGGTTGCAACTTGTACAACATATACTTTATTTGACTATTATGCAGAGAACATTAACATGTCGGGACAATTATGTCAATAAAAGACACTGTTAGTCTTTGTTTTGGTATCCATGGCTACAAGGTTGAGGTTCAAAGTTGATGAGTGTTACACCACAAAATCCACTTGGGGTGTGACAATAGAGAGGTTTACAAAGTAGAGGACCCTTTCTTCCATGTAGTAGATTGTCAGTGCCTCTTCCATGCATACCTGCATCAGGGTTTGTACCTGAAGGTGGAGGGAAGCCTCTGGTCTTAGAGGAAAATGCCACAATTACGAAAAGCAAAAATGTCAAATATTTTGTCAATATTGATGTGGCCATTTTTAGGTGCTCTCATGCTTGTGATTGCCAAGTGTTTAAATAGCAAAGGGTTACAGTCAATTGCAGAATTGCGAAAACCGGATATTGTGCATTGAACTAGCTGTCACGGTACTTGTGTGACCAACCAAAATGACAAACGTATATGTTTGATATTTCTGTTGTCTATTGCCAAAGAATTTGTCCTAATATATTATTTATTTATCTATACCTCTTTTGTATTCATATTTAAAATTTAAAAAATTGTGTCAATATTATTTTTTTAAATATCAGGTATTAAAGATAAAACTCAATGTATATTTTTTTCTTTCTTACGTTATAATGTAATATTTGTTATATTGATTACTTGATTTCAATTTATTATAAATACATGAGAAGTGGCTTTTAAATTTATGATGATCTGAATTTGGTTGGTTTAATTAGATTTAAAGAAAAACTGTAGCAAGTAGTTTCTAATAAAGTATATAACACTACTAAAACAATTTGTATACATTAAGTAATTATATATTCACTTTTATGGTAATTTATTAACAGGATGCTTCATACTTTAAAATTTTAGCATAATAAAATATTTGGTTTACATCAAAATGTCTCTATAAATGAGATTATAATTATTTATTTAGTTATATAGATGATGTGTTTTATATAAAATTTAAGAAGATTTGTCTTATTGACAGGAATTAATACACGCTTTGTAATTGTTATAATTTAATATCTTAATTTGTTATCCAAAATAATATTCTTATGCATTACAATTTGTTCTTAATAAATATAAATTTATTTTATATATTAACTTAATGATATTATAATTATAGATATTTAAATATATATATATATATATATATATAAATACCGTCTTAATCTAGTATGTGTAATTTGATTATATTTATTTATAGATTTTTAAAGTATATGAGATTAAATAAAAAAAATGGATAGTTAAATTTTGTTTTGGAAACTTTCGGGCAGTAAGAATTATAATGTTTAAGTTTTTTTAGAAGAAAGAGAAAAGTAAGTGAAATATTTTTTTTTCTTTCAAAATTGACCATTGAACACATTGAAAAATCCTTGAATCTTCACATTTATGAGCTTTCAAAAGAGCAAAGTTTTCATGTCACAATTAAATGCTTATTGTCCATTTGATATATCTATCAGAAAATACTTATCTTTCTTAAGTTTGTATTTGATTGGAGGATGAATATAGAAAAGTAAAAAAAAAATGATTTTGAAAAATAAAAATAAAAATGAAGTTATTTAAATTAAAAGAAAGATGGTAGAAAATGTTAAGAGATTATTTTATTATTATCTTTAAAATTAATTTAAACTAAAATATAATTACTATTATTAATATTTTTTTTAATATTATTAGTTTTTAATTATTAAGATTTAAATTTATTTATATTATTTTATATTTTATTGATAATAATACTAATATTTTTTAATATTTAATTTATACATTATTATTATTTTAAGTATTATTGTATTATATTATATAGAATTTATTATCTTTAACTATCATTATTTATTATGTTATATCATATACATTAATCGATTATTGATTTTTCCTATAGTTAAAAAAATTAAATAATTGATTATATATACATATATAAAATATTAATAATTAATTCTTTATATGTATAAAAAAAGGATGTTCATGTAAAATTACATTTGATGACATTACCTTTTTTTCTCACCTTCTCATCTAACCCATGATACTCTTTATATATCTTCCTTAACGCATAAAGACTGAACCTCAGATTATTTATATAAATAATTATTATTTAATTACCTATCTGTTACAGAGTAAATCGGTGTAAGTGAATACATTATAAATAACAAATGAACTTAAATATAACTATTTTTAATGTTTACGACAATTCTTTAAAAATAATAATAAGCTAAAAGTAAGGATAAAATTGATAGTAATATATATTGCGTCAAAACATCACTTTCTTCCATTCAGGAAAACTTCTCAAGGAAGTAGTTCGTTCTTTAGGTAAAACTTGTCAGAGAAGTTTTCAATATTCTAAAAAAAGAAATTGTTTTGTACCTAATGTTGTGTATTATTGTGTAATAGGAAGAATGGAAACAATTTAAAAAGTATTTTAACAACGATATTGCATATATGTTTACATATTAAATGTGTATTTCCTCTTTTTTCTTCTGTAATATTTATATTGAAACTGGACAAACTAAATATATGTAAACGTAAGGAATAAAATGTCATGTTGAGATTATGGAATGGATAATAATACATGAGAATATTATTTTACAATATTTAAAAATTATTTAGGTGTTAGTCCATAATAATGTTTATAATTATTATTGATTGTGAAATAATTTTGAATCAAAATGACACGTAAATAATATTCAAGAAAAAAATGTTTTCTCACTATCATTATTACTCTGGATTATATAAAATAAATTTTGAAATAGACTGAATAGATAAATAATTTAATCTATTTTTATTTAATGAGGTTAAGTTGATATACATGCATAGTTTATTTTTAAATTATCACGCAAGAGTTAATATATTATTATAATTATTATAAATACTGAAGTGGACATTGGAGAGAACGTTGTGTTGGGGTTCTCTTAAATTCACTTATTTTTCACTGTTCTCTCACATCCCGCCCAATACCGTCTCAGGTTTGCTTTCTTGTCGTTTCGTTTCCTTCTGAGATTTACTCAATTCTCGGTCACTCACTCACTCTTTGATTCGTTCCTCTGATTCTCTCAATTTACATGACAAAACCTCATGCCAACTTCGTTTTCCCTTTTCCCTCATATCTTTTTTATTTTCTCCCGCTTTCATTTCTAATTTTTGTTTTTCTTATTTTACAACTCTTTTCGATGAATGGATAAATGTATTTATGAATCCCATGATTGTGATTGTGAAACCATTTTTATTTGCTGAGAAGAAATCAAAGAGCTTTTCTTTACTGGTTTGAGTGCTCCAGACACCTATTCCTCAAAGCAAAGTATTTTTTTTTTCTTTTCGGTTATTGTTTATTCATTTACGGACACCTTTCACTTTTTCTCAATGTAAAAACAAGTTTTTTGTTTTTTTGCTTATCTGGGGATGTGAATGGGTGATCAGTTATTCGATTCCCCTGTTACTTTCAATTTTGAAATAATTGATCAAATTTATGTTTATTGCATTTCTTAGAATTTCTGTGACAGGTTTATTGTATTGGGATGGAAGTCTCTGGGCAGAATATTGTTAAGTGTGATGAAGAGAAAGCATTGAAGTGCTTGCTTGATGCATTTGGCTCTGCGTTTTCTCTTGAAGAGATAGCTTCTGCGTATTGCAAGGCGAGCCGGAATGCTGACTTGGCTGGGGAAATTTTGTTTGAAATGCAGGGAAGCTCCACAGGATCATCTTCAACCCTTGATTCATCCAATGCAGATGTCAGGACTGATGGGTCTTCTGAATCATCAGATGGGTATTCCATTGAGAATTCATTCCAAGAAAGGAAAACTTCAAGACCCAAAGTTCGTCCAGTTTCGGCTGGTACTGTTTCAAGCATTATTGGCAAGAATTATGTTAGACCTGCTCCATCAGCAAATGGGTCTTTTCGGACGACAAAACCGACTAAGTTGGATGCAAAGTTGCTGCCAATGACCGGAATCTGGCGTGAAAAAAATAAGCCAGATGTTTCGAGTTCGAAGCATGATCTGCTTCACCAGGACATGGAAGATTTCTTATTTAAAATGCTTGGAGATGGCTTTCAGCTTGACAGAAATATGATTCGGCAAGTTCTTGGTATGAAATCTTGGCATATTTTTGCTGTTTTGAAATGCAATTGAAGCCTGTTTTTTCTCTTATCCTATAAGATTTCCTTAATGCATTTTGCATTTACAACCTCCGTTTTTCTGAAATTTATATGGTATTTTCTGTCTTCTGCGCTACTGATAATCACGTCTCATTGTAGAAAACTCAAAATTTTACCGCTTCTTAACCACTCTTTTATTCAACTTATCCATTATCCCATACCATATTTGTTTGAATCTCTGTTCTAAATCCCAGATAGTGGCGTTTAGCAGCTTTATAACATATTATATATACATATTATTTCTTAAAAAATGTTGAAATAAAATTATACAGATTCTATGACATTCATAATTAACAATAAAAAGACATGGATAGCATAAGAAAAACACACACAAGTACCAACAGATGTCAATTATAATTTACCTTTTGACAGAAATCATTAGTCACCTTTTAAATCCAAGTTTTCCTGTTAAAGCTGTAGATTTCATATTTTGCCATTGCAATCCCGAAAGTGTCCTAATTCAGCACAGTGCTGCTATCCCTTCCCCTGAAGCAGCCTAAAAAAACCAGGAGAGTCGGCATATGAGAAGTGGAGTCTACCAATATATGTGATTTCAAATAAATTCTCTGGTAGTGAACTGTGCTGCTAGAATTTGTCTTTATTATATTATTATGTAGTTATGTGAACATGATTATGATGAGCTTACATATGTATGTTGTTTTAATAGTTTAATGTTGTCCAGTATTGACTATGTGGCATACCTAGAAAACAAAATAGAGTGTAGGTTTATCTGATGCAAGGTTTTGATGCTTTCTACCTGGACTTGGCTTAACCAATATAATGCTGAAATTTCTATCTTGGGTGCATATGTTCTTATGTAAATAAATCTGGTGCTAGTTTGTTTTTATCAATTCTTACCATTAGCTATCAAGCATATTGACTTAAATATTTACTAAATGCTTCAATCTATGAAGTAGGGACTATTGATGTGTATACCTGATTTATTAATTATTAGTTTTATGACCAAGTCAAACAAAACATGGGCTGATACATTGTTGTTACCATTGTTTCTATAGTTTGTATTAAAAGCTGACTAATTTTATTGCAAATATGCAGATACTTGCGGGTACGATATTCAGAAGGTACCTAAAAATGTTCTCATGTTGCCATTATTGATATTTCTTTACTTCTTTGTTTACCCACTTTTTTGGGGTTTATATCAGAATCTACGTTTTCCTTTTCCATCCATAAACTTGACAAGGATATCATTCACTTCTTTTTCTGGTTTAAAAAGGTTAAATAAAATGGAGATTATTAATAATCAGGATTTTTCTGTTCAGACTACCCAAATCCCGTGTTTTCTTGCATCACTTGTTACCTATGCCTAATAAATATTTATTGCAATCATCCAGAGCTTGGTGAAGCTACTAGATCAATCGAATATGACTTCAGGCAAAAGGAAAGCTGTTGTTGGTGACTCAGCTGGTGGAGTAAGTATACATGCCAGGATTATTTATTTATGTTGAAGCTCAGTCTGGATTTAGTATTCTATTTTCATTATGTTTGGTTGTAGATATTATATTTTGCAATTTTAAATTTTGAAATTACTTTGCAATGGGCTCAAGATTTTGGATTAAATCCACCTCAGGACCGATTTTAGGGAAAGGAGCGGGTTACATTCTGTTGTGAAAGTTGTTTTCCACCTGCCAGCCTTACTGTTGAATAATGTCTGTAGTTTTACATGAATTGTTTCTGTAATCAAAATTCGTAGGAAAAGAGTGTAGAATGTTTTGTAAAAAACAAATAGATTTGTGCTCATTTTTTTCTGACAATTCTTTTCACTGTCTGTTGGCTGTCTCTATTTTAGGTTGTTTCATTCTTGCACTTGATTATTACAAAAGAATAGAAGTAGCTTTTGGCTTCCTGTTATGTTTTGTTGGTGACGGTTCTGTGTTCTCTTAACTTTTGACTTTCCCCTTCTGTTCAGAAAAGTATATGTTGATGTATACATTAAAATTTTGATGGTCATATAGATTCTTAGATTGCTATTGAAGCTAACTGCATTTTTACAGTTTACAGATATGAAGCCAAAATCTGAAGTGCCTTCTTCTGAAAGAAAGTCTCAGGATTTAAATTATCCCAGAGGGTATCTTTTTTTCTTTTTTTGTCTGTTAATATCTACTACTTTTCATTAACTTATTTGCCTTTAAAAAATCATAAGATAAGGGAGTTTCTACTGCATCTTTTGTTTCAATTTAAGTCATGCTCTAACAGCATAATGAAATCACTTTCGTGATATTTTGGGTCTTAATTTCTATTTTCTTTGGGATACAGTGGTAAGAGCATAGGTTCGACTAAAGGAACAGAATTGCATCAACAACAAAAACAAAATGACCTTCAGAAAGAAGTACTGTCTTCTTTGTTTAATTATCAAGGGCATTCTGAAGTAGAGGAGGCTCCTAAAAGAATTGTGAAAGATTTGAATATGAAATCTAAATTCGGGCGTGTGGTTTTTGAACCTCCCAAAGACTTCCTGGAAGAATTCGACGTCGACATGGACTTCTCCCGACCAGAAAATATAGACGGTACTTCATGTTATTATGGAAAAATAGATTCCTATTTTATTGTTTTTGTTATAAGTTCTCTTATTTAGCTACATGACTTTTGTAAAAGCAGATTTGTGTCTATATTTTATTTATCACAAGATATATCCTGTACAAGAGAAAAGATATTTTTCATTTTCAGAAAATGTTTTTTATGATGTTGTTGCTATAACTTGCATGTGCTTCCTAAGCCAGAGGATTATTGCCTTAACATGCCAAGTATTCGAATGTTGGAAGAATTTGTGAATCAGTCCTAGAATAAAAATTCGTTGACCATTTGTCTCTTATTTCTTGTTAAATAATATATATATATATATATATATATATAATATTATTTTATCTTATTTTGAAGCTGTGATCTACTTTATATGAAGTTTGAGTGCTGTGTATATGACAGATCCAGAGGACGAAGAAGAGTACAAGAACGTGCGTAGAGCTGTGAAGGAATACCGAGTGGCAATGAGTGAATATTATAGAGCAGTATGTTGCATTTTCTGTTTGGATTATATTGTTCCACATTTTATGATTGCGTTAGATAGTTACTTAGTAGATTAACCTGGTGCCGGGTTTTGGTGATGGACACTGTAAAAGACTGATGGGTCATTTGTTACGTCAGGCAGTTGAGGCATTTGCAAAGGGGGATCAAATCAAAGCAGAAAAATTGTTAGAACAGGTAATGTTTTTTATTGTGCCCAGCAATGAGTTGCTTTATAAGGACATATGTAGAGTTCTTTGATGACTTCTAAATATTCGTTTCATTTATATGTAGTGCTGCGTCTTGCATTCAGCTGTTTTTTTTTTTTTAAACTAACACTGATTATAAAGGAGGCTCTCTTTAGAGCTTGTGTGATTAGTTGGCATTATTTCATAACTACATCTTTTAAATGAGAAAAGTTACTATATTTTGTTTGTTCAAATATCGGGCTTCCAACTGTCTTATTTGTCTAAGATAATGGAAACCAGTTATAAGTTATTATCCTAGTTTCTCCAAAATTTGGTCATTCATTGATGCATGCTAAGTGATGGCAGGGACAGTTTTTTCTGAGCAAGGCTCACGAAGCTGATGAAGAATCTAACAAAATTATTCTTGAAACCAGGTTAATCACCTCTGTTCTTAAGGTAGTCAGTATTGAAAATTTGTATGTTATGTAGTAGTACAATATTTATTTTATATCGGTTGGCAGCAATAATGAAGCAGAAGAAATGGTGCTTGACTTACGTGACCATGGTTCAAACGAGGCTGTAAGACTACTGAAGTGTCACCTTTCTTCTTTATCTGGCATTCCGTGTAAGCTACGATACCTTACTGCTGATGAGTATAATTTATGGTTCTTTAAATTTTCCTCCCTTTTCTCTATGGTAATTTCAATATTTTTCAGCATTCGAGTGCCTTAAGGTTATGGTTGATGCAAATGATAAAAATAATCCTAAAGGGTCTCGCAGAAGACTACGGGTATTAAAACTATTAGAGCAGGAATCTATACCATGGGTGGAAGGAGACACTGCAGAAACAATACTGATCCGCTTGGCTAACATAGAGCGTAAGAGTTTGAGTTTTGTAAAAACACAGGATCACTTGTGACTCGCCGCCATCACAGAGTGCAGTTAATTCATTGGTGATGAAACTTGGCATTAGGGTCGTGATTTGTGTTGGTGTGTTGCCATAGTTTTCATCAGATTTTTGTAACATTTCATCAATTTTTCTTCCCTTAATGCATGCTACTTTTCGAGACATTGTTTCCATTGCATGGCAGTTCTCTATATTATATTCCCATTTTGATATATGACAATCACATATCTTCTAATCTTAAAATCAATATTCACTTCTATTATATTATTAATAAAGCAACAATTTATTTTATTAATAAAGCAACAATTTATTTTATTAATAAAGCAACAATTTATTTTATTGTATTTATTTCTATACTTTTACATAGTGAAATTGTATTGAAATATTATGTAAATATAACAAGTTAACAAATTGAATAATATATTTTATAATAATTAATTTATTCCTATATTAAAACAATGTTTTTCGACAATATATCTTTTTATGCTTTTTATGTGAACTTCTAAATGAGTGATTGAGTGATAGATAGTATACATTTTTTGCGTTCCTAATATAAAATAATTTTTGGACCAGTATACCACAAAATTGGTGATCAGTCCAACTTATTAGATTGCCAAAACTTCCGTTTGCAGTGGGTCAAATAAAAAAATATTTTTTTTGGAGAAAATGCTTTAAATGAAAAACAGAAATCTTAATATATTGTCATTTAAAGTTTTTCTGAAAAGAACATGGTTTTTTTTTGGCCTTAAATTAAAACTTTTTATTGTCAAATAATATATCATTTTTGTATTGTTGAAATGTAGACTTCAATACTATGGTGTATTTCATTTAATGTAGTAAGAAGGTAATAATTATTTTATTTTACCATTAAAATATATTTCCTTTCCATAATTTATCATTAAAATTGAACAAAATTACTAATGGCTGTTTTTATTTGTTCTTTTCTATATATTATATACACACACAGAGACAGACCAATTCACCCATCTCATACATTTTATTATCATTTTCATATTCTTGAGTTTTGAAGACCAGAACAATTGAAGTAAAATTGTCAATCAATTTTTAACAAAAGCCGAAAAGATAGTAAGCAATCCTAATTATTTCCAAGCACAACAATTTCATCAATTTCTTCTATTTAATTTAGAATATTAATCTCAATATAGTAATCTTGACAAATTTGTTGTTGTCCATAAAAGATATAAAACATGTATATATAAAAATATTATAATATAATGCCTTATAATATAAATTGTTGTTCAAATCAATCCAAAATTAATAACTAACCAAAATTGAACTTATTTTTGGAATTATTTTTCTTTATTTAAATGCTTATTCTAATTTTGGATTGAAAATATGCAAAAGTTATTTGAAAAATGTTTTAGGATTTGGTTGTAAATATCAGATTCATAACCTTTAACTTAAATTTAACATTATAACAATTGTTTTACATCCAACTCTCTCTCATAAGAAACATAAGAGTTCAAACATCACTATTTGAATCTGACTTGATCTATCCACCATCTCTACCAAATAATTATTATTCCTGCAACAATTAATGAATTGAAACCATAGTTAATTTTTTTCTTATAAATTATTTTTATCTAAACATTTATATTATATGTATATGTTGAAAGTCTCAAACATGTTACCAAATATCTACCATTTCTTTATATTTATTTTTTATCAGAAATCTAATTGATCTTTCTGATCATAAACACCTTCATAATCATGATTTTATTATTTTATAGAATTCAAAACCCCCTACCTATATTCAAGAAACATTGACATAGTTTGATTAATATAGTTTGTCGATTTCGAAAATGTGTTAAAAGAAGTATAAAATATAAATTTAATCAGCCAATTAAAAAAACATATAAAAATGACTTTAGATATAACTTTTAAAAGGGATGTTAGATATATTATAACAATTAGGTTTCCTTTTAAAACATTATCGCTTCTAATTTCGATAATAAAATTCATTATGAGTTAAATAAATGTAATATTATCATGTATTTGGTAACTTCTTTTTATACGGGCTTTAGGTTGTACAAATGGGCTTAAGCGGGTTAGAATTTTTGGTCTTTGTCACCCTTAAAAAATAAAACATATATGTATTATGATTTTTTTTTTATTGACGTTTATGGTACTTGAAATGAATATTCTAGATTCTACTCTGTTTTGAAACTTAACCTGTAAGAAACAGTGACATTCAAAATCCAAGATTTTATTCAGCGCAGTTTAGAAGAAACGCGTTTTGTCTCGCTTTCTGAACCTAAATTCGTGTTCATTCCAATACACCACCCTTTCGCCTTCTATAAATTCACAACTTCCCTAATTTCTTTCCAATTTCCACCAAAACCTAAACCCCCAAAAGAATCTTCTAGATTTTCATCATGGCTGCCGAAACCCAACCCCAACAAATCGTATGTTCCATCCATCTTTTCATCCTTATTGTTATTATTCTATTTTTCCTGTGTGATTGATCTCTAGTGCTTTCAATTTCATTGAACATCAGGGATCAGACTATTCTACTTTACACCTGTTGTTTATCTTGGGTTTGAATTTTAATTGAATTTCTTGAACGAGATGATTTCATTTTCCATGGGTTGTTTATTTACTTTTTGAATTTTATGACAGAACTATATTCTTAGTGTGTTGCTTATTTTGTTTGGGGTTTGAACTCGATTGAATTCTGAGAACGACAGAGTATTATATTTTTCCATGCGTTGTTTATCTATAGTTTTATTTGATTGAATTTTTACGACGAGAGTATTATTCTAATTTTTGTGTTGTTTGTATATGGTTCGAATTTGATTGAATTTTAAAGATGAGAGGGTTCCATTTTCCTTGTGGTTTATTTAGGGTTCTGAATTTGATTTAATCTTGCAGAATGAGATAAAAGAAGAGCAAGAACTCAAGTACCTTGAATTCGTGCAATTCGCAACTCTTCAGGCTCTCATGCGTTGCGCCATCCTCTACTCGTACGCTAAGGAACGCGCCGGCCCTCTGAAGCCCGGCGTGAACACCGTGGAGGAGGCCGTTAAGACCGTGGTGGCTCCGGTGTACGACAGGTTCCACCTTGTTCCCGGCGAGCTCCTCAAATACGCCGATCGCAAGGTCGGGGAGTTGGACCGCCACGTTCCCTCCAACGTGAAGAAGGTCTCCTCACAGGCCCGCTCCGTCGTCTCCGATGTCCGCCGCGACGGTGTCTCCACCTTTGCGAAGACCGTTTATTCAAAGTATGAGCCCACGGCGGAGCAGTGCGCCGTGTCCGCGTGGCGGAAACTTAACCAGCTTCCGCTCTTCCCTCAGGTGGCCAACGCCGTGTTGCCTAAGGCTGCTTACTGTACGGAGAAGTACAACGAGGTTATTGTTTCCTCGGCTGAGAAAGGTTATAGGGTTTCAGCTTATCTTCCTTTGGTGCCCACAGAAAAGATCGCCAAAGTCTTCAATGGAAATTAATCTGCCTTTGTTGTTTTTTTTTTTTTGATAGTTGTTGCTCTTGTCAGTCTTTCTGTTGGATATTATTGGGTATTGTGAATGATCTGCTCTGTTTTTTTTTTTATAAAATAATTGTTCCAGTTTTATTCTAAAGGTGCATTTTCACTTCTGTATTGTTAGAACACAGGTGTGTTCGGGAAAGAATTTGAATTGGAAAAGAGTTAGTTGATTGATTTAGATAGATTTGGCGGTAAAATTTATTTGTTTAAAGGAATTATATATAAGTATGCGTGGATTTGAAAGTAAAATGTTGTAGATTAAAAAAGAGGGGTAACAACTAAGCATAAAATATATTCCCTATCCGTGAATGAAAAACCTTTGCAACTACAAATTTAATTTGTATCCCCATTATTGAGGTTATATTCTTCAAACATCTGCTAAAGTCTTAAGTAACATGATCCTAATCTATTCATCTACAGAACAAGGAATACACGTACATATATGGCCAAAAAATATCTCGTCTGCAACATCATATAGTTAAACATCAAAATTGATAATAGCATAGAAATCAATTCAAGCATTATACTTAGTTGTAATTCAATTCAAACATTATGCTGGGATAGTTGTGCTAAATCCAAAACTAAGACAAGTAACTCATTTAACATATACAATGAGGACAACAAACTGAACTCTATCTTGACTAATTATTATTACAAAACTAAACCCGTTACTTAACCAAGTAATTTACTTGGTATGTTATTCGATTTTAAAGAGAACATTTAAATATGTAAATAAATAAATAAAAGAACACTTTGTAAATTATGTGGTGAAGGGGAGAGAAAGATTTGAAAGCAACATTGATTTCGCAAATGGCATGTCCCGCAGTTTTTACAGCAACCTACTGGGAGTGCAACTCCGACTTGTTTAAGTGAACCTGCAAGTTTTTGACTCCACCCGTATTTCCATGAGCTTCTTTGGAATATCATGAGGAACCATTATCCTCACATTATACCACAAGCTAATACTAACAAAATTTGCGACGGGAAGACAGATTCAAAGATTGAAACAGGGTTAACGTCTAAAATCACAAAGCAAGAGACCTATCTAGGCAAAACACAAACTAGCTCTATATTTTTATTCTTATTTTTTTAAAGAAAAGGAAACATTTTATTTCTAGACACAATTAAATATTTAAAAAGCACAATTTTATCAATATTTTTTATAAATCTCTAATTTTACACCTAAAACTAAAATCTATGCTAATTTTAGAAAATTACTAACTCTATAAAACTAAAAAAGGAATTTTATTAAAGAAAAAAAGCAAAAATGGAGTGTTAACACATACAGAAAAGGTGAAAAAACGTGACTTTTGGATCAAATGTTTTACACTTTTAATTTTGCCCCTAACCGCGTCGCTTTTAGACCCTATCTATCTGTCATCAAAACTGGTCAAGGTCAATACCTTGTTTGATAGTGTCTCGTGAGCGCATCCATTAAGTTTAGAAATCACCTAGTGAAAGGTCTAACTTGAAATACTATTCACACATTCAAGAACTATTTTGTAGCTTAATTAAATGGGGGAACTAAGGTGAAGGAGTTTACCGCTTTACGAAGACTTGGTTGAACCCCAAGAATAAATCAATCGATCCTTGACTAAATCCTAGTAAAATGATCCCAGAATAAACCAACTCATGAAGATTGCACAGTAGAAGAAATGCATAACTAAGTTTCAAAATTCATGCACTCCTGATGTTAATTATTTTCTTAGTTTCTTCGTTTTCAACAATGCCATCTTTCTCCATGTGCTCCAGAAGCTCATCCACTTCTTTACCACCTCGCACATAAGTCTTGATTAGGGTATGATATACTTGTCTATTCACTGGGACGGCCTTTCTTAACAATCTGATGAAATCTTCTGCATCTTCAATACTGCCGTTATCAGCAATCCAACGCAACAGTTCTGCGACTGCCTTTGCATTCGGCTTCCATCCTTTATTTTCCACGTACATAGAGAGGGCAGTTTTAAAGCACCCCAATGCCTTCTCCGTGTCACCTTTGTGAAGATATCCACCTGCCACCATCGACCAACAGTTTGGGCTTGTGAGCTTTTCCTTATTTTGTAACTCTAGGAGGATGGCCTCGGCTTTCTCATGCAAACCTTTTTGTGCATAACCAATGATTACAATACTAGGGATTCCAAAATCATAACAATTTCCGGAGGATTCCCATTCCGTAAGTATTTTCTCAGCTTCATCAAGCTCCCCAAGCTTTACCAGAGATTCTAACATGGTTGTGAAATCTCTGTTTATGCACCTCTTGCAAGAACTTTTCTCCAAATCCCATATTCTCATAACCTCTTTTTTCAGTTCAAGTCGGGCATACATAGAGATGAGGTGATTGTGACCCTCGCCATCTTTGTTACCTAGCCTCGCCTCGGATTTCTTTAGGGCAGAAACTGCCTCGCGTCTAAACCCAGCTTTTATATAAAAATTGGCCACGATAGAGTAAGTGTTCCAGTCCATCACAATGTCTGGTTGAGTCTCCATCTCTTTCAACACTCTTTCCATTCCACCAAAATCAGACCTCACACCATAAGAATTTATACAGATCCTGTAGCTGAAGTTGTCAGGCATGACTTGGTTCTTTTTCATCTCACTTAGCACATCAGCAACCTTCTCATGCTGTCCAATCTTTGCATACATGCACATAATGACATTGTAAGATAGTGGAGACGAAGCAAACCCCAACTCCTTCATTTTCTGAAAATGTGAGAGGGCCTTGTCAGTTTCCCGCTGGCGAGCGTAGCAATTCAAGAGAGCACCATAGGTCTGATGAGTTTTGTCTTTATCTCTCAAGGCATCAAAATAGCTTTCTGCAGCAGAGAATCCCTGAACATTGCCAATCAAATCCAAATGCACGGCATGTTCCGTTGGAGAGAATATGCACACACCCTTCATGTACATCCACTCAGATACCTGCAGTCAGTCGTTGACGACATAATTAACTTGAGGCGAAAAAACAACCAGCCTTTCGAATCACGGTACATTCACAATCAGTAAAAGCGAACCAAACTTTGTAATCTGCAAACCACACTTTAACAAAGTTCCTACACGTGTTGCATATTTTTAATTTGGTCCACATACATGACAACTTCTCCCACACATGTATGTTCGGTCCGTAAGTGAAGCACCCAATCAAATTAAAATGTGCAATGTGGTTAGCAGTCAGCATACGATAACAGTGATTAAACTGGTAAATTTTGTAATAATAGGAAGCAATTTAATAAACATTTACACACAAGAACGAAATTGAGAATCTGTCTCTTTTAGTGAAGAGCACAAAGATGATGACATTTTTCAATCTAATCTTAGTTCGTGTACTTTAAGAGAAGCATAAATGAAAATAAAACAGACCTGGAGGGCTTGGGAGAACCTACTGCGTTTGCGAAGGTCACGAATGATGCGTTGAAGTTCTGCGACTCGGACCTTGTTCCCCTTGTACACCCAATCGTCGAGCACCGGAACCACACTGGTGTTGGGATTTCCGAGGGGACTGATTTTTGAGTACAGGCTCGGTTTATTTGTCCTGCTCGTGTAGTATGATCTGCACGTGATTGCGATTCTGCGAAGAATCATCTCTTCAATGCCTTCGCTAGGGTTTCTCTCTTTCTTTCTCTACTGCGCAGTTCAACGAGGTTATTGTTTCCTCGGCTGAGAAAGGTTGTAGGGTTTCAGCTTATCTTCCTTTGGTGCCCACAGAAAATCGCCAAAGTCTTCAATGGAAATTAATCTGCCTTTGTTGTTTTTTTTTTTTTTGACAAACTGTTGCTCTTGTCAGTCTTTCTTTTGGATATTATTGGATATTGTGAATGATCTGCTCTGTTTTTTTATAAAATAAGGTGATATAAAATAAGGTGATATAAAATAATAAGTGGATTGATTTAGATAGATTTGGTGGAAGTAAAATTTATTTGTTTAAAGGAATTAGAGATAAATATGGGTAGATTTAAAGTAAAATATTTTAGATTAAAAATTGGGGAATGAAAAATATTTAAAAATTGGCAACTCTATTATTATAAACATAAATTTAGCATATAAAATGAAAAAAAGAAAAAAAAACATTTTTAATTTTTCTAATAACGTTTGATGTTCTTGAACATTTGAGAATAAATCAAAGAGTTATCAACCTTCACAGAATAAATGTTGTTCCTCTATGAGGTGTCAGAATTATGAACTGTTACACTAATTTAAAACATATTAAATCATGGTTCAAGTAGTATGGTTGTGCAGCTCTTCTGCATTTTCTCCCTATATTGAGACTTATAACATGAATTATTTGAAATATATCGTACCACCCACTTTTTCCAAATTGACTTTTGGAAATTCCCTTTTTCTGGATAAGAACTTAATTATCAACTGCTTTTATTGTATTATATGCATATAGCTGCATGTAAATTATTTTAAAACAATAATTAGAAAAATGTAGTTGTTAGAGGGCAAAGAGAACAAAAACAAGAATAACATATTTGCAGAATTAGAACTGTATTATCATCTAAGACAAACATAATCTCTTGATATTGATGAATTTATAATAGTAATACAAAATTTTCCCTTCATTCCTTTTTTTATATGACACAACTCAACATCAAGCTGAAATAGAATAAACCCGTATTTCAGAAGATCGTAATGGAGCCACATTTTTTCCTCTTACAAAGATCTTGTGGCATACCAAATAGCGTAGAAAAGTCACAGGAAAAAGATGAACCAATGCCTTAATTTTGAAGTTCCCACTTTCTCTCATCACATAACAAACAGAAACATTGAATATAATTTCAGATTTCAAAACAGACATTTGTGTATGTGTAGGCCCTGCACTACCACCTCAAAAGCAACGCTGATTAGAAGAGTATCCATGAAATACCTCTTTATGTTAACCTTCAATATCAGCCAAATCAATCACCATTCCAACACATCCAATGTTAAATTTAAACATAAAACACAATGTCACATAAAATCATGAAACACATTAAACATTAAAAGACACAAACCTTAAATTACCTATGGAGCAGACCTAGCTGCTATATGTTGAAGAAAATCTGGCTGAGTTGTTTAGAAGTAAAAGGATTTCCAATTCAATAATCTGCCATTGAATACAAATTCATTAAACGCTTGGCAGATATGATCGGAACTGAAAGGACAAGGACAATGAGAAACCTCTGGAGCAAGCTTTTTGAGGTGGACTAGTAATGTCAGAAATCAAAACATTTGAAAACAGGGCACAAATGGCTACACTGTAGTAATCTGCTTCACCGCATAAAGAAATAAAAGAATGCTATATATTAAGAAAGAAATAAGAATTATCACTAACCATACTTATCAATGTCATAAAGAATAATGACACTCGGTGGTGGCTTACACGGATCTTTGTCAAAAAAAATTAGAAGCCTTGGGATTTGTACGATACAGGAAACCAGCAAGGAAAATACAAAATTATTGAGGGCAAAGCATCTCTGTGATTGGAAATGAACAAAACATAAAATAAAAAAGTTCTAAAAGTTTAAACCATATGTGTAGTTCAGACATGTGATCTCCAAGTTGTCCTTACAAATAATCTCTCACATTTAAATTTATAATAATTCCTCAAAGTTTCTAGTTTGTCATTGTTTTAAAAAATGTGGCGTGTATTGAGACTGTACAGCCAAAAATTGATCGCTGACAGAATGAGTGGATCCAACAAAGTCATAAAGTGAGAGTTATGACATAGGAAATAAAAGTGCAGTGAGGCCATAATGGAGTAACATTTTTTCTCTCCAGGAATTTCCTGATAAAGAGCAGTAGCACAGAAAAAGAAGATTAAGCAATTCCCCAATGTTCACGCAAACCCCACATTCAAATTCCCTGCTCCACTCTCTTTCTTCCATTGCACAACATATGGGGGCTGTGGTATCTAAATTTCAGATTTTAGAAACATAACCGAAGACAAATAGGGAGCAAAAAGGAGGTGTAGGCCCTGCAACACCAGCTCAAAAGCAATGTTGATTAGAAGAGTATCCATCATCTCCCTACTCTTTCTCTCTCTTTGCCACCTCTTTACATTAACCTTAACATTTTCATTCCTGTCTCCCTCTTCAGTCTCCATGGCTCCACCATTTTGTCTTTTGACCAAACTCCCTTTTCTCTGGGCAATTCCATCCCAATATTGCTGCTGTTCACACTGCAGACTTTGCCTCACCTTTGCTTCCTAATGGTAGACCTCACACACTAGTGGTAAATATTTGGATTCCAGAACATGCCCATGTGTGCTCGTCTCATGCACCTATATGCCTTTAAGAGTTCTTGAAACATTCACCTTCTTAAGGATTTAACTTCGTCCTCTTTCTATTTTTCTTGTTAGCATGTTCCCTCAAAATAATTTGTCTACATATACTCCTTTGCCAACCTTTCCAACAGTCCCCTCTAGCAGCTATTTGCTCTTTGCCTCTCCTCTCTGCCAGACAGAATAAAAAAACTTGAAATATTGGCTTTTTGTGCGATTGAAGGTCGCGTGTTGTTCATCAAAATGTTGAGAAAAAGTAAGAGAGTAAGCTTCAGTCCTGATGTCAATGAGAAACCAACCATGTTTCTCAAACATAACGTATTAGGAAACAGGAAGAGGGTCATTGGAAGTTGGAGTTTCTCAAGAATGTCCAAAGATCCTTTATTGTCACCTGTCAGATTCCTACTACGACTTGGAGAAAAGGTAGCAAATTCCATTAGAGTTGTTTCTATGAGAAGGAGATCCTCCAGAAAGGTTTCTTCATCCACTTTGGTAAGGTCGCGTTCACTATCCGACCCTAACGACTCATCATATCGTGCTAAGGCTGTAGAAGATTGTATTCAGTTTTTACATTCTTCCTCGTCTAGGGAGAGACCAAGTTGAGTCTCTCCATGCAAATCACGGTTTGGAAAGTCTTCTCAAGGCTGCTGCTGCATGCAAGAGATGTATCGTGTATGTATATTAAAAGGGATATGCTTTCTTGATTTCACGTGTCATGTTCATTAGTTCAAAATTAGAGGTCAATCCTTTTCTTGTCTCTTTAGCAGCGGGGTTTGAGCAAAGACATTTGCATAAAACATCGGTTCAAATCTGTTTACTGGAATACATTAACGTGTTTATCAGTTTTCATTTATTTCTTCACCATTATAATGAAAACCTTTTCTTAACAATGATATTGGATATTTCCCTCAGAATAGTTTATTTCATTCCCGACATGGTTTAATCGAATCTGAATATTGCAGTGGTCTGTTTTTTTTGTCCTTACACAAATAAATTATTGGTTCTTCCCAAAATTGAACGAGCTTCTTGATTTTGACTTGGTCTTGCTCCAAACATTAAAATTTGAATTATGTATCGATCAATTTCTTGCATTGTGTTTTTCTATATCTGATAAAAGGATGGTTTTTATGGAAATAGAAAAAGCACCCAGTAAAGAAAAAAAGACAAACTCCAGACAGACTTGAATGGACTGTTAAAGTTAAACTTAGAATTATCGATAATGAATTTTAATACATCTGCCGAAACGTTTCTCATTCTATTTATTTAATATAGTTTTGTATTTAATTGAAATCATTATATCAAAAATTATTTTGGAGATATACTTACTTTTTGACATTATCTTATATTGCACCCCTCTCATTTTGCATGGGAAATTTTGTATAAATAACGCTTTATTAATTAATTACGATAGACCCCACAGCCCAAAGACAGGAACTTCCACTTTCTAGGCTTCTGTTGTATAACACACTTGGAAAGGAAAGCAATTGTAACCATACGCTGAAAAATCTGTGAATATCCCAATCCATCAACTTTCAACCATGCTTTGACCAGAGCACTACAAAATCATCCCACACTGTCCAACGAATCCATCCAAATTCTATTCATTGCAAGTCATGCTAATCATTGTTCTTAAGCATGAAAATGAGCTTAGATAAACAATTTACAAATTACGAATAGCGGCAACATATTAATATCAACCATTGGATAAATTAAAAATGTAATGATTACACCAAGAGCACGCAAAGTTCGATTGCTCCTGCGCACTGCAGGGTCAAGTGCGACGTGCAATCCCCTCTGGAAAAGACAACAAAAAGAATAGAGCAAACAAGTGCTTGCTACCGTCATCTTGTTTATCTTGTCTCGTAGCATTGTTTTTGTTGAAATTTGCTGATTTAAAGCAACATCCTAACATCGTCAACATCAGCCAGTGAAAAGTTTTACATGTTTAGATGATTTTTACCTTAGAATTATCTGTATGCATTTCAAAAATTGTTACAACAAAAGACTAGTCAGGCATGCAATGATGGTACAAGAGAAAAGAGTGTTAAAGTTCACACGTACATTAATCATTTATAATAGAAAAACACAGTTCCAAATGACATTATGGATAAACAGTGTAGCACAATCAAGAATCCAACGAGAGGTTTTCAGGTTCTCGAACTCCTTGATTGGAGGCCTTTTTTAGCTCCAGAGCTCTCTTGTAAGGTGGAGCAATTGGGGGTTGTACAGGATCCAAGCTCTGATATGTCCCCCCATCAACTTTAGGTAGTGGATATGAGCGATCAGAATCATAACCTCTGAGGTCACCACAAGCTAGGAATGGGATATACACCTTATTAGGGCCTTCCAACCATCCACTACAACAATCTGAAAAACCACATGCATCAGTTACTGTAGACCAAAGCCATGAAAAATAAGTCTCCTGGTGATACAATGAAAACAACAAAAGATATTTCTCAGAGTCATTATTATTTTAGTATACAGTATTCAGGATTAACTTTATGACGCTGAATTTTATAGTCTATAATTGCATACAAGATTTACTATAACGACGAACATATACCTGTATCATCTACCCCCGAGGGACTTCCAACCTTTTCAAGAAGGCGATGTAGATCTTTTGGATTGAATCCTTCAGGAGGGGAATAGTTTTCACAGACAGCAAATGCCTCTGGAAGGGTGAAAAACCAAGAATTAGCTCAAATACTAGTCAAATAGAATTACCCACTTCCTAACATTTTTAAGCATACCTTTGCCAATGTTAGTGCGATAAAAACTAGCTTAAACACTAGCAACTGCAAGGTGTCACGGCTATATTAAACAAGTAGTATTTTTGAAGTTAAATCCAAAAGAGGCTACAGCTAAATTAATCAAGTAGTATTTCGAAGTTCATTACGTCATAGACATTTGTTACAAGATAGAAAAGCTTCTGTTCAAATCTAATTAATGTGACGACTGTCAATTCCTATGTGATGTCATGACTGCAAATTCCTAAACACGGTAATTGTCATAATAAAAAAGAAACTACAAAGAGGGGAAAAAGTATGCAAAGCAAAAATTAGCAAGCATTGAGAAACTAAAAATCCTTACCAATGCTAGAATTGCGGCTGCTTTTTGGTTTTGCAAATGTCACTACAGGAAAGAATAACTTTAGCTGCAAAGCAGAGACGACAGAGGTTGTCATGATGATTCTAGGGTTATAGAAAAATAAATAAATTCAGAAAAACTATGTAACAAAATAAGACCAGGTAATTTTGAGAGACAATGATAAAACTTTGCCACTTTCCAATTATTTCGTTATGAATATTTGGCAGAAAGTGGAACTACGAAAGGCATACTCAGTCGTAGAATCGGTTCACAAAATTTATCTTATGTGAGTGCAACTATTTTGTTTATCACGAAGCAACTTAATGGTTTTTCTTTTCTTTCAAAGTACAATCATTTTGTAGAATTTTGGTGTAACTCTTTGAAAAGAATTTTCATTCCTTCTCACACAAAAAAGTACACATTATACGATGTGATCTAACTGCCAAAGGCAGAAATATTATGTGGTATTTGAATTACTTATATTGCTTTCAAAGGTTTTCAACCCTTGTTCATTCTTTAATCATATCACTTGTCTATAGATGTTGCCAAAAGCTAACTGAAAGTTGGATGACTGCAAGGCATGAATGTAAAACATACTTGCAGTAATGTCAACTATGCACAAGCACACAAATCTTCATTTCTAAAATCTCATGATACGGTGAAACTTCAAATACCTGACAATAAAGAAGGCTCGTGTCCTTTCCTCTAAATATCTTTGCAATAAACTTTCCTCCTTCCTTAAGTACATGAGTAACAATTGTCAACCCCTGCAAGGATACCAATAAGCATCAATCTGCAACAAAAACCTAACAAGAGAGCAAATAAAACCATGCAACTCTTTGCTAATCAAGGAGTATACAATTTAATATAGATCAAGGAGTATGTTGCTTACTAGACATGAGAGTAGATAGACTGAAAAGAGATATCAAGAATCAATTAATCCTTGTTTCACAACAGGGAAAAGAGAAACAGATGGAGTAATCACTGATTTTATATATCCTTCAAATTTATTTTCTCATCGCCAGTTTGCAATAGTGATAATGTGAACATAGACTATCCAGATGGAAAAACAATAAAGGGTGCAAACAATAAGAGGGGACAAAGATTAAATACTTACTGCAAGTATGAGTTGGGATTGTACGAACTCATCCATGTCATGAAGCCCAGTAACTGCAAAAGTCAAAGCTTGATTTCTTAAACTACAAATAAATTAAGAGATTTTGTACGCATGTATTACAATTGAGATAGAATAACAAACGAGAGACAATAATTCAGGCTGGTTGGGTCCTTGATTAAGGCTAAAAACAAAAATGTCACACTGTATGTAGCTTTTCATAAAATTAGTTCTCATGTCAAATTGCACTACTTCAAACATAAATATTGTGTATGAAGAAATTAATCAGTTAAATTGAGCATTTTCTTTACCATCAGGAGCACCATCACAGACAACCAGGTCAGCCTTGCAGCCATCGAAATGTCTAATGACCTGAATAAATCAAGAGAAGGAAGACGGGCTCACAAACTTAATTCCAATGGTCATTCAAGTAATTTAATTGATAGAAAAAAAAAAGCCTCCAATAAACCAGTTCTTTATAATTCTTTCAAGTTTCAACAATTTGTAGACTCCAGCAGAAACGAATTGTTATGAACATCATGAGACATACTTGTTCATTTTGAATCCATACATACAAACTAAGTTGATTTTGTAAAGCTGGAAATTAAATCTCCTTATTATCACACTATGCATTTCTACCATTCTCTCTAAAACATGCAACATATGCAGACCACAATGTTGATAATGTTTTGTTGAGTATTATATTGGGTTTATTCTGATTTTGGGGAAATTTTCCCAAGCAATGACAATGGATACATAGGCTTTACAGACAACAATAATGTCTAGCTGTTATTTTACATGAGTGAAAAGTATGATTTATAGCATCGTTAAGCACTATAAACAAAAAATGTAGTGCTTTTCTTTTCCTCTCTTCCATTTCCATGCTTTGCTCATTGTTATGGTTCTGGTTTATGGTTTGGACTGATGTTCCTTTAACAGAAAGCAGCACATATAGTTGTAATTTAAAGGATAGAGAAACAAATATAATAAATGAAACTCGTAATACATACACATGTTTCATTTACGTAAAATATTTAAAAGGAAACAATGAAATTTGAGGAGGCAACAAACTGAAAGAGACAGGTATATTTTCTATCTCTGCCTAGATATGTAGCTTACTCAACATGTATCCAAAATATTATAAAATTATCCAACAAAAAAATTATGGTAATACTGCTATATGTACCACTTCAGCTGTTCGAGCATTAGTTATATCTCCCTGCACCTGAATGACACCTTCAATTGGAGCCATTGGTTGCAAATCAATAGCAACAATAAGAGGAAGATTTTCACCACTGCATACATGATGCAACAAGAAATTGATGATGTTGATAGAGACAGAGCGATAATATAAGTGATTAAATAGCAGACGTTCTTCTATAAAAGAAATAATTTATTTAAGCTCGAAATTGAGTTTGGAGGATAGAGAAGAAAAAATGAAGAAATCACTGAAGGAGAGCTCATCAATCCATCAGCATGTCTGTAAGGGAAACTCCCTTGAAAATCCAAAGGTTTAAAACATCAAGAAGCCAAATGCCTAATTTATCCCATGTCAGCATTTCATCCAATAAAAGCTACATAGAAGATATGAGTTACACTCCAACCAAGTGCCCCAAACTGTAGCATACATTGTTACCACAACTTTAGCTTCTTTACATCAACTAAAACAATTTAAGCTTCCCAAAATATATGATAAGAAAACCAAGGGGTGGACTATATTCACCAAAAATGTCAAGCTATGAGTTCATAAAGAAATAGAATTAAAACAATGTAAGAACAGATGATGTACTAATTTCTTTCCTTTGTCTTGACGAAAGTCTTATTTTATAATAACAATAAAAATACAGTTATCAGTTGTACGTAATGACTAACAAAAATGAAAACATTAAGTTTGATAGAGCTTAATTTCAATCCTAAGTCTTGGCATGAATCTGCAGGTGAGAAACAATGAAGAAAAGCTACTGCCCTGATATGTGTTATGTGAAAGCAAACACTATAGAATTTTCAAAGAAAGCCAACTTACTTTGAATCAGGCGCAAGCTTGGCTGGGAGATACAATTTACGACTCAAAACCTGCATATAAGAACTTAAGTATTGTGATGGCTATCAAAAAAGACATGCGAATGCATGGACTAGACTTGTTTCCCACCCCTTGAATACATGCTTGTTTGTTAAGAGTTTGTATGACATGGCAATTACAATTTCATCACAAGTACCTGACTCCAGCTACCCGGGGCAGCACACAAATCTACAACACGCTTCACTCCTGCAAAAAATATAAAATTAATCTCGAAACAGTGTCTCAGCGGAAAAAAATATTCAACAAACCCAAAAGGCCAAATACAGGCTTTTGGGGAGAAAGACAGACATCCCACCTTCAAAAATGTTGAATTCCTCATCTATCTGAAGGAGTTTAAAGGCACTTCGAGCACGCCAACCTTCCTCTTTTGCTTTCCGATAATAGATATCCTGAAAACCAATTTACTAAGCATGATGCACCCTAAAAAAGAACACTCGTGTAGGGTAAATCAAACACACCCTCTTATCCCTTGAAGCTCTCCCCATACTCTATCGTTCGGTTGCCCTGCCACAAATTACGCAAAACAAGTCCCTGACACCAACAATTGCAAAAAGAAATTAGAACAATGCAACTGAAATAAAAACAAGAAATTTAAAAACAATAAAAGAAAAGTTTATTTCCATCCTTTTAGCCATTTTTTCAAACACCTGGTGCACATACAGAAAATCCTCCTTTCACATTTACATTACATAGTTTAAAAGCCCCTAAATTTTAATCCCCAGAAAATTACAACTTACATGGACTCAGAATTTTACAAAACTCTACCAAGCCCCAGAGTTTTACAATCCTAATATTGAAAAGAAAACCATGCACCTTTTAGCTTGAACGATCGATCACCTCTCCAACCATACAGCACATTCACTAGCTACCTAGGTTATGTTATATATTAAATAATATATGCCCGTAGCCGAATTGGATAATATTGCAACAGTAACCGGGTCAACCCGTGTTCACAACCTATGACGGCTCAGAATCTGAATCAAATCGCAATTCACGCTCACCAACAACTCGTCACAAACCCTAAACCCCAATTGTTGAACCCTTTACTATCACTCCTCACGAATTCTAAAAATGCATTCTTTCACCTACACAACCAAATGCCTTACACGGTTTCTCCCAGAACCACTACACCTTCACCAACGCCCTCAAGGCCTGCTCCTCCCACCACTCTCGCTCCAAAGCACTCTAAATCCACGCGTGTCTCCTCAATTCGGGTCACTACCTCGCCAACTAAGGTATCGTCTCCGCCTCAAACCTCTTCTGATAAATTTCCTCACCCGATGTCGTTTCATGGAGCTCACTAATATCGGGCTTCGAGGCCCAAGCTCTTCACTATTTTTCCAAAATTAACTCGATGCCCAAAATTGTCAAACCCAGTGCAGTCACCCTCGTGGGCGCGTTGTGCGCGTGTTCATCTCTCAGGGCTCTGAGACTCGGCAAGTCCATTGTCCCTTACGGCGTGAGGTTGATTGCCAGCGCCAATATTGTTTTTGACAACACGGTGTCGGACCTGTATGCAAAGAATGGGTCTTTGAAATATGCCAAGAGCCTGTTTGATAAAATGTCTATGAGGGACATGATTTCTTGGACCACTTTGTTGATGGGTTACGTTGCGACGAGGCTTTTGACGTGTTAAAACGAATAGTGCAGAAACAGAGCCTAAGGAGGCAACAATAGCGTGTGCTTCTGTTGCACCATTGGGTTTGGGGCGGTGAGTGCATTCATATATTGACTGACGACACGACCTTGTGGTAGATGGAAATATCGGGAATGCTTTGCTAAACATGTATGTGAAGCATGAAGACATGCAAGTGGGGTTTAGGATTTTGACATGATTGTGCACAAGGATGTTATTGCATTGTGATCTATAGCCTTGCCATGAACAGTTATGGGAAAATAACATTGGAACTATTTTCATGCATGTTGATTGAAGGGGTTGAGCCTGATGATGTTACTTTTGTTTGGGCTATCTGCATGCAGCCATGCGGGTTGGTGAATAAAGGGTTATGTTTTTCAACAAAATAAGGAACTTTTATGGCGTTGTGCCACGGATGAGGCATTCTGGTTGCGTGGTGGATATGTTTGGACGTGGTAGTTTGTTTGTGGAAGCTGAGGCTTTCCTTACAAGCATACCTATTGAAGCTGAATGGCGTGTCTTGGGGGCTCTTCTTCAGGCATGTAAAATTCAGGGTAATGAAAAGATGTCTGAATGGATAACGGGACATCTCAAGGGGAAAAGTGCTGGTGTTGATACTCTTCCTTTGCTATCTAACATGTATGCCAGTTCTGAGCGATGGGATGATGCTAATAAGGTTTTGAAGAGTACTGGAGTGAAGAAAGTCGCTGGATGTAGCTGGGTAGAGCTTGAAGTGGGAGTATCAATGAAGTTTTCACATGGAAAATGGTACCAACAATGATGTAACCTCCTACCCTCCTGAGGTTGAAATTGAGTACCGGTCTAATTACTCTGTTCATATGTAGAATCGATTTGTGATTTATCTCAATTTGCAGTTCCAATGTATATTCTGGTATATCAGCAGAGCAGTATTCCGCCAATTTTCTCCTTTATTGTACTTTCTGGAACTTTTGCATGGAATTCATTCAGCTGAAAAAATTCTATACGAATTCGAAATAAAACTTCGTTATTTTTTTTTCTGACACTTGAGTATGATATGACTCATTGTCGTCTCATCAAATTCCATTAGGACGTGAATGGATGCACCATACCTTCAGTTTAATTGGTAACAAGTTAAGGATGAAATATATACGTGAGAGTTGTAATGGTCGACCTGAGTATGAAAGTCGGCTGAATTGGAAGTAAAATGTATGAAGAATCTTATGAGCAAGCTCTGTATATTTTTTGTTTCTTGTTAAAACTCCTGCACCATTGTAATAAAGAAAGGCAAATGTATCTTTGAAATGATGGGAGACTTACTAGTTTTTCAGTAAATATATTCACTTGTAGTTGTAGGATCTTTCTTTTAATTGCATTAATGGAAGATATGATCAGCTGGGGCCTGAGATTATAATTTATAGTATCCGATGATCTCTTTCGTAGAATATGTAATTGGTGATTTGGTTGGACTGCATAAACCATAAAGACGAAAGCAATGATTTAGTTCAAAAGAAGATTGAACAGAAAGAAAAAAGTGTTAAACATTTTTTTTTATCAAACCAAACACATTGGAAAGGTTCCATGTCACAGTACTAAATATTAAAATATGCAGTACCTCTTCTTAGAAATATAACTCAATTCCAAAAAACTGATTTGTAAGATTCACTTCTATACTATAATGCACTCACTTGTATAGTATGACCTGGTACTTCCAACTCTTACACTTGTCTAGTTTTGTTTCCCATGACATGTTGTATACAACTAAAACACTCTACTTCTTAGAAAGAAAAGAAGAATACACCACGAAGACACGAAGAAGACCACTCTATTTAGACGAAAGACTTCATCCCTTTCAATGTAGCTTCAATTGGTTCCGCCTAGCTCCCCCCAAGAATTGATTGCTGCCCAGCGCTTCAAATCCTGGTTCATCTAGAGTCAGCATTGCCTCGTGCTTCCAGGTTCAGCCTCCAAGGAAAAAATTGAAATCAATTTGGGCACAGGACTCTTTTGCTGTGCGTTTTGACCAAAAGGTGATGGATCAAAGCCCTGATTTGCAAGGGACACCCCTTTGAAGAGGGGTATTTCTGCAAAATTCAAAGATTGAAACAGGGTTAATGTCTAAAATCACAAAGCAAGAGACCTATCAGGAAAAACACAAACTAGCTCTATATTTTTATTCTTATTTTTTTTTAAAGAAAAGGATACATTTTATTTCTAGACACAATTAAATATTTAAAAGCACAATTTTATCAACAATTTTTATAAAACTCTAATTTCACATCTATAACTAAAATCTATGCTAATTTTAGAAAATTGCTAACTCTATAAAACTAAAAAGGAATTTTATTAAAGAAAAAATAAAAATAAAAATGGAACGTTAACACATACCGAAAATGTGACTTTGGATCAATGTTTTACATTTTCAATTTCGTCCCTAATTGTTAGACCTTATCTATCCATCATCAAAATTGGTCAAGGTCAATACCATGTTCGATAGTGTGTCTTGTGTACGTATCCATTTCGTTTATAAATCACTTAATAAAAGGTCTAACTTGAAATATTATACACACATATTCATGTACTACTTTGTAGTTTAATAAAATAGAGAACTTGAAATTATGTAATTTAATCAAAAAATGCACAATTAACTATGCTACTATGTTATAACTAAAGAAAAATCATTGGATTTAGCATAATTCAATTACAAACCAAAAACTACAATCAAATAAATAAATAAACGAAGCCTTTCTATCTTTCGTCTTCTTTATTTACAGCTATTACTGGGACCATAATTAATTTTGAACACTGAATTTTTGAGTTTAATATTTGAAGACATATATAAAGTTTAAACTATCCTTATATCTCTAGCTTTAGATTCTTATCCAATATCTTTATTTTATCTTCTATGACCACACAAATTATACAAATGTTTGAAACCAATCATTAATTATCATGTCGATAGAGTTATATACATAGTCATCTATTTTAAAATGGACTCAAATCTAGTTCATTTCTTTTTTAAATCTTTCTTTCTATCTGTCTTGTCATCGAAAAATTTGAATGTGCGAAATAGAAATCCCTTACCAAAAAATAATTAAAAGTAGTATTGTGAATGTATCTTTACTATTTTTTTTTTGTTTGGAGTTGTAATATACCAGAAAAAAAAAGAAAAAACATTGATAAATGAGAAGTAAATGAGAAAAATAATTCTAATAAATTTAATATATTTATAATTTAATAATTATAACATTAAAAATATAAATTAAATAAATCAATATTTAATTAAAATAATGTAATAATACAGTGTGATACAAAATTGAATTCGTTAACTTAATAGGATGTTTTCCATTCAAATTCAGTTTTAAATCTGAATTCAATTTTAGAATGGAACTGAACATATTTTCCATCCAAATTTAATAAACGCTCTCATTCACATTGTGATGTTTACAACCGAATTTAATTCATTACAGGTAGATAAATTAATGAAATTGATTCATTTCAAAACATTTTATTTTTTATTTTATTATATATTTTTGTCATAGTATAATTAAGATGAATTAACTCGATTTATTGATTTATAGAATTAAAGTATTTAATTAATATTAGTTAGGTTAAAGAGATTTTGAGTGTTCCTTCAGTCTGAAAATGGAAGTCACTCTTCAATGTTGAGTTCGCTCAAACCAAAAATAACATAAGATATTTTCTACAGAATCACGAGATAAGATAATGACACTATATAACATTAAAGACATTTCATTCGTCCAATATTTTCACCTTAAATGGTAATTTAAATACATTTTATTCCTTCACAAAAGAAATTTATTTCCATCTCCATACTTAAACTTAATTTTTTTTTGTCTCATTTATATTTTTATCAAGTAAGGGGTATATACTTGTGTGGTACTGATCCGCCTTTTCTCATTATTTTTGTATTAATTAGTTTTTTTATAAAATAATAAAGAATTTATTACAAATGAAACATTATCTTATCAGATATTCAATATAAAGATAACACATTCAGTTTTTTTAATATCCAATACTTAAAAATAAATTATAATTATATACATTTTAAATCAAAGTATCAAATAAAATTTGATGAAAACTAAATATTTATTAAATTTATAACATTAATGAAAAAAAATTGATAAAATTAACAAATGTTTTTAGAAAAACACAAGAAAAAAAAATATAAATTTAAAAGTATTTTAAATACTTTTCTACTCTCATTAATTTTTTGACATACTAATAAAATTACAATGCATCAATTAAACGAAATCACACAAATAAAAAAAATTAAATTAATAATAAATAAATTTTAATATAAATCTTCTATTTTTTAAATTTTAATATATGTTATTAGATAATAATAAATAAGATTTATCACAGTGACATTAAATTATTATATTATTATAAATACTTTTTTTATGCAATTGTAAAGTCATATAAAAATATCAAAACAAAATAAACAATAAAAAATATTAAAAATAATAAAACGTGTATCTTAAAAACAATTTGATATACTATGAAATTATATAAAAAAAACAAATATATAATTAAAAGTATGATAAGATGAAAATATTTTAAAAACCTTAAAAGAAATTTTTCAGATATCAAATTAGTTGAAATAAATTATTTCAGTAAAATAAAAAAAAATATTCAAATGAAACAAAAAATAGTATAATAATTTTTAAAAAATAAATAAAATATAATAAATAATAGTATAAATATTTAAATATAAAATATAAAAATATTTAATTTATATATATCTATTGACTACATAAAGGTTATAATAATAGAAAAATTATCTTTAAAAATATAAAAAAAAGAAAAGGTTATAAAATTAAAGATTAAAAATGATTACTTAATAAACTAAATATTTTAATAATTTAAACATAAATAAGATGATGATGAGTATTAGAATCATTATGAAGATGAAAACAAGACGAATACGTGTATTATTATCTCCATCTTTACATTCATTTGAAAAAAAATCAAATATTATGATTACCCATATCAAATATTTTTTTTATCAAAACGAAAATATATTCGAAAATATTCACGAAGACTGATTTTTTTATCATTCTTATTTGGATCGAAGAATACGACAAATACAAACAAACAATACTACAAATACAATTATTAACCTTAAAATTGTTATCTCCTTTAGAGTCACAGCAATATATAAATATATATATATATATATATAATGAAAATAAGTAATGGATATGGTTATAATTGAATAAAAATCATTACTTTTTATTTTTGTTCAAACGAAAGATATCATAGGATATTTTGTACATAGAAAGCAACCGCCGGACAGCATTAAACTTTCTGTACCTTAGTGTCTTGGTTTGCAATTCTGTGTCTGAGGATAAGATTGGCTGTGCATATACTATTCGCACCATCACTTCTCTCATCTGGATAAGGATTCCACTCTATCTACCTCTCAACGACATTTCACTTTCTAACACGCCTCCATCATTTTATGTTCCATTAAATACTATTTTTATTTCCTCTTCAATCATCTCTTTCATATTCATCCTTCATTCTATTCCTCCAACCAAAACAAAACATCCTAATTATTCATAATCCTCCTCGTTTGCAATAGTTAGCAACTATACGATGAAAGAGAAAGCCACTACGCTGCTCTTGAAAAAGACATTATTTAATTTTCTTCTTTTTAATATATTAGTAGTTACATTTTTCTTTCTTCGTTTTTTTATATTTCTTTATGTAAAAATAATATTAAAAACGGTGATTCATACAGATAATATTACTTTTTAATTTATTATGGGTTATTTTTATTAAACTTTAACAACCTTTAAATAAATACAAATCGAATTTTGGACCAAATATAAATAATAAAAACTGACAACAAAATATTGAAAATAAAATCTATTTATTCTATAAAAAATAAAATTCTATCTAAATAAACAGAAAATCATAACAACTTATTTCTATTTTATCTCTATCAAATCAAATTAAATATTACTAAACCCAAAATTAATAAAATAATAAATCTCTAAAATTTAAATTTATCTCAACAAATATTTATGTATATATAAATCCTTCAACAAGTTTTTTTTTACTTAATACTATTCAGCAAACCGACATTCGATTGTATTTGTCTCTAACATAACTTTTGGGTCCACCTCACATGAGATTTCAGGTCACATTCTATTTCGAGTTTCTTCTTATCTTATCCATTTCCTTTTTCTTTTTTCTATTTTTTAAGTGTTATGGGAAGAAGAGTTCAATACAAATTCTATTTTGAGTTCTCTTGTCGTTACGGAAAGTAACACGTCATGTTAATTTTCTGATATTAAATTCTATTTTCTTTATTTTTAATGAGTATAATAGAATACGAATTCTCTAGACATAAACAAAAAATTTCTTTCCTTTTCTTATTATTCGATGTATTTTTAAATAGGAATACGTGGTCTTATGTAAATTCATTGAATAATAGTTTGCCTTACATGTTATAGCTGGGCATTATTAGGTACTTAGAAACAAGGAAGAAAAATGATGATAGAAATCGAGAAAGGTTCTATTTGTTTTTCCAAATTAAAGTACTTCATTTAAATTAAAGATAAAGTAAAGTTTACATCAAAATAATAAAATAATAGGAAAAAAACTATGAATTTTGATGAAGGATTGAGAATAGATACTAATTCTATATTTAACTCCCTCAAACTAAGTATTTTTTTCTTTTTTTCTGCGTTTATCACTCTCAAACTACATTAGTCGGAACAGAAATTATTTTCTTTAAATAAACTCTCTCAATTTAGCAGTTAAATTGTTTACTTTTATCATCAAAGTTTATACCTGATATTCAATTGCATGACACGACACGACACAAATGTTATCATACAATGCTTGTAAAGAAAACAATGAGTAACTCTGCTACCGAAGAACGTGAACAAACAGGCAATGCAAACGTGTGAGCATGGATGTATATTTATTTTGAGGCTTATAAAGAACAAAGGCATAGTAAATCACTGTCAAAAACTTGCAAAAAATATGCTTAGAATTTGGTGTTGCTTTCCGACCGAAAAAAGGGTAACTTCATTAAGTTCAGTCTAGTGACGAAAGATCATAGATATTACTGCAATATGTTTGAAAAAATGATGGTATAATAGAGGTTTAGGTGCAGAGTTTAGTGTTATATAAACTCTCAAGCACTTTAGCCTTGTGATAATTCACTCAATGAATCTAGCAAGTTTTTAAACTTGCATTTTACGACGTATACAATAGATATATAGAGGGAGGATGATCCTGAAGTTCACTTAGAAGACAAGAAGACAGATAAGGAAACAACAAAAGAGAAAAATAGAGATTCTGTTCAAAGATTTGTGTGCCTGCATCTCTTGCCTTCTCAATCTAGTGGTAGAACTTCCCATGAGCTGATAAGAATTGGGGTATGCATACAAATTTTCTGGGTTGCCAAACACTCTGGAATAAATCATCTCCCCAAACATTCCAGTCACAGGGTGGTGGTGAGATCCAAGATTCAGCGTTTGAGAAGTGGCGTCCTCTTCTTGGTATGCACGAGAGCTAAAATAGTGACCTTGGTAAGGATTACGATATGGAAGACGCTGACCCCTTCGAGGTGGCGCTGCCACAAGAACTTGAGCACATGAAGCTGGTGGTCTTGGAGGTATCAAAACATCACAAGATGTTTTCCCTTCAGCTGTGGAATTGCCACGGCCATAGAGTGGAACCATTGTGCTATTGGATATAACAGCCTTGCAAACAGGGCACTGAGGGCGCTCTGCGGTTGTAAGAGAATCATGTTGGACGAGAAGCCACTTGTAGATGCACGGCCAGCAGTAGAGGTGGCCACATAGGGTCACCACTGGATCATGTGCAAAGTCTAAGCAGATGTTACAGTCAAAACAACCATTTGAGTTTTCTGTCTCGGTCACAGCATCTTCAATGGTTTTCAAATCCCCGGCAATGTATTGGTGAAGTGCCATGAAAATTAAGGATCTTCGTCAGTGGTGCTTCTTTAGTCCTGGAAACACCAAGAAAAAACAGCTTAATACAAAGGAACAAAAAACATCTAAAAAGTGGAGAATTAACTTGATAAATGAACTCAAGCATAATTGAAACTAAGAGTGAGATAGGAAAGTAAAACCAAGTTGATGTGCAGCAAAGAAAATGTCAATAGAGTAGAAAACTCTCAATATTTAAACAACTATTAATGAGATAAATGTAGTTGAAGGTAGCTATTAGTTAGTAACTAGGAAACCCACTCACTCAAGCAAGGAAGGGTGATGGGATTAATTAAGTTAATAACTAAAACATAAAAATTCGTAAGCAACAAATCAATGAACTCAAATGCATCATTCTGCAATCAGACAGATATAATACATTTTTTTTTACAAAAAGTGTAAACAAAGATGCCCAAAGCCCAAAGGTAAAAAATTATGCACATAGAGACATACAAGCTATGAGACAAAACCACAAAAACCCACAAAGGTGCAAGAAAAATGACCTTCTAGGAAATCAATCAAGGCAAGCAGATGCAGTGAAAAACCAAAGACAAAATTGCATATGAAGATGCGAATCCTAGTTTCATCTTAACATCTACACTAGAAACAAGGATTCACTAAATATTCAGGCTAAGTGCGGGATGTCGGTAACCCAGAAACAGGAAGCCCCAAGATGCTTTTCTGCATATTTACTAGCAGGGATGCTAGTAATGATAAGAAAAAGGGGTTGAAGAGGGGAAAAAGGAAAAATTGGCACATCTTGTATAGCTGGAAAAATATTTCAGACATTTCATAAAAAGTAAAAAAATCTCAACAATGATTGACTTTAAGATTAATGTTGAAAAGTCAGTAAAAGCACAAGATCTACCCAGTACAAGTTATATCAAAGGAGAGCATCCACAGAACCCCATTAATTCAAAAAGAAGAAATTGCAAAGCACAGACACAAGAAGTGAAGGGTGATGGTAAAGAAAGACCATATATTTTACAAACCCAAAGAGCAAAGAGGAAAAGAAGGAGGAGATTACATACCGAGATATTCAAAGAAAACGGCTCTGGCTCTGTGGGACGTTTCGATGGAGATGTAGACCGCGGATGAGTGTGTATGCCGGTTTGGAAGAAGTACTATATGTATATGTTTTTCTTTGATCAAAAAGTCAAAAACTTGAGATATTTTTCTTCTAAAGCTATTCTAGTGGGAAACTTCTTTTATTATTATTATTATTACTTCTAAAAACTTGCATCTCTATAATTTTTAAAATAATAAAAAAATCGATGACGAAAGTTAAATAATAAATTATGAATTATCTATTGATATGTGTGTAGCTACGAAAACAAATGATTCAAAAATTGTAATAAGATCATAAAGAAAATTAATATCTGTTCTTCCACTATCCAATATTGTAAATATTTTACAATTTCTTTTTCAACTTTGTTCAAGCTTCAAACTAATATGTTCACGTGTCATTTTAATCTGAAAATTGTATACTTTTAAAAGATATTTCTAAGTTTAAATCAGCATTACACGTGATAGATAATTAATTATTTTGTAAACATATTTATATCAATGTGAACTTTTACTTGGACCTGGATCACAAAAAAAAATCACTTTAATTAATTTACTTAATGTTATGTTAATAAATCTTAACTGTTAATCTCAATCGACTGTGACTTTTACATGAACTATTTTCTCTTGAGCAATATTAAGAGAAGGGATTTTACCAGTATAATACATAATAATACCAGGTAAATAATAATATGAAATGAAATGAGTAATTGACTATCTCTATCAAAACTCATAAATTTAGCATTAATAATGGAAGTCAGGTGTTAGTGTAGGAAATTGAAATTTCAGAAAATGGAAGACAAGTGTGAACAGTAGAGTGGACTATTCGGTTTTGACGATGATATTTAAAGAAAAAATTTCAAATCACACTTCACTTTCTGCATGCACAATTTCTTCTCCACCTTCCGAAAATCTAAATTCTCCTCCTTCTCTCTAGCTTCTCTCTAAATTCCTTAGTTTTCTTTCTAAAAATTCTCACCTTCTTTACTTCCGATCACCAAACAGATCACTCATGAGTTTTCCTGGTGCCAAACACTTTCATTTGCACCGATCGAATCTTTATTTCGAGTTGGTAAGTTTTTCTTCTTCGTGAGAAATCTGTTTCGGGTACATGCAAGTCAAAGTTCTGGTTGCATGCATTTGTTAACTTCATTTTGATCATGTTTTGGTCTTTCTTCTTGTTTGATGGGTTATAGGTGTTCTAGAAAAAGAGTTGGTGTTTTGAGGAAAGGTATTCTGCTGACTGAGTTAGCAACCGTCTGTCAAAGAGGTAAGGGAAGCTTGTATAATTTAATTATGATTCTCTGTTTGAATGATGTTTTGTTTGGTTATTTGATGGATATGAAATGCTCGCATTACTGCATGTTCGTCTGAAGGTGTTGTTGATTGATCAATGGCATGAATTGGGTAGGAATAGGACTTGATCATAATTTTGCAATATTCTGCAGAATTATTACTTATCACCGAGAGGTCATTCGTGACTGTTCGGTCTGTTGTGTGTTCGGTCTTAACTGAGTTCTTCTTTAACGGAGTTCTTCTTTAGTAGAACTTCAGTTAA